>BSBK01000108.1:215000-572500 GCA_027943335.1 Chamaecyparis obtusa | reverse complement strand
TGCACAACACCAAAATTTCTCACAACTCTCTAGTTTCCAAAAATTGGAGAGTGGGCATTAGCCAACAATTTTCCCTCCATCTCCTTAAGAGGAAAAACTCTCAACCATTCAAAACAAAAGAGGGAAAATTCAAAAATCAAATTTCAAAAGAGGAGTGGCTCTTCCAATTTCATCACTTTTCAAAAGAGCATCTTTTGGAAGGGCAAAAATAGTCAAAAACCATCACAATAGTCAAAATTTGACCCCCAAGATATGGCACCACTATGGGGTAGCCTATTTTTAACCTCCTGTTAGTTCATGATAAGGAGTTTACACTCAAAGAGACACTGATATGCCTATGATGGATATTAAGGATTGGTTAGTTCTAAATGTGGGCAATCTATAGGCAATCGGACTAACTATAGGGATGGATTTTCCCTCTTCTACTTTTGGCTCTGCAAAACCAAGGCGGGTGTACCCAACCTAGCATAAAATATACTTCACACACCAAGGACTGGGTTCATATAACAGATGATTGGATAGTAAGAGGGTACTAAATGATGACCACACATTCATTGACTCATCTTTACTATGGGGTAGGACCTTACATAAATGTAAATGAAAGTAAAAATTGGTATTGATTTAATGTTTCTTGCAGAGTGTAAACAATCATGCAACACATGTAACAGCACAAGGGATACTAGCTTATGATCAGTGCCTTATCCATTGGGCATCATACCTAAAGAAAACATGAAATACAAGAACAACTACTAGATTCATCTGAGAAACCAAGCCATAAACATAGTCAAACATCTCTTACACTGCTTGCAGATATCCTTCCTGATTGAAACCAATAAATCTATGCTTCACTCAGAGGCTTTTAACCTAATCCTGGATCAGGGCTGAGAGACAAAACACATACACTAGTAACCTAATGCAATGAGTTAGAAAACTCAAAATTCATCAAGAACAACTGGAGGAGAGATCCAAGAATGAGAAACTATATTAAGTATATGAGTTCAAATCCCTGTATTACAAACTAATTCAGTGATACCATAGACAATATGAAAAAGATACATAAGTTGTCTTGCTAGTATTGATACAGAAGAAAAAATGTTACAACCTGGACTGAGGATGCACACTTGGCTTTTCAGCTTCTTGTGTCAAGAATTTCCAGCCAACCCTTCAAAATGATTACAAAATTCCCTTTATACCAGGGTTACAATGCAAGCACGATCATTTCAAAATTCAAAATTTTAAAATCACCTAACCCCACTGAGGAATAAACATAGACATGATAGGGGTCAATCCACAACAACAAGCTCAAATAGTCTAATTGATGAAGGGTGCTCCCCTTAATACCACAAGCACATAATAGAAATAGAGAAACAACAAGAATAATATGCAAAAATAGAAAATTGGCTTCTTATTATCTCCACAAATGTGGAATTAAAAACTTTCAGAATTACAATATGCAAAGCCACATGGGCATTCCCTTACAATATTCTATAAGACAAAGCCTTGAATCAATACCCAGATCTACTACCCAGAATTGCCCTAGATAACACTACGGGCCTTCTTTATATAGGCAATTTCCACCGCCCAAGAAGGTTCTAGAAATTTAGCCCTTAGGGCTGACCAAACTTAGAATTATTTTAGTTTACAATTTATTACATCAAAGTCGGCTCAAAATGAGTTTTGAAACCCAAACATAAATTTTGAAGAAAAATCATTTTCTGCCATTTCAGGTGACCCAACTTCCGAAGACCATAAGTCATCACCTGTTGACCCGATTGGCTATTATAACCCCATTCTGGAAACACCACGAAGCACTCTATAGGCTTAACCAATGCAAAGCTCCCATCACCCAAATTTTCAACATCATCTGGGGCCTCTAAAGCTTTCAAAATTGAGTTCAAAGTTTCTGTACCCTGCTGCCAATATCGAAAATCTTTAATATCTTCAAAACTACACCTGATCTACCCATGAAACTTTGCTGGCAAGCTGATATGACTGAGATGAACCTCCATATGTAAAATCAAACATTCTTAGATTGTAAGACCAACTTACTAAAAATATCAAGTTTCCACAAATAGCAACTCTGCACAAGATAGCCCTTATTGAATACAAAAATAGAAATATTTTTGGGTGATGCAAGATTGTTCTTACACCCAGGATGCTCCTGCATCAAACACCCGGGGTAATTTGAGAAGTGACCCTGTCACGACTCAGGTGTGTAGAGGAAAACCAAGATGGTTAACCTCCTCCTTTGTTAGCCATGATGAATCTTCAATAGGTCATCCTCTCCATTTGACCAAATACTCTTCATATGTCCTGTTCCTTGTGCTTCTGCCAACATGACTGTCTAGTATGTCTTCAATCTCCTTGATATCTGAACTGGTTGCTAGAATACTCCACTGTGCTACTGCAACCTCATCTTCAACACCTCCTTCATGATACTTTTTCAAATGTGAAATGTTAAACACTGGTGAAATATTTAGCTCATTAGGCAATCCTACCTCATATGCATTTCCTAAATCATGCTTCTTCAGTATCTTACACGGACCAATTTTTTTCATTTTCAACTTGTTATATGTACCAACTGGAAACCACTCCTTCCACAAATGAACCATGACTTCATCCCCAACCTGAAAATCCTTATGCCTCCTTTTCTCATCTGCCTTAGTCTTATACTATACATTCATCTTGGTAATATGCTTCCTCACCTCCTCATGGATGTTCTTCAAATGTTCTGCAAAATCCTCAGCTTCAGCACTACTTATTTCTCCTTTATCTATCTTTCTCAACTCAGATGCATTTCTTGGACTACTTCCATATACAATCTGGAATGGTGATTTACTAGTGCTCCTATTGACAGAATTATTGTATGCAAATTCTACCTGTGGTAAAATCAAATCCCATTCTGTTGGCTTATCTCCAACCAAACATCTTAACAAATTTTTCAAACTTCTATTCACCACCTCTGTCTATCCATCAGTCTATGGATGATGTGATGAACTGAACTTCAAATCTGTCTTCAACTTCTTCCACAATGTACGCCAGAAATATCCAACAAACTTAGTGTCTCTATCTGAAACTATGGTCTTTGGCAAACCATGTAGTCTCACTACTTCTCTGAAAAACAATTCTTCTACATGAACAACATCATTAGTCTTCTTACAGGGAATAAAATATGTCATCTTCAAAAATCTGTGAACTACTATAAAAATTGAATCATGTCCCTACTGTGTCCTTGGTAAACCAAGAACAAAGTTCATACTGATATCCTCCCAAGGCTTCTCTGGTATAGGTAATGGCTGATAGAACCCTGTATTTTGCTTCACTCCTTTCGCCATCTGACATACTCTGCAACTCTGTACAAACTTCTTCACATCTTGCTGCAAATGTGGCTAATAATAATTCTCACCAACCAAAGCAAGGGTTTTATCATGACCAAAATGTCCAGCCAATCCTCCACTATGCTTCTCCTTGATCAGATTCTCCCTCATAGAACTTTGTGGAATGCACAACTGACTCCCTTTGAATAGCATATCATCCTAGATGATAAAATCTAGCCATTTCATCCTGTATAGAGTAACAGGTTCTTTACAAGCTTTCCAAGCTTCACCAAAATCAAGATCCTCTAGATACAAATTCTTGAGTTCCTTAAACCCAACCACTTCAATCTGCATCTCTGTCAGCAATAGTTGCCTTCTGCTAAGAGCATCTGCAACTCTATTAGACTTTCCACTCCTGTGTTCAAAACAAATGTATAACTCTGCAAAAAACTCAACCCATTTCAAATGCCTCTGATTCAACTTTCTTTGAATATTCAAATATTGCAATGCTTGATGATCAGTACACAAAACAAACTCTTTAGGAAGCAGATAATGTCTCCACTTCTTTAATGCCTAAACTATAGAATAAAATTTTTGATTATAAATAGAATATTTTCTCTTGGCATTATTTAACTTCTCACTGAAATAAGCAACAGGTTTACCTTCTTGGCTCATAACAGCTCCTATTGTAGTACCACTAGCATCACAGTCTACTTGAAACACCTTATTAAAATCTGGAAGTGCTAAAACAGGTTGTTCTGTAACTTTTTGTTTCAACAATTGAAAACTCTTTTCTGCCCCATTAGTCCACTTAAACTCTTTTCTATCCCATCTCATTGTTTCAATCAAGGGTCCACAAATACTGCTAAAATTTCTGATAAAATTTCTGTAAAAGCTAGCCAAACCATGAAAAGATCTTACCTCAGTAGCACTCCTTGGAGTAGGCCATTCAAGAATAGCCTGTACCTTCTCTGGGTCCATTTTTAGACCTTCTGTTGAAACTAAAAATCCTAAATACACTAACTCTTTCTTCACAAAATTGCACTTCTTCAAATTAATCAATAATTTCTCATCTCTCAACTTCTCAAACACCATACGAATATGCATCATATGTTCCTAAAATGTCTTGCTAAAAATCAAAATATCATCTAGGTAAACAATGACAAACTTACCCATAAATTCTTTCACGACCTCGTTCATGATCCGCATGAAAGTGCTTGGTGGATTGGTTAGCCCAAAAGGCATGACTAACCACTCATACAGTCCTTCCTTTGTCTTGAAGGCAGTTTCATTCATCTCCTTCTCTGATCTGAATCTGGTGATATCCACTCTTCAGATCTATCTTTGAGAAATATACAGCTCCACTCAAATAGTCCATAATATCATCCATTCGTGGCAATGGAAACCTATACTTAATTGTGATCTTGTTTATTGTTCTAGAATCTGTACACATCCTCCACTCTCCATTCTTCTTTGGTGCTAATACTGCTGGTACAGCATAGGGACTCAGAATCTCTCGAATCAACTCCTTCTGCAATAACTCGTGTACTTGTCTATTCAACTCTTCACTTTTTGCTGGTGTCATTCTGTGTGCTGCCTTGTTTGAAAAAATGGCTCCTGGAATCAAATCCATCTAATGACTGATCTTCCTTACCGGTGGTATTCCATCAGGTACATTATCAGATACAATACCCTGAAACTCATTGAATAAATCTGCAACCTCTACAGGTACATCCTCTACTTCTTCTTTACCAACTTTTGGAATTAAAGAAAAACACACATGCTCATGCCTCATACCATCTAGGAATTTTCTTCCATCAACAAATGTTATTATTGCATTATCACATACCTTTTCTTCGGTCTCCTTCAATGGCTTTAGCTTATTTCACACTCCATCCTTTGTCAGGGAATAGGTATTCGCAGGACCATCATGTACAACACATCTGTCAAACTGCCACGGTCTACCTAACAACATATGACATGCATCCATAGAGATGATATGACATAGTACCTCATCTTGGTACCCATCGATCTTGAACTTTACCAGGCACTACTCACTGACCATGACCTTGTGGTCATCCTGAACCCAAGCAATTTGATATGGATGTGGGTGTTTCTGTCTCTTGAGCTTCAACTTTGTCACCATCTTTTCTGACACCAAATTGTCAATGCTTCCACTATTGATAATCACATCACAACATTTACCCTCACACTTGCATCTACTACGAAATAGACTCCTCCTTTGTTCAGGTTCATTCTCACCACTCAGAAAGACTCTTCTGTTAATTAGCGTTTCTCCTCTTTCAGCATCTTCAGAATTTGATGATCTAGCATCTTCATCTACATGTGCAACTCTGGCCTGTCCTTCATTTCTCCTATCTATTCTGCCTTGGCACTGAGGACATTCAAATGCCCTATGACCTTCTTCTCCATAGTGAAAATATGTTCCACGGAAGCCTCCTCTTCTAGATCCTTGTCCTCTTCCTCTTCCTCTCTAATCTCTATTACTCTAATCTTGGAAACAATTGGAATTATTTCCTCTCTAATTCTGACTGCTACTGGCCTCATCCTTCTTTTTTGAATCTTCATTTCAGCCACCATATGACCATCCACCAGATCTTCCACCATGACCTCTTCCATTTTGTCTTCTCTCAAACTTCTTGTTCAACTTTTCTTCTACTTTTAGGGCAAACTGGTATGCCTCCTCAATACTATTCATTCAAACTAGATTTAACTCCTCCTGAATGCTTGGTCTTAACCCATTAAGGTATCGGGCAACTTTCTCCTTATCAGCTTCTGCATGGCCTGTTCTGATGAGGAGTCGATAGAACTCCTCTGTATACTCCTGAACAGATCTTCCTACTTGCTTCAAACTTTGCATTTTCTTTAGTAGGTCAAGCTCATAATCAACAAGAATGAACTGTCACTTCAATTTGTCCACCATCTGATCCCATCTTGTGATTTTATCTTTCCCTCTTCTATTGCACTCCAATTGAATTTCTTCCCACCAGATCTTCGGATGACCTTTCAATCTGGCCTTCGCAAATTTGACCCTATCAGGATCCTCAACATCTTCATACTCAAAATATTCCTCACATTCATTGATCCAGTCGATCAATTCCTTTGGGTTAAGATTTTTAGAAAATGTAGGAACCTCAATCTTAGGTCTTTTCCCAATCTTGAAAATCACTCCGAAAAGTCTTTCTTCGTCCCAGTTCACAATTTCAGCTTCTCCTTCTTGATATTCTTCTTCGGCTTCATCCTCGCTTTCATCTCTGACATTAAGATTCATTCCTCTATGAATCTCTTCTTGCAATGCTCACACTTGTCTCTGCAGCTCTCTAACCTCAAGTGTCACAGCACCAGCTCTTCCGCCACGTTCTTTTCATGGAGGCATTTTCAGGATGCGCGCTAAAACACTAACCACGGTCCTAGTGCAAACTGCCTCACAGTTGGTGATCTATTTACACACTCAAAAACTCCTGCTCTGATACCACTTGATGAAGGGTGCTCCCCTTAATACCACAAGCACATAACAGAAATAGAGAAACAACAACAATAATATGCAAGAACAGAAAATTGCCTTCTTATTATCTCCACAAATGTGGAATTACAAACTTTCAGAATTACAATATGCAAAGCCACATGGGCATTCCCTTACAATATTCTGTAGGACAAAGCCTCAAATCAATACCCAGATCTACTACCTAGAACTACCCTAAACAACACTACGGGCCTTCTTTATATAGGCAATTTCCACCACCCGAGAAGGTTCTATAAATTTAGCCCTTAGGGCCGACCAAACTTAGAATTATTTTATTTTACAATTTATTACATCAAAGTCAGCTCAAAATGAGTTTTGAAACCCAAACAGAAATTTTGAAGATAAATTATTTTTTGCCATTTCAGGTGACCCAACTTCCGAAGACCATAAGTCATCGCCTGTTGACCCGATTGGCTATTATAACCCCATTCTAGAAATGCCACGAAGTGCTCTACATGCTTGACCAATGCAAAGTGCTTGTCAACTAAATTTTCAACCTCATTCGGGGCCTCTAAAGCCTTCAAAACTGAGTTCAAAGTTTTTGTACCCTGTTGCCAATACCGAAAATCTTCAATATCTTCAAAACTACACCTGATCTAGCCATGAAACTTTGCTGGCAAGCTGATATGACTGAGATGAACCTCCATATGTAAAATTAGACATTCCAAGATCGTAAGACCAACTTACTAAAAATAGCAAGTTTCCACAAATAGCAACTCTACACAAGATAGCCCTTATTGAATACAAAAATAGAAATACTTTTGGGTGATGCAAGATTGCTCTTACACCCAGGATGCTCCTGCATCACTAATCAACCAGCTGCAAACACTTCTTGAGCCAAGATTTTAATCATTCCTCATGTTACAAATCCCTCTACAATCAACCGTCAAGCACCCTGGACCACACTGCAAATCGCTTCTCACCAAACAGGGTCTTTTTGGCATTCAATTTCGGTCCTTCTCGATTGCTGGAAACATTCACAGAGATTAAAAAATGAAGGCAAATGGTCACAATGCACTCGCGGGCTTTAAGTTTCTTAACCGTTTCCCCTCAGTTGCACAACCGCGTGGTCACAAACCTTACCACCACAAGAATTCGGTCTCCAATTTATGTTTGGTCGCATGATCGCATGGCTCCCAACTCACCTTTGCGATCATGCGACCGTGGTCTCCTAACCACAGCCAACGGTTGGTCCAAAAACTTTGCAAAATCCTTGGCCACCTCACCAATAAGCAACCAATAAAAAATGAGCATGTCGGTAAGACTGGCATCATGGGCCCACCTCAAAATTCTGCAATCATGACACCCGGTGGTTAGTCACATGATTCATAGCCCGGAAATGGGCTATGTGAACATGCGACAGCCTGCAAACCTTAACCACCACCGCACCCATCACCGCAACCACCACTACAACTGGTTTGTCACATGATCACAAGCCATGGAAATGGCCCTTGTGATCATGCTACAAGGCCAAGAGACCGCCTCATCACCACCCGCCAGCCAATAGAACACTACCACTACTTGCTGTAGCCGCCAAGTCACACCTGCCACAGGACCCACCTACAAACCCTTGGCCACCTGGCACACCGACACCAATTGGAACACAACACATCACCATCTACCATCGGGCCCCAACACCACATGTCACCGGGTCGCATGATCGCATAGCCAAAAACTAGGCTATGCGACCATGCGATAGCCAACCAAAGACCGCCACGTAACCGCCTCTGAGACCACAAAAATGTAACCACCACCTTTCTATCGATGGGCCCTAGGGACACATGGCAAGTGGTTGCATGATCGCATAGCCAAAAACTGGGCTATATGACCATGCGACAGCCAGTCACAAGCTGCCACATCACCACCACTGATAGCGGGCCCACAACAAACACACCCATCGGCACCTAATCAGACGGTGGGCGCATGATCACATGAGGTGAGAATATTCCATGCGATCACATGCCGACTGTAGATCCTTTTATCTCTGACATCGGGCCTCGCTCACAAGTCTGACAAGTCACCGCCACATGGACCAATCGGACATGAGCTTTACCTTTTAGAGGATCAGACGGTTGTCACAAAAGCATGGAAAATAAACCTCGTGCATCTTCACCATGCGAACTTGCAGCAACCATCGATCTTATCTAAAATTTAGCCATGCTAGAAGCATGAGAAGAGACAAACCACCAAGCACTCAGTGACAAAAAACTTTGAAGGACTGGGCTCCACCATCCATCGCACCTGCGTAGTTAAGACCAAGGTCGAAAACATACAAGATTTTTGACACAGAGAAAGACTGAAAATACACAGAGTTTTCGATGCCAAAGGATAAGAACATAAAAGTAGGAAGCACAGGGTCGAAAATAATGAAGGCCGAAAACACATAGACCGAAAACATCATGGACTTTTAGAAACATTGTGGGTTTTCGACACTGTGGCAAATTTTGAGACAATTTCCAGCAAGCTTTGAAATTTGAATAACTTTTTGGATTTTATGATTCAGCATGTGCAAAATGGACCAGAGCTTGGTGACAACACAAGGAACACAAGGCAGGACACAAACCATGAAACATTTGTAGGGAGGAGGCCATTTTCAAAGGATTTTGTTATGACAGAAAAATGGCCTAACACCTCCACCAACATAAATGGTCATTAAAAGCCACTCAAAAGACCACTAAAAGAATGAATCCAAAAATGAAAGAGAATCCCACTCATGGCCCCTAAAAATAAGTCCACTTACACACATTAAATACTTGAGCATGCCAACTCACAAGACATGTGTCAATTGACACCACAAATAAACCACATTACACACAATACACATGGCATGCCAAATAGGCTAAATAATAAATCAAAATAAACATAATACAACAATTATACTCATGCATCACTTTACAAAATTTACATTTTACAATGAGGTTAATTTCTCCCCTGGGAGATAACCTTGGCTTAACAAGATTTTACAAATATCCATCTTTGATTTCCCCCAAAATTTCCATGGTCTTACCTGCACACTTAACAAAGCATCAGTAGCTCATGAAATGTCAAATATATATGTAAATACAATACATCTAACAATCACATTCTTAACATCACAATTTCTAATTGTATTTCATAATAATTCCCATCATATCAACATTGCATTTCTAAAGCACATAAAGTCAAGATTAAAATGATACATGATAATCCATCTAACATAATAGCCATGATTATTTCCCATAAATTTTCCTAACATAAATGTAACATCAAGATATCATATATTAATCAAAGATGTATCAATTGCTATGCTCATAACATACTAAATGGCATCAAAGTGAAAGTGCTATATCACCATCACATAAACATAAATCATCACATAGTATCAAAATATAATGTCTCTGTCTCAATAGTCCAACATAATAAAAATAAAGTGTCATCATGAGTCTAAAGATGGAAAATGATCTACTATGAACTGATGTCATAGGGTGAGGTCTCACAATATGGTGCACAACAATAGAAAGCATTCAATGACAACAATAACATTGCATGATGTTCGAGCTTAAATTCAAAACAGTAAGTGTATTAATGTATGATCTAATAGTAGCAACCTCATTGATCATTACTTTTCACTCCATCATTATAGAAGAGATAACTACCTACAACTATATTTCATAATTCCTCCTTTGAAGTATATATATATCAAGTATAATTATGAGTTTACATCATCTATTTAGTCTTAATGAAATCTTAATAAAACAATATATTTAGTCCTAATAAATTCGTATAAAACAACATACATTGTGTGAAGTGTTTGATGTCTCTTTATTTGTTTTGTTGTTGATATTCACTATGTAGTACTCCCTATTTATGATCATTTCATTAGGAAATGTCTTGATGGCTTGTGGGCTGCAAGCTAGGGCATCATACATTTTTTATAAGCTCATTGTTTGAGCACCAACCAATCAAATAGGAACATGCGGTTCTCAAACAGTGAGCTCATAAACAATGCATGATGCCCTAGCTTGCAGCATGTGAGCCATCAAGACATTTCCTCATGAAATGATCATAAATGGGGAGTACAACATAGTGAATATCAACAACAAAAAAAATAAAGAGAGATCAAACACTTCACACAATGACTTGAAAGTAATAGAAATGATGCCCTAGCTCTCAAAGCTCGCAGATCATCAAGCATTCCAAATGAAAAGATGTAACCAATGCCATTATTAAACAATGAGCTCATGAATATGATGCCCTAGCTTGCAGCCCATGAGCCATCAATACATTTCCTCATGAAATGATCATAAACGGGGAGTACCACATAGTGAATATCAATAAAAAAACAAAGAAAGAGAGATCAAACACTTCACATAATGCCTTGAAGGTAATAGAAATGATGCCCTAGCTCTCAAAGCTCACAGGTCATCAAGCATTTGAAATGAAAAGATGTAAACAATGCCAGTATTAAACAGCGAGCTCATGAACAGTGTATGATGCCCTAGCTTGAAGCTTGCGAAGCATCAAGACATTTCCTTATGAAATGATCATAAACAGGGAGTACCACATAGCTAGTGAATATCAACAACAAAACAAATAAAGAGAGATCAAACACTTCACACAATATATGTTGTTTTATAAGATTTTATTAAGACTAAATATATTGTTTTATTAAGATTTTATTAAGACAAAATATTTTGGATTAGTTTTATGTTATTTTATAAGATATTTATTAAGAATAAATATATGATGTAAACTCAATATAACAATTAGAGCACCAGCCAATCAAATAGGGACATGAGGTGCTTAAATAGTGAGCTCATAAAAAATGCATGATGCCCTAGCTTGTAGCCCACGAGCCATCAAGACATTTCCTCATAAAATGATCATAAACAAGGAGCACCACATAGTGAATATGAACAACAAAACAAATAAAGAGAGATAAAACACTTTACACAATGCCTTGAAGGTAATAGCAATGATGCCCTAGCTCTCAAAGCTCTCAGGTCATCGAGCATTCCAAATGCTAAGATGTAAATAATGTCATCCAGACATGTGTACTGCGAGCTTTCCTATAACAAATGAACTTGTGATGATTTTCACAATAGTACATGTGTGGCAGGAAAGATCAAAGTACTGCTTAGGAAAATATGAATTTTCATCACCTATGCATATCAGAGTTGATCAGAGAAGGTATATGCATAATAAAATAAATAAAGAGAGATCAAACACTTCACACAATGCCTTGAAGGTAATATAAATGATCAAACACTTCAAAATAGGGATGTGAGTAATAAAATAATACACTTACTATTTTGAATTTGAGCTCATAAAGATTAAGATATCCCTATTTACATCTTTTCATCAAATGATCCAAAAATATAAAGATTGGTCCTATATGGTCACTAATAGCCAACTTTCAGAAGAATATGAATGAATATGCAAACATACATAAGTAGATGAACATAAATAATGAAGGTACCAAACATTTCCTGAAGTAATGAAGTGTTGACCCAGGGTTCAATCCAGTATGCTCTTGTATGATCCAAAAATTGCAAGGAAAGAAAAGATGGGGTTAGATCCAAAGGATCTAAGAAATGCCTAGCACCCTACTATTGATCCTCATCTACAATTATTCATGTGCATAGTCAATTCATACACTTCTAAAATGAACTATGCTACAAAACATGGGTGTGTGTTAATGTGATTCAAAAGCTATTATGGAATATTGTTTTATTATTGAGATAAGGATATCTTGATTCTACAAGAATAAATGTTTTGAAAAATATTTGAATTTAAATTTGACAATAATATGAGGAGTGATATATTTCAAACTTCAGTGAGACTTCATACCACGTAGTGTTCATAGATTATGTTCAATGTGTTATTTACTCTTGTATTGGTGGGAAAACTCTTGAAAACATGCAGAAGAGATGGCATTCAACCATGTTGTTTACATGACACATGTAGTTTACCTCTAGCCTAAATCAACATTGCATACAAATCTATAGACAGTACGTGGTATGAAGCCTCTCTCAAGCTTGAAAAATATAAGCATTATGATGCTAAGGTATGGTGTGGTAAGCACAAGTATAGTTTCTCGCAAGCTGCTATTGGTATAGATTTTTTTTTTCAATAGTTACAGAATCTATCTTGTCCTATACTTACACATATGTATACATTTTGGGCTTGGCTTTAATGTCATGTAAATTTGAGTGAAATGGTAATAATATTTAAGAGCAACAATTATGACATTTTAAACAAGTATGCATATACATTATATAACAGGAGTGATATATTTTAATGGAAACACTTAATGAGAAGGATGCCTATATAATAGGAGTGATATATTTTAATGGTAGTGGACATAGAAATTGTAGTGAAACTCTATAATTGATTATGGCTCAGTGTTGTATATCCATAGTCAATGTCTATTTAAACTTTAGGATGATACTTATATGATGGCTTAAGTAAATTATTCTTACCTTGAGACTAGTACACAATGGGATTAGAGGATGATTGTTATAATAGCAACTGTGTGTCTATGGGATACTTTTATATTTTATATTAAATGATGATACATATGTTTTTCTTCCTTTTACAATAGTTTATATTCTGATACTTATATCTTGAATTGTCAAATGACCAATGAGTGATAATTTCAAAAGTACAACATAATTAAAGGCATGTGAATTCATATTGTACTTAATTTGAATGCTATTATGTAATGTTTTTACTTATGATATTTCAAGACCCCTCTCCATTTTTAACTAACCTATGACTTCAAAGGAAGAATTATGAAATATAGTTTTAGGTAGTTATCTCTTCTATAATGGTGGAGGATTCAAAGATAATGATCAATGAGGTTGCTGCTATTAGATCATACATTAATACACTTACTATTTTGATAGCAATAACATTGCATAATGCCAGAGCTCAAATTCAAAATAGTAAGTGTATTATTTTATTACTGATGTCCCTATTTGATCTAATAGCATCAATATAACAAATAGAGCACGACCAATCAAATAGGGATATGAGGTGCTCAAACAGTGATCTCATAAACAATGCATGATGCCCTAGCTTGCAGCCCATGAGCCATCAAGATATTTCCTCATGAAATGATCATAAACAAGGAGTATCATCAAAAAATGCCATCAAAATAAAATTGAGTTAATGAGAAGACAAAGCTTGAATGCCTACCTCAAGTCATAGCTGCCATATAAAGATCAAATGCTAAGAAACTATGTTATAAAATTTTATGCCAAATTTCATCAAGAATGGTCCTATATGGTCACTAATAGACAACTTTGAGAAGAATATGAATGAATATGCAAACACACATAAGTGGATGAACATATATAATGAAGGTACCGAACATTGTTTGAAGTAATGAAGTGTTGACCCAGGGTTCAATCCAGTATGCTCTTGTATGATCCAAAACCTGCAAAGAAGGAAAAGATGGAGTTAGATCCAAAGGATCTAAGCAATGCCTAGCACCCTATTACTAATCCTCATCTATAATTATGAATGTGCATAGTCAAGCCATACAAAAACTCAACAACATGGTAGCATTGATCTAGTAACATAACATACATTACAAATGCCAAGCTTATGGTCTCAATGAAATAAACAATGTATGAAACAATATATGGTGCACAATAGCAGCAAACATGCAATGACATAAATAACATTCCATGATGCCCGAGCTCAAATTCAAAATAGTAAGTGTATTAATGTATGATCTAATAGAAGCAACATCATTGATCATTACCTTTGACTCCTCCATCATTATAAAAGAGATAACTACCTACAACTATATTTCATAATTCCTCCTTTGAAGTCATAGGTTAGTGTAACTATTCGACAATGAGCTAATAGGAGTTTCGAATAGATTTGAAAAAAAACTAAGATTATTGAATTTTATTTGTTCCTATTGTGATTTCATGGGAGAAGAAGGCTAAGACCTTTTCAACAGATCAGGGTGGTGTATATAGCTTGTAAGTTTGCACTTTTTTGTTTGAGGCTTAATTATGCTATTTTTTAAACAGAAAGAATTTTCTTTCTTATTTCAAATTTATTCCTTCATATGTCATACCTAATGCATAGTGAATTCATAGGAGTTTCAAATAGATTTGAAGAAAAACTAAGAGCATTCAATTTTAACTGTTCTTATTATGAATTCAGGGGAGAAGAAGGCTAAGATCTTTATAGCTAATCTTGTGTGGGCTAACCTCCTTGTTCTATCAGTGTCCTCTATGATTTCAGATGTTATATTTTCCTGAGTCTAGTTGGTGCCTTACTTTCCCCTCTTTGGTTCCATGCTTTCTTACATTAAGAGTTCATTTTGTCTCTGATTGGGGCACTATTTCTCCTTGACTGTATTCTTTTGGGGTTTGACCTATTGTAGTTGTTTCTTTTTTCTTTGAATAATTATTTACAATTAATTTTGATGTAATCTTTTTGTGAAGAACAAGAACAAAATGGTGAGTGTATTTTACAAAGATAAACTTGACACATTTTGTTGGGCTGATTGGGTTAGCCTGGTACCATTTACATGGCCTGGCTAGATATTAAATAGTGAGCTCATGAACAATGTCAGTATTAAAAAGTGAGCCCATGAATAATGTATGATGCCCTAGCTTGCAGCCCATGAGCCATCAAAACATTTCCTCATGAAATGATCATAAACAGGGAGTACCACAAAGTGAATATCAACAACCAAAAAAATAAGGAGAGATCAAACACTTCACACAATGCCTTGAAGGTAATAGAAATGATGCCCTAGCTCTCAAAGCTCATAGTTCTGTTAGGAATGAATGTTGAATATATCCTATGGGGGAGTATTTGTAGCCATTCCGTAGCATTTTTTGTTGCATTCATGACTATGATTGTCATTGATGTCAACATAGTGATCTACTAAAGATTAGCAGTGAAGCGGATAGTGTTTGGGTTAGCGCACTTTGGATTTTGAAGATGAAGGTATGTGTAGTTGAGGACTTACTCTATGATGTTCTATGAGATTGTGGTTAAGAGAACAGATGGAAATTCATTTATGCATGATAGTTATGAGGAAATGAATGGAAGTAGTATTTAGGTAGTGTTCCTAAATAGTGGTTTGTGGAAATCGGATGATATATCCTAATCGGGATAGAATCTGATCATGTGTGGTTATGAGGTAGTTGAGGACATGATGTTAGTAACTTGGATGTGAGCACAAGATCTGAGGTTGCATGAGTGAAGAATTATCTTAATTGGAAGTTGACAATTTTGTGTAATTTTGATGTAATATGTGGAAAATTTATTTTGTAACTTGTATGCCGAATCAATTGTAATTACTTGAGTGTGGTATAAATGAAGGAATGTTTTCCTTCTTGTAATATGTATATGTGTATGAGAAAGTGAATGAAGGAATTGTGAAAGAGAATTTGTGGAAAGAGGATATGTGAAGCTCAAAGATCTAGTATTGAGATCTGAAGAAGAAGTTGGTGCGGTTTGGCACAGTCAGATAACAAGTATTGAATTGTTGAGAAAAGTAATCTTTTGGTATTATTCTATTGAGTAATACATAGATCAGCTAGACAGTGAGTTCAGTGATCTTTCCCTAAAGCTATTTGGGCAGTGGGTCCTTCTGTCTTCCATAACTCCTAACAGAGTTAGAATATTTTAGTAGAGATTCAAAGTCTCCTAACAGGGACTCATGTGTACTAAATGTATTTCATAAGACTCCGAATAGAGTACATCCTCTCACAAGGACCTTTCATATTAGTGCATCTTTTGTGGGCATCATTCCCACCGGGGTTTACTCTTTGATCAAGAGGTTCCCTAGTCAACATATCTTGTGTCATTGTGTTATTGCACATGTATATCTTTCTATGGTTGTTGATTACATTGCTTACATCAGTAAAATATATTAAGGTTGCTAAAAGTTGTATTTATCTGATAACTGATTCACCGCCCCCCCTCTCAATTATCTTGGTGGACTTTACTTTCTAACAATTGGTATCAGAGTAGTAGGTCCTTGAAGAAAAATTTTAACAGCTTAAGGAGATCCATGGTGAATTTCAGTAAAGAAAGCCCTAAATTTGATGGAGTAAATTTTGACAATTGGAAAGAAAAGATGAAGACACACCTACTCTTTTTAGGACTAGGTTATTGGTTAATTATAAAGAATTAAAAGACTATCATTGATGAGGATAAGATTGAAGATTTTACTAATGAGGAGAGAGATCTATTTATGTGTAACATACTTTCCAAAGAAGCACTCTTGTCAGCCCTTCTGAAAAATGAATAGAATTAGGTAAAATATCTAAAGACATCTTATGAAATTTGGTTAGCTTTACAGTCTACTTTTGAAGGTGATGAACATGCTAAGAAAGTCAGATTACATAATTGGATATGTGCATTTGAAGATATAAGAATGATGGAAGATGAATATGTTAGAAGATATATTGGTAGAATGTTAGAGATTGTTGTAGGTATAAAATCTTATAGAGGAACCAAGACAAAGAATGAAATGATATGGAAAATTATGAGGACATTCACTCCTGCATTTAAGCAGACAACACAGATGATTGAACAAGTTATTCCTTATACTACAAACTTTACTAGAGAGACTCTTCTTGGAAGATTGGTAGTAGTATAGATGAACCTGAGGCTATCAAGAGACTTACCTAGAATGGAGACAACATTCAGTGCTCTTAGTGTTCACCATACTTTGTCAAGAAGCATAAGTGTGAGTAGAGATTATGCTAGCAGCAACAAATCTAGAAATCAAGAAGATAGGAAGATTGAAGAAGGTATTACCTTGCTTGTGAAAAGACAACCAGATGGTAAAAAAATTTTAAAATGTTGGACTTGTTAAGAATATGTTCATTTTGCATCTAAATGTCCTAAGAGAGTTAAGAAGTATAGAAACAACTTTAAGCCTAGAAGATCTAAAGAATGTTACTATGAAAATGATGAAGAACCTAAAGCTAGTTTGGAGAAATCTTTGAGTGAAAGTGATATTGAGCATGATGATATAGGATTTGTAGCAATAAAAGAACAAAATTGTGAAACTAAAATTAAGGAAGAAAAAGCTTTGGTTTCTCAAGTAGAAAAGAAAGCTAATTGGATTATAGATAGTGGTTGTTCACATCATATGATTGGTGACATGAAAAAGTTCATAAAGTTTAAAAATTATGATGGAGGAATTGTTAGAGTTGTAAACAATGCACCTTGCTGATTAAATGTATAAGATCTATTAATCTTGATGGAAAGACTAATATTGATGATGTTTACTTTGTGGATATTTTGAAACATAATTTTTCAAGTGTTGGATAGCTAGTTGATAAGGGATATCAAGTTTGGTTTACTGAGAAAACTTGTGTAATCAAAGACAGAGATGGTAATTTGATTCGCACTGGATCTAGAACTAGAGGTAATTTATTTCATTTGAATCCTATTGAGATGACCTATTTGGTTACTAAGATTGATGATAGTTGGTTATGGCACAAAAGATTTTGTTATATAAACTTTGATAACATTGTGAAAGTGAGTACTAGACTTGCAGTAAGAGATTTACCTAAAATTATGAAGCCTACTAACATGATTTGCAAGGAATGTGTGATGGATAAATAGAAGAGAAGCTCATTTCCCAGCAAGAAGTTTACAACAATAGAGAAGTTGGAGATTGTTCATACAAATTTTAGTAGTCCTACAAGGACTAGAGGATTCTATGGAGAAAGGTATTTTATGATTCTTGATGATTTTACAAGAATGATGTGGATTGCATTTCTTAAAGAAAAATATGAAGCATTTGATAAGTTTAAGATCATTAAGAACAAAGTTGAGAATGAATCTGGAATGAAGATTAAATTTTTTCAATCAGATAGAGGTGGAGAATTTAATTCAAAAGAATTTAACATTTTTTGTGAAGTGAATGGTTTTAAGAGATAGTTTTCAGCCCCTAGGACACTTGAACAAAAATGGTATTGTAGAAAGGAGGAACAGATCAGTAACTGAAGAAGCAAGAGCTCTGTTATTTGAGAATGACTTGGCAAAGATATTCTAGAGAGAAGTAGTGAACACAATAGTGTATACAATGAAAAAAGTACAAATCAAAGTAGACATATACAAGACATCCTATGAAATATGGTTTGGACATGCACCATTAGTTAAGTATTTTAGAATTTTTGGAAGAAAATGTTATATTAAGAGAGATAGTGACATTGGAAAGTTTGATCCTATAAGCGATGAAGGTATATTTCTTAGATATTCATTGAAGAGAAAAGCTTATAGATGTTAGAATAAGAGAACTAAGACTATTGTTGAGAGCATAAATGTTAAAGTTGATGAAAAGTTCAGAATTCAGGAAAGAATGCTTGATTATGAATCAGATGAAGGAACTCAGCCTAGACCTAATCTAGAGACTACTGAATTATTCTATGAAACTGACAATGATTTTTTGAATGAAATCCATAGTGAAGAAACCATTGGAGAGCCTACAGTAGAAAAAAGTATAGAGACAGTGACACCTAACAAGAATCTATTAAGGAATCATCCTACTGAGTAGATTATTGGAAGCATAGACAAAGGATTTTTGACACAAAATTTATAGTACTGTTTAAATTTTGACCCTCATACTTCAAAATTTTCATAAACCCTTATTTTTGACCTAGCAGAGAGAAAGATGCTACAAACCCTAAATTACCTTAAGCCTTGTTATGTTTGAAGGTTACTTTTCCATTCGCTAAGGTGCAATTTTTACATGTGCTCATTTTAAACCTTTAAAAGTTGCCCCCTTTCATGTTTTTTTCGGTTAGGTTTTAAACAGGTCACTTTTTACTGAACATTTTAATCAAACTTTAGCTTTTCCCATTTTATTTTCTAACCATTTACTTCATTATAAACTTGTGGTTGTCACTTTATCTTAAGACCCTCCATTGTCATATTTTTTGACTTACGAAATAGCAACTGATTGACACCTATTTAGGCAAGCCCATTTTCAAATTGTGTTGTCATTAACAAGTGGATTGCATCGATGGCTATCATGATACCACTGGGCTAAGTTTTCCACTCATTAATCTATGCATTTTAGTGACAAGCATCCAATTGAATAGAAGACTAGTAGTGATAGAGCTCTAACACTTTGGATATAGTGGTGATTATTTGGGTTAACATCTATCCATGATGATGCAATGTGTTGGGGTTGTGGCTTTTTGAAGGTTAAAGCCCTGATAGGTCTCATGGCTGTCGTTATACTACTAAGAGAAGATGCTTGGTATTTATAGCTTGCGCTTTAGCGATAGCCATTCAATTTTCTGCATACTTTAGACTATGAAGTAGATCCTTGGTTGCTAGGTTGTGATGAGGTTTCCATTTTCTATTGGTTGAGCTAGAATATGTTGTGGCAACTGTCAGTAAAATTGACATTGGGAAAGAAAAGGTGGTATGTCTGCCTACCATTTTTTATGATGTGGTTGTCTTTCATTGGGTAGAGGACCGATAAAAAGTAAAGTGGGCTAGTTTTCATAGAGGAGTTATTATCATTTGATTGAATAGCATCGGTGGTTGTCACAATTTCTTTACCTGACATACCTGATAGCTTTCTGCTATGCAAAATAGTGACCGGTTGACATGTGTCTTTTGTGTCATCAGTTGCCAGTGGGTCCAAACTTTTCAAATGCCTCCACATGTTGATTTGCAAAGTGGGGTCGATGATTTTCAAAGATGATAAAGACCTTTCAGTTTTAAGAAGGATCTACAGTGGTCACATTACTAGAGTTGAAAGATGCTCAGATTTTATGCTTGAAAAATAGCGACAACTTGACACCTATCTAGCGTGAATAAAGTTAAAGTAAGTTATGGGTTTCTACACAGGGTAAATTGAAATGTTCTCATTTGTTGAGAACTAAATTTGGGAAAGTGTTAAATGGTTATGAAATGGTCATTGTTAGCCATTTGATGTACTGGAAGGAATTTTGATCAATGGTTCACATTCAAATTTCATTTTTTGACATTGTTTCACGTCCTATGAACATTGTAGCCCCCACTTTCAGTAATAGAAAACTTAATGAGTTTTGTGCTAGTTGACTGCGATGGGTTGGCAATGATTACATATTATGATTTGATTTTTAGAGGCAACACTTGTCCTCCAAGTTTTTTTTGCAAGCGATTTGGTTTTCTCTATGAGCGTTAGTAGAAAATTTTCTCAAGTGTCTAGAAGGCCAATTTGATCTTGAAAGTTCACAATTTTTTATAAGAGATAGGTTGTAGTGCATAATTTTTCTCTCTTATTACTATCTTGTGATATCTGGGTAGTTTTTATTCTAGTATTCATACGTTTCTTCAAACCCTAGTTAGGATGTCATCCAAAAGAGAACTCTTGGGAAAAATAGAGTATAAAGATAGGGGTTTTTTTGAAGATCTAATGCAGTTACTCCCACACTCAGAAAATGGGGTATCTAGGATGAAGGAATTAGTTCCAAAAAACCCTAGGGAGTTTGTAAATGAGGGGTTATATGACAAAGGGTTATGGATGAGGGATGCTAAAGTAGAGAAGGATTACAATGGTTTGATCATGTTTAAGGTCTCATATTCCCAAAGAAATGTGTGTTCACCTCTCAATAACATTTGGCAATTCAACATAGAGAGACTCATTGTGCCAAGAGTTTTAATGGATGCCAACCTTCTCATACAGATTGCTAGGTGCTATGATCTTGTGAAAAGGTGTGTTAAAGATATTGATGGAATGGATTTGATAAGCATCATAGAGGATGAAATCCAAATTTTTTTTTCATTAAATGACCCCTCTATTGGATTGGAGAAGATTGATTTTGAAAAATTTGACAAAATCTCGAAGGCACAGAGAGACTATTTGAAGTCTGGCCCTTTAAGGGATTTCTTTGGCCAAATTTGTGCCATGTGTATGGTAAGTAAGACAAAAACTGAGCCTTTTAGGTTGGACCTTTTCAGTTTGTGAGCATAGGGTCTGTATAAATCCTTAGCTCTAATTTTTGGAGAAGATGACGCTACTCACATGCCTATCCCATATATGTTTATGATGATACAGTCCTTGCATCCCCACCTAGCATTGATTTTTTATTATTCCCCTTACCTTGAAGATCTAATCCATGAAGAATTAACAAGGATAAAGAGGGGCAAATGTCATCATCTAAAAATGGTCATCTAGACTATTAGCCCCTTTCTAGCATTATTTGCTAAAATCATCAATTACTTATTCTTGATCAAATCCTAGTTCTATCATTTATTTGATTTTATTCTATGGTCTAACCATCTTATCCTAAGTCTTTATTTAATTAAAAGGAATTTCCTCCTTTTTTATTAAATAAAAAGCCCCCACTTTTCCTCTTATCCTAAGTTGCACAAATAAAGCATTATTCCTATTTTATTAAAAGAAGAAAAGGAACTTTTTGTCTCATATGGACACAAAATTCAACTCTTATTTTCCCATTGGAGGATACTTGTGCACATGGATTTTTCCTCTTTCAAGCTCCACCCTTGATTAAATCTTTTGCCTCTTAATCTCCATGGTCCATTCTTTCTCATTTCTTATAAAAAGAGAGCTCTCTTCTCATTCTAGCATCCATCTTTTGAATACTAACCTTATGCTGTAGGATTTCTTGGACACTTTGGAGCTTTTTGAAGACATTCTTGCATTCATCTTCCATTTCTTGCATCATAGTTTCATATTTATGCTTTCCTAGATTAGCTTCATTTCTATGCTCTAGATTAGCTCACATAGGTTAATTAGCTTGGATTGTAACACTTGCATCTTTCTTTTCATAGCTTAGCTTGCATCCTCATTTCTAGCATAGTTTCATTTCATTCTCATATTTATTCTTGGGGATATTGGCATTCTTTCTCTTGTCTCCATTGAATCTCCCATTGCATGGTTTACTAGCAAGGTCATAGGCTTAATAGCTCTAACTGAGAGCGCTATTAATATCCTTGCACTCCATGCCTAGGGATCTCTAAGCCATTTTTCAATGTTTCCCATTCATGGATTCCCTTGGAAGAAAATGCTTAGAGAAGTGCACATCCTAGTGTGTACAACTGTGACCTGATTCTAGGAGTTTTTAAGAGAAATGGTGAACTTAAGGGGTTGATAAAATGGAAAGCAAGGATGGATGATGATTTTTCTGCTAGGATGACTAGCATTCTAACTTTAGAAAATACTTTGTTCTTTATCCACACAATTGAGACATTATTATTAGCTAAATTAAAATTTTATTTCAGTCAGCATGAGATCAGTTAGATGGAGAACAAGTGGGAACAATTGTCCAGCAGAAAGGCTGAAATTATCAATTTTGTGTTCCCAAGTGAAGATGTATTTAATAGGTGGAGGTAACAATACATGCCTCATGCTAAAAAGTGAGATGCTCCATCTAATTCTCGAGACAAATGAAGATTGTGACTCATTGATTTGTAGGTGGGTGAGATGTAAAGTATATTTATTACAAGAACAACTATGAAAAAATGGTGATCAGATTTGTTTGAAGAGATCAAGGAAAATATTGAAGACATAAAGTAAGGTGACTTGCTTGCAAAATATCAGTCCCAGATCTGATTGAGGCATTTATTGTAAACCTAGTGGGGTTGTTGTAAAGTTTTAGGGTTAATTTTTTAAAACCCTAATATGATTGATAGCTTGTTGCATTTCCTTGTATATAAAAGGATTTTCCACGATCATATTAGGCATTGAGAGTCTTAGGTGTTGAGAAGATAGAAATTTTTAAACCCTAACGCTCAGTCCAGGATTGTAATATTTCATATTATTTCTTGTCAAGTAATAGAGAAAAAGTATAGGTTGATACTGTTATTTACAGGATTTCTACTCAACATATATTATATAGAAATGATCAAAGGTTATACTTAATACAAATCTCAAATCTTTACCTCTCCTTTGTGTCAAATTTATGAATTTTTTAGCCTATTAGAGACTTATGTGAATGTATTTTTTTCTTTGAGTTCTGATCTAGGGTTAGATTAAATATTGCTCAAAGTGGGATACATGTTCATTTGATTTGCATAAGGATTGTTGGCAAGTAGGAAAGAGTTGGAGTATTTGTATTTATGTTCATGAGATAAGTTCTTCAAGGATCTTTGTATTTGCTCTATTTTCTAGTGTTATTTGCCTAATGGATAAGGCATTGGCTTGTGTAAATGCATCTTTATTTGGTGAGGAATGATTGAAATCATTATAGTGAGAAATACAATAATCAAAACCAATCATTTATTTTCATTTACTTTAAAATAGTTGTCCTACCGAGTGATGGAGAGTCATGAATAATAGGTTGTTATTTAGTACTTTCTCACTAATATCTATTGTTAGACCTAGTATTAAGTCAAGAATAGAACTATATCTATTGGATCAGGTGTACCCAAGTTGGTTTTGCAGAGCCAGAAGTGAAGAGGGTATTCTTGTCCCTATAGTTGGTCCAATTACCTATAGATTTCTCATATTTGGAACTAACCTCTACTTAAAATCAGTCTTGGGCATATTGGTATCTCATGTAGTGTAAAATATTTTCAAGAACCAACAGAAATAAGGTACAAGAATAGTTGTGTTTGATTTCTCAAATTGAACCTAAATCTACTAGTGAAGCTTGTGAAGATGGACATTGGATTAAAGCCATGAAAGAAGAATTGGATTAGATTGAAAAGAACAAGACATGGGAATTGGTCCCTAGACCTAAAGATAAGAATGTTATAAGAAAAAAATGGGTATTCAGAAACAAGATGAATGAATAAGGAGAAGTAGTAAGGAAAAAAGCAAGATTGGTATGTAAAGGATACTCATAGAAAGAAGGAATTGACTATAAATAAAATTTTGCACCAATAGCAATAATTGAAGGAATAAGAATGTTTTTGGCCTATGTAGCTTACAAGAAATTCAAAGTGTATCAAATGGATGTGAAGTCAATATTTGTGAATGGAGAATTGGAAGAAGAAGTCTACATTGAGCAACCTGAAGGTTTTCCTTTAACTCAAGAAGGATACATGGTATGTAACCTAAAGAAAGCTTTATATGGACTAAAGCAAGAACCTAGAACTTGGTATGCGAGATTGGATAAGTATTTGTTAAAATTAGGATTTAAAAAAGGCATAGCTGATAGCAACCTATACACAAAGGAAATTGAAAATGGTTTATTGGTTGTTGTTATTTTTGTTGATGATTTTATCTTTGGAGGAGAAGATGAAGCCGGTGATAAATTTGCAGATGAAATGAAGACTGAATTTGAAATGAGTATGATTGGTGAAATGAAATACTTTTCAGGATTGCAGATAACACAAAATAGTGATGGTATCTTTGTAAGTCAGACAAAGTACTTGAATGATTTATTTAAGAGATTTAGAATGGAGAACTATAAACCAGTTGGAACACCTATGGTAACTGGACACAAGTTATCTAGCATAGATGAGACTCCTACAGTGGAACAAAAAATGTACAAATCTATGATTGGATGATTGCAATATTTGACTCATACAAGACCTAATATAGCACATTTAGTTGGAATCATAGAAAGATTTCAAGATGAACCCAAAGAATCATATTATGCAACAATAAAGAGGATATTGAGATAGTTAAGAGGCACAATTGAGTATGGATTTTGGTATGGAAAATATGATGATTTTACCCTATGTGCATATACAAATTATGATTGGGGAGGTAGTGTTGATGATAAAAAAGAGCACCAGTGGTGGAGCATTTTTCCATGGAGGAAGATTAGTTGCTTGGCTAAGAAAGAAGTAGAATTGTATTTCACAAAGCATACCAGAAGCAAAAGTATGTGGCAGCAACAAACAATTGTAATCAGATAATTTGGATGAAGCAAATGTTGAATGATATTGGAATAAAATTTGTTGAGCCTGTTGTTATACATTGTGATAACACTAGCACAGTTAGTATGTCTAAGAATCTTTTGTTACAATCTAAGACAAAGCATATAGAGATAAAGTATCATGTAGTGAGAGAGATAGTTGATGAGAAAGAAGTCAGACTTGAGTAGATAAGCACAAAGGAGCAGATTGCAAACATATTTACAAAACCTTTTCCTAAGGATACATTTGAGTATCTGAGAGGTATGCTTGGGGTTATGCCCTAGCATACTTTTGAGAAATGATGTAGATTGTTGCATTCATCTAGTGGTATATGAGCCTTATCTATCTTTTGGATTGGATGTTGGTAGTTCCTCTATGGGGGAGTATGCATATCTGAGCTGAGTCATGAGGACTCTAGTGAATGTATTTTCTGAACAGTATCTTTTAACATTGAAATTGTTGACATAATGATGAAACATCTGTAATTGATGTCAATGGGGGAGAGGTATACATGAAAAACCATTTGTTGGAGAGAACTGAATAAGAAAATGAAGCAAGATTTGATTGATGAAGAAGACTTGAAAGCATTTTTAGAGCAGTAGTGTTGGATTTATGGAACTTTGATGTTTTTTCATCTATATTGCCATCAATGCCAATGGGGAGATTGTTAGGAATGAATGCTAAATATATCTTATAGGGGAGTATTTATAGCCATTATGCAGAATTTTTTATTGCATTCATGATTTTGATTGTCATTAATGTCAACATAGTGATCTACTGAAGATTAGCAGTGAAGAAGACAATGTTTGGGTTAGCGCACTTGGGATATTGATGATGAACCTATGCATAGTTGAGGACTTACTCTATGATGTTCTATGAGATCATGGTTAAGAGCACATATGAAAATTCATTTATTCATGACAGTTATGAGGAAATTAGTGGAAGTAGTATTTAGGCAGTGTTTCTAAATAGTGGTTTGTGGAAATTGGATGATATCTCCTAATCAGGATAGAATCTGATCTTGCATAGTTACAAGGAAGTTGAAGACATGATGTTAGTAATGTGGGCATGAGCACAAGATCCGAGGTCACATGAGTGAAGAATTATCTTAATTGGAAGCCAACAGTTTTGTGTAATTTTGATGTAACATGTGGAAACTTTATTTTGTAATTTGTATGCCGACTCAGTTATAATTAATTGAGTTTTGTATAAAGGAAGGAATATTTTCCTTTCTTTAATATGTATATGTGTATGAGTAATTGAATGAAGGAATTGTGAAAGGAATTTGTGGAAAGAGGATATGCGAAGCTCAGAGATCTGGTATTTAGATCTGAAGAAGCAGTTGGTGTAGTTTGACACAGTTAGAGAAGGAGTATTGAATTGTTGAGATAAGTAATATTTTGGTATTATTCTTATGATTAATACATAGATCAGTTGGATAGTGAGTTCAGTGATCTTACCCTAAAGCTATTTAGGCACTGGGTCCTTTTGTCTTCCATAACTCCTAACAGAGTTAGAATCTTTTGGCAGAGATTCAAAGTCTCCTAGTAGGGACTCATATGTACTAAATGTATTTCATAAGACTCATAATAGAGTCCATCCTCTGACAAAGAACTTTCATATTAGTTCATCTTTTGTGGGCATCATTCCCATCGGGGTTTACTCTTTGATCAAGAGGTTCCCTAGTCAACATATCTTGTGTCATTATGTTATTATACATGTATATCTTTCTATGGTTGTTGATTACATTTCTTACATGGTTAAAATCTATTAAGGTTGATAAAAGTTGTATTTATCTGATAACTATTTCGACCCCCCCTCTCAATTATCTTGGTGGACTTTACTTTCTAACAAGGTCATCAAGCTTCCAAATGAAAAGATGTAAATAATGCAAGTATTAAATAGTGAGCTCATGAACAATGTATGATTCCCTAGCTTGCAGCCTATGACCCATCAAGACATTTCCTCATGAAATGATCATAAATGGGGAGTACCACATAGTGAATATCAATAGAAAAACAAATAAAGAGAGATCAAACACTTCACACAATGCCTTGAAGGTAATAGCAATGATGCCCTAGCTCTCAAACCTCATAGGTCATCAAGAATTCCAAATGAAAAGATGTAAACAATGCCAATATTCAATAGTGAGCTCATAAACAATGTATGATGCCCTATCTTGTAGCCCACGGGCCATCAAGACATTTCCTCATGAAATGATCATAAACCAGGAGTACCACATAGTGAATATCAATAGAAAAACAAATAAAGAGAGATCAAACACTTCACACAATGCCTTTAAGGTAATAGCAATGATGCCCTAGCTCTCAAAGCTTGCGGGTCATTGAGCATTCCAAATGCTAAGATGTAAACAATGTAACTATTAACAATGCTAAGATGTAAACGATGCCACTAAAATTGAGTTAATGAGAAGAAAAAGCTTGAATGCCTACCTCAAGTGCCAGTACCCTCCTCCCACATGGTGTTAGCCTCTTCATGCATGCCAAACTCAAATTCCCTCTTTGCACCATGCAAAAGTGTAGTCGTCTTTGTGACATCTCTTCAAATTCACAAATTACAAATGACACTTTCTTTTTCTTTTTTTTGTTTATAACCAAATGTGTGTTGCAATTATGATGTCATCATCCTTATTACAACACCATTGGGGGCACTTGCAAAGAAAACACAAATTGTAGTGGCATTGCAAATTGGAGTTGAAATTCAACCCCAAATGTTGCAATGCTCAATTTCATCATCACTAGCATCTTCAAGATGGATTCCCCTTCTTTGGGTTGTTTCAATGGCTTGTAATCTAGTAGCAAGTTTTCTCAATATGTCTACCAATCCTGGATCTTCATCTTGCCTCCTATGAACCATCTTGAAAACCCTCTACAATTGTAGGTTAGATCATAATCTGCTACCCCACAACCAATTCAACTAGGGCTTCACAAGAAGGAATCTTCCAACCTAGATTCACAAACCTAGATCTAGATCTCACCTTGCTTTGGTACCACCTCACATAAGGGAAGGATAGGGTGAGGAGCCAAAGGCACACCCTAACAAGGTCCACCGTGCAGAGATCACATGTGGAAGAAACAACACAACAAGTGAGAGAGAGAATGCATAGATCTTTCATATATTATCTTCAAATTTATTTATACATGCTAGGTTGTAAGGCCTTCCCAGTTTAGGCCAGATATTACAATCAAGTAAAAAAGTCCTCAAACATGCAAGGATCTACCAAAAATCTCTAATCTTCTATCTTCTATCTAAAAAAATTTCCCCAAAAACTCCTCCCTCAACTCTAACCAAACAACTATATTTATACAAGAGGCTATCGAACAAGTTAGCCTTCAAATCCACCATCAACAAAAGGAAAGACCAGATCTAGGTTCACACACTTCCCAATTATAGATACCAACATTAAATCCAAGACCCAAATTAAATGCACAAGTCAGCCTCAAAAGAAATCCAAAATAAACAACTTGGTAAGAAAGGAAACCGAGCACCAGACAAGCATCACTGAGTGCTAGGGAAATATATTGAGCACTAGAGAGATAGCCAACCAACACTAACAAACAAAGGAAATTAAGAAACACCAAACCAAATCGATCAAAGAAGGAAACAAACAAAGAAAAAAACTACAAACATCTTTTTGGTGACATGGGATTTCCAAGGACCCAAGATGCTCCTGCATCAAGCTTATTATCAATACATTTCTATATTAAAAAAAAATACATTATATTACATAGGTAATTATGAAAGCCATAAATATAAACACTACATTACCATACATGCATATCAAACATATAAGGTTATGAAAAAATTATTACACATTTAATTAATAAAATAAGGATGATATCCCTCAAGAAATACATATAACAAACTATACCAACAACAACAACAACAGTACATATAATAGTAATAGTGCATATTAAAAACATCAACAATAATAGATATTATAGGTACAATAATATATATTATGAACAACAATAAAAAAAACAACAATACATATAATAACCTCTTTGATCAATGTCAAATTATCTATGCTTCGTACAAATCTTCAAACCAAACAAAGAAATCCATTGAAACACATACATAAAACCAGAAATAAAATTCATTGGTTGAGAAAGAATAGAGATAAATAGAACTTGAATATAAGATATCAATACAAAAAATGAACTAACTCCAATAGATAAGATTGTTTAGAAAAACAATATTCAATTCAGACTAGAGAGTTAAACAATTCATTGAAAGATTGAACCTTATCAATTATGAAATCATCAGCAATTAGCCATAGAAAGATAAAATTAAATTAATTTTTTATCAGGGCTTACAAAAGTTGAAAAATCATTCTCTAAATGAGACTCATTTAAAACCTATTACAACTTCTTCTATTATCTCTTGTAATAAAAAAGTATCTTGTTTGCAAGGAATGCCAAATAGTACCATAACCCTATATGTGATCCAAAAAATTTGACAAGAAGAAGGCCTAGCATGTGGATGGTCCTAAGTGTTGTAGAGAATAGGATGCCCTTGGTTTCACAAGATTTGGAAACCCTTTTAACTCAATATTGAATAATGGAATGTCAAGACTGTGATAACAAGATAACAAAAGATACAGACTAATAAAATATATTCACTATCATGAGACAAGAAAGACATAGCATCTTTTGATAAAAAAAAGTAATAGGTAGCAAGGGTAGTTATGTATCGAATCCTAACACCTCCATACACCTCTTGATTTCCATAGCCATAACCAGCCTATACTTCCCACTATCAACGTCACTCTTCATAATTGACTTCATGACATCATCACAACCTCAACATTGATTCCAGAGCATCCTAGGTGTAAGGAAAACCTTGCATGACCCAAAAATAGTTTCTAGTTTCTTTTCAATAAGGACTATCTTCTGTAGAGCTCCTATTTTTTGAAATTTACTATTTCTAGTAATTTTTTTGTTTAAGCTTAGAATGTTCTATTTTCTTCCCTAGAGGTTAACTTTGGTTATATCAGCCCACTAGTAAAGTTTCTCTACAAGATCAAGTCTAGTTTTGAAGATATTCAAAAATTTGGTATTGGGAGTAGGGTATAGAAACTTTGACCTCTATTTTTAAGGCTTTAGATTCTCTTAAAGGGGTCAAAACCTCATCTGATTAGAGCTTGTGGATGTTCAACGTTGTAGAGAAATTTGCACCATTTCTCAAATGGTGTTATAATAGCCAATCGAGTCAACTGATGATGAGATATGGTCTCCAAAAGTTGTGCTACCTAAAATGGAAGAAAATCAAATTCCTTCAAATTTTCTTTTTGAGTTCTAAAAGTTGTTTGGGACTATTATAATGTAATAAAACACTCTTGGGTGGCTAAAATTGCCTATATAATGAAGGTGTGTAGGGTTGTTTAGGGCAATTTTTGGGAAGAGGCATTTGATGGCTCTGGCTTCCACAATATTGTAATGAGAAATGCCCTTGTGGATGTGCATTTTATAGTTCTCAATATTGTAATTCTTACCCAAAATTATAGCATATAGAAGAATAAACAAAAATAAGAAAAGATTGCACTCTTAGGGTCCAATTAACACTACCTTTCAGGTATTGTTGATTAACATTTCATTATTACATTCATTATCATTTTTCATTATTTTACTCTAAGTATTGATCACATTCCAAATTTTCAAATTCATTACTGATCATTACATTATGCATTCAAACTCAATGTAATATAGAGGTGTCCTTTCATATTTCATATTTCATGTCAATCAAAGAGTACATTTGTAGAATAGAAAACATGATAGAAGTATGGAGTAGGGGTCCCATGCATTGCCTTATTGTCTACTTGTCTATCAGGTCCTAGGTCTTCAGGTCCAGGTCTTCATCTTCACTAGGTTTTTAGGGTTTTCACCTATATCATGAGAGAGAAAATGGTTTTAGATCCAACTGGATCTAAGAAATGCAAGAAACACAAAAAACAAAACCAATCAATTTTTCAATGATGCATATCTATTTGGTAAATTCAATGGAATAAAGAAATGTGAATCCATACTAAATGAAAGATATTATTAAAGGGACTTGTTTTTCTTAAAACATGAAACCTTTTACTATTAATGATCATTCTGATGAATGTTGTCCTTTTTAAAAGCTATATATCTGAATGAAAGGGACTTAGTGTTTGTAAATGAGAAACCTTTTTTAGAATTAGCAAGAACTTGTTAGATAAGTGAACACAATAACCTAAATTTTGATTCACAAGTGTCATCATTGTTTGGCATTTTTATAAACTAAATTATTTATTATGTTCACTAACCTAACAAGATTACATTGATGTTGTTTGAAAAGTTTAACAGAATAAATTGTAGTGCTCAGAGTTGACTAGTTTTCTCATCACAATCAAAGAAAAGAAGATGCAGTGCAAAGTGCCTTACAAGATGTTACAACAAAGTTCCATTTTTCTACAAAACAATCCAGCTCAAATGCCAAGATACATCAAATAATCACTAGTATTATTTAGTTTTGAAGTTCCATATACAATGTTATTCTTGAATTCAAAATTTCTTACCAATGAATTCACTATTGTTGTTGATTAACAAAAGAGAAATGCTACAGAACTATGCTTAATGTCATAAAAATGTTATCAGTATGTATTTAATGGATGTCATGAGCCTGTGCTCGGACTTCTTAGACAATAAATAAACATTTTTCATTTTATTGCATTTTTTATAATCAGTGATTCTTATTCAACATCAAACATAGGAGAGATTGTGTTCAAGCATGGTAGTTTACACTAGTGAAGCTTAAGGGCATTCACTGTTATCAGTGTTGCAAGACAATAATTTCAAAGAGACTATTCATTTTATTCAGTTAGAGCACATTGAAATAAAAATGACTAGTGCAAGAAATAGTAATGCTTGGGCTCGGGTTACCAAATGATAATGATTGGTGTTAAAGAAAATTTAAAAACATGGTCATTGTTTTATAACAGTGTAACTTTTAAATAAAAAATGATTGGTGTGTGCTAGTGTGACATCAAAGGTTGGTGTACATTGATAAGTTTCTTGCAAGTGGTTCAAAATGCAACAACAGAGAGACCATCTTTGAAGGAACTTAAAACATCAAGCATAACTGGGTATAAAATATAGTGAGCATGGTGTTCATCTACAACAAGCATAAAACTATAGTACAAACTGACAGCGAGCCATGGATTTCATGTTTTCATTAATGGAGTTGTAAGCAACATGAAAAAACAACTAGTATATTTTAAGTTTTCCCAAGTGATAGTGCAAGTTAAGCCACGAGCTTTAAAATTACAAGAGGGTTTTCATTTCTTGCTAGAAAATATTCGGTCACAATAGCTTGAAGGAAATATACTATTGTTTTCCTTAACATTATAATGTATATCAAAAGAAGAAGAAGACAAAGATTAAAAATGGTGTATTCAAGCTACAGACAGGGGTACAAAACTGAACTGTACAAGTACATATGAACAACAAAGCCCTATTTTAAAGTAAATGGAGGGTATGAAGTAAAGACTTATTTGCATGTTTCGTAGAATAGATTGTGTTTTCTAGTCCAAGCTTAACATCAAGTTTCAGCTTCCATGACATAGTCCAAATTTGTGGCTGAAAGATGCCCAACTTTCTAGCTGAGTTTACATTTCCACATCTTTCAGCCATGGCCTAGGCTAGGCCGAGACCACTAGAGGTCATCCTCATTTCAAGCCATGATTCACTACATATGATTCAAGCTCAAACTTTAGTTCAAACCCCAAAATCATGGAGCTATCGAGCACTATCAAAGAAAAAAACCCAAATCAATAATGGGAAAACAAACAAATTTCATTGCAATAATTTTACCAGGTAGAAGGGGATCATGCTTACCAAAAATGAAGGTGTTCTTAGGCTCGAGGCCAAGTTTTTTTAGTCAAGCTAAAATTCTCAGTCATTTTCCAGTCATAGTCCATAAGTCATTCAACACAGCTCAAGTTTGAGGAGATGCTCAAAGCCCAAGTTTTGAGTATAGTCAAGTCATGACTCAAGGAGATAAACAAAGCTCGAGGCTGAGTCATCAAGCCGGTATCAACTCATAGTCAAACACCAGTCAAAAGATGAGAAAGGAGCCATAATTTGAGTACATCATTCACAAGCCAAGAAGGAATCAAAGGCTGAGCTTAAGGCTTGGCCCTAAACATGCATAAGATGAGCTTCAAAGCTTTAAGTAAAACTTAGAGAACAAAGTTGAAATCATGCCAAATCATAGGAAAAGAAACCCGAGCTTCCATATAGTAAACTTTTAGTTCAAAATCAGTTCCAGAGAGCCTATTAAAGTACAAAGAGCTAATTCATACTAGTCAAGCTAAGCTACATCCAAAATTATTGCAAAGTTTTTCTCATAAATTAGGACTTTTCCCTATTCTTCTTAGAAACACAAAAGAAAAATGCTAAGTCTGAGAACAAACAACAATTTTGGGTTTTTTGGAATCCACTAAGATTGAACTCAATGCCATAACTACAAATGTCCACATCTTGGGATAGCCTAAAAACCATAGTGCTAGCTCACTACCTTGTATTCCACATAATGTGCAAGTGGTTGGAGTGGTCATGTCAACCCTCTAACACTTAGCATTTGATAGACTTAGGATATTTTCTTAAGTTTAGATCTTAGGTAGTTTAGGCTTTTATTTATTTTGAGTTCTGATTCAATTTAAATAAATAAAAATTTTTGGTTAAAAATTGTAAAAGGATCTATATCCTTAACTTAGAACCAACATTTAGGGCTTTAGTGATGGCATGATATTTAGGCTTAGGTTTTGGCATGAATCTAGGCCAAATTAGGGCAAATAGTGAAGGCTTAGATTTTCAAACTTGAGGAATAGGAGAGATATAAAACTTATTTTGATTATGAGTTTTCGAGGTTGCAAATTTTGGAGAGAAGACTAAAAGTGAGCATATTGTTTCTTGATGCCTTGGATATCTTATTTTTGTAACCTAATTGTCATATTTTTGGAGGATAATAAAGTAGATGATCTATATCTTGATATATTTTGAGTATTGATTCAAAATCTACTTTCATCATTCTTCATAAGTGTTTATTCATTCTGGTAGCTAGGAGAAGTGAATGATTTCCTATTCCTCCTCTAAGTGAACAAAATCTGAGCCTTCTAAATAATATGTATGTTTGTTGATAGATTAAGCTATTTTTGGTCTATACCCTAGTAGTAAGGTCTAATTAACCTATATGTTGATCAATGATTCAGGGTGTCATACGTTTGGTATATGAGTTGGGGTTACTATTTTAGTTTCCAAGAAAAGTTAGATTTCATTTTAGTGTATCACCCCATTTACCCTTTTAGTTTTAAAGTTATTTTTCCCTTTTCCCACTAAGTTTTCAATCAGAAGGTGATATTCTAGATTAAATAGGAACTGACCTATAATGCAAAGACTCCTTATTTAGAGTCCACCCACAACTCGAGAAGGTTTCCATTATTAGGATAGAATACTGTTAATCCCTAATGCCTAAGTTGGGGTGGTATTTTAAAACCTAAACAGTAATTACATCTCATTAGAGATAATATAAATCCCCTTTCTTGTGTTTATAATTCATTGTTATTTTCAATTTTGTTGTGTATGTTTGAGTTAATAAGCGGAGTACCCTTCATCAAGTGGTATCATGTAGGATTTCCTCTAGGCATCACTGACTATGAGGTATTTTTCATAAGGACTATGATTGTGGGTTTGAGTGATAGGAGCCAATAATGCCTCCATGGAGGAACTGTGGCTAGAGAGTTGTAGGTGTGACAAAAGAGGGTTTTAGATCTCTCTAGAGACAAGTGCAAGCATTGCAAGAGGAGATGCAAGAGGAATGGATATTATGGTTAGAGATGAAAGTGAAGAGGAATTTGAAGAAGAAGGACAAGTTGAACAAAAAACATCTGTAATGCTTAGAGATCTTGAGGATAGATTTTTAAGGGCCATTGTTGAGATTGGAAAGAGACTCAAGATTGAAGTTTCCACATTTTTAGAAAATCTTAACCTAGAGGAACTAATCAACTAGATCAATGATCAAGGATAATATTTTGAGTATGAATATGGTGAAGATATAGATATGGTAAAATTTTTGAAGGCCAAGCTGAAGGGTTATGAAAAAATTTTGTGGTAGGAGATTTAGTAGGAAAGAAATAGAAGAGGAAATGAGAAAATCACAAAATGGTTGATTATGAGCTTGATCTACTAAAAAAATGCAAGGGTTGAAAAAGAAGAAATATTTATGTAGGAGTATATAGAATAGCTGTACCAAGTCCTCATTAGAATAGGTCATGCATAAGATGAGAAGGAAAAAGTGTCCTTTTATTTTAATGGGTTAAGGTCAAGTATTCAAGATGAGTTTTGTCTAGTTAGAATAACCAGTATTGAATAGGTGTAATAATTTACCTTAATGATGGAAGAGAAGTCAAACAAGAAGTATGGAAGAAAGTAAGGTGGAAGAGGTCATTGTGGAAGATCCATTGGATGGTCCTATGGAGGTTGAAATGAAGATTAGAAAAAGAATGATGAGTCAATTAGCAGTTGAAACTAGATGGGAAATAATTTCAATCATTCCCATGATCAAAATATTCAGGATCAGAGAGGAAGAATAAGAGGGAAAGGACCTAGAAGAGTTTTTTGTGGTAAATATTTCCATTGGGGAGATGAAGGACATGAAGCCTAATAATGTTCCTGGTGTCAAGGAAGGATGCATAGGAGGAATGAAGGCCATGCATGAGTTGCATATGAAAATGAAGAAGCTCAGTTAGAACACTCATATGATGTTGAAAAAGGAGAAACCCTAGTTGTTAGGAGGGCCTTGATAAATGAAGAGAAATAATTATATCAGAGGAAGAGCCTATTTTTCACTAGGTGAAAGTGCTAGGATAAGTGTTGTGAAGTGATTATTGATGGTGGAAGCACTGCTAATCTAGTGTCAGAAGAAATGGTCACAAATTTAAAGATTAAAATGCAAACAAAACCCTATCCATACCAAATTGCTTGGGTGTAGGATGACCACATGGTCTTGGTCAATGAGTAGTGCTTAGTGAAGTTCAAGACTAGAATTTATCAAGATGAGGTAATCAGCAATATCGTACCCATGGATGCATGTCATTTCATTCTAGGAAGGCCTTGGAAGTTTGACATGCACACTATACATGATGGTCTTGCTAATACTTATTCTTTGATAATGTACAAAGTCTCAGACAAGATGAAGCCATTAAAGGAAATAGGGGATAAGGTATGTAGTACTGATAGAATATGTTTAGTTTTTGGAAGGATGTTCTTAGAAGGTATGAGACATGAGCATATGTATTTTTCTATAATTCCAAACATTGGGAAAGAGGAAGTAGAAGATGTACCTGCAAAAGTTGTAGACTTGTTGGATGCATTTCAAGATATTGTATCTAATATTATACTTGATGGATTTCCACCAATGAGAAATATTAGTCATTAGATGGACTTGATTCTAGGGGATAGTTTCCCAAGCAAGGAATCCCATACGATGACTCTAGTAGAGAGTGAGAAATTGAGCAGATAAGTGTAGGAGTCGACACAAAAGGGATTGATCTAAGAGAGTTTGAGTCCATGAAATTGTACCAGCAGTATTAGTACCAAATAAAAATGAATAATGGAGGATGTGTATATATTATCAATCTATAAACAAGATCACATTTAAGTACAAATTTCCCTTGCCAAGGATGGATGATATTATGGATTGTTTGAGTGGAGCTATGTATTTCAAAAAGATAAACCTAAATAGTGGATATCACCAAATTAGGATCAAAGAGGGAGATGAATAAAATAAATCCTTCAAGACAAAGGAGGGATTGTATGAGTGCTTATTCATGCCTTTTGGACTAACCAATGCACTGAGAATATTCATGCGGCTCATGAATGAAGTATTAAATTAATTTTTGGGTAAGTTTTTAAATGTTATTTGGATGATATTTTGATCTTCAGTACAACATTGGAAGAACATGCAATACATATTTTTAGGGTGTTTGAGAGGTTATGGGAAGAGATATTGTTGACTAATTTGAAGAAGTATAGTTTTATGAAGGAGTTAGTGTATTTGAGATTTTTAGTTTCGGTACAAGGTCTAAAATGGACCTAGAGAAGTTGAAGGATATCCTCAAATGGCCTACTCCAAGGAATGATACTAAGGTAAGATCTATTCATGGTTTTCCTATCTTTTACAAAAAAATTATTAAAAAATTTAGTAGTATATGTGGACCCTTGACTAAAGCAATGTGATGGGATAGGAAAGAGTTTAAGTGGATAGTAGGAGCAAAAAAGAGTTTTGAATTATTGAAAAGAAAAGTTACAAAAAATAATATTTTAGCTCTTCCAGATTTTAACAAGTTGTTTCAAGTAGTATGTGATGCTAGTGGTAATGCTATTGGAGTTGTTTTGAGTCGAGAAGGTAAACCCATTTCTTATTTCATTGAAAATTTAAATGATGCCAACATAAAATATTTTGTTTATGATTAAGAGTTGTATGTTACAGTTTAGGCATTGAGGAAGTGGAAACATTGTATTTTTCTAAAAGAGTTTTTTTAATTTATTGATCATCAAGATTTGCAATATTTGAACAACAATGGGAAGTTGAAATAGAAGCATTTGAAATGGGTTGAGTTTTTGTAGACATACACATTTTTTTTGAAATAAAGGAGTGGAAGTCTGATAGGGTTATAGATTCCCTTAACAAGAGATAATTTTTCTAACATAGATCTAGATTGAGGTTCTTGGGTTCAAGGAACTCAAGGGTTTGTACCCTGAGGATCTTGATTTAGGCAAAGCTTTGAAAGCTTGTACATAAACTGCTACTCTAGATAGAATTAAATGGTTGGAATGCATAATTCAAGATGGTATGTTATTCAAAGGTAGTCAGTTGTGCATTCCAAGAAGTTTGATGGGGGAGAATATAATCAAATAAAAGCATAGTGGAGAACTAGCTAGACATTTTAGCTGAGATAAAACTATTTCTATGGTTGGTGAAAATTATCATATGCCATAGTTGTAGCAAGATGTTAAGAAATTTGTACAAGGTTGCAGGATATGTCAAATGGAAAAAGGAGCCAAGAAAAATATAGGATTATATTAGCCATTACCTATACTAGATAAGTCATGGGAAGATATTAGTATGGACTTTGTTCTTGTCCTACCAAGAACTTAGAGAGGGCATGATTCTATTTTTGTTGTTGTAGACCTATTTTCAAAGATGGTTCATTTCATTCCTTGCAAGAAGACTAATGGTGTTGTTCATGTAGTAGAATTTTTTACAAGGAGGTGGTGAGACTACATGGTTTACCAAAGAGCATGGTTTTATATCAGGACACCGATTTTGTTGTGTAATTTTGAATAACCTTGTAGAAAAATTTGAAAATCTATTTTAAGTTCAACTCAACATACCATCCATAGACTAATGGATAGACAGAAGTGGTGAATAGGAGTTTGGGGAATCTGTTGAGATGCTTGGTTGGAGATAAAATAAAAGGGATGAGATTTGATTTTACCACAAGTATAATTTTTATATAATAATTATGTTAATAGGAGAAATGGTAAATCACCATTCTAGATAGTATATGGAATTAGTTACAAAAAATAATATGAATTAATAAAGTTGGGCAAAGAAGAGATAAGTAGTGCTAACATTGAAGACTTTGTAGAATACTTGAATAATTTGGATGAGGAGTTAAGGAAGTGTATTAATAAAATGAATACACAATGCAAGGATAAGGAAGATAAGAAAAGGAGGCATACAGAATTACATGTGGGGGATGAAGTCATGGTTCATTTAAGAAATAGGAGATTTATAGTAGGAACATACAATAATTTGAAGATGAAGAAGTTTGCACCATGCAAAATATTGCAAGGGCATGATTTAGGAAATTCTTATGAAGTAGAGTTTCCCAATGAACTCAATATTTCACCATTATTTAACATTTCAAATCTAACAAAATATCATTAAGGATTTGTTGAGGATTAGGTCACAAAAGCATAGTGGAATATTTGAACAACTAATTCAGCTATAGAGGAGATTGGGGACATCATGGATAGCCATGTTCATAGAAGTACAAGGTGTTAGAAAATAAAGTCCACCAAGATAACTGAGAGGGGGGGGGAGGTCAGTTATTAGATAATTATAACTATTATCATCTTCAACATCATTAAACCATATAAGCAATATAATTACCAACCATAGAGAGATATTCATACACAATAACACAATGACACAAGATATGTTGACTAGGGAGCATCTTGATCGATAAGTAAACCCCGATGGGAATGATGCCCACAAAAGATGCACTAATATGAATATTCCTTGTGAAAGGATGGACTATGTTAGGAGTCTTATGAAATACATTCAGTACATATGAATCCCTATTAGGAGATTTTGAATCCCTATTAAAAGATTCTAACCCTTTTAAGAGTTATGGAAGACAGAAGGACCCACTACCCAAATAGCTTTAGGGTAAGATCACTGAACACACTGTCCAAATAATATTTTCATTACTCAATAGAATAATATGTTACCTCTTCTTTGACTATGCTAAACCACATTCACTGATACATCAGATCTCAATTTCAGATCTCTGTACCTCTCATGTCTTCCTTCACAAATTCACTTTCATACTTAGCTCTTTTCTTCACTTCATACATATATCATCACACACAACCACTACTTCCATATCACAACTACACACTCAACAAGGAAATACATTCCTTCCTTTATACCATACTCAAATAATTACAAATGAGTCGGCATACAATTACAATATAACATTTTCCACATGCTACACCAAAATTACACAAAATTGTCGGCTTCTAAATACAATAAATCTTCACTCATGTGACCTCAAAGTCTATGTTGTCATCCAAATCACTATCAATGTGTCTTCAAATTCCCTTTAACTACACAAAACCAGATTCCATCTTGATTGGGAGATATCATCCCATTTCCATAAAGTGTTACTCAAGAACACTGCCTAAATATTGCTTCCACCAAAATGATCATAACTTCCATGAATAAATGAATTACTATCTACACTCTTAACCATATACATATAACATATCAAAGATTATATCCTCAATGTCACATAGCTCCAACTATAATAAACCACATGTGCTAATCCAAACTATGTCTGCTTCTCTGCAAGTCTTCGGTAAATCACTGTGTTGACATCAATGACAATCATAGTCATGAATGCAAAAAAAAACTACTATAGAATGGCTACCAAAAATTTATCATTCATTCCTAACAATCTCCCGCATTGGCATTGATGGCAACATAGAAGAAAAACATCCAATGTTCCAAAAATCCAATACTGCAACACTGCTTCTTCAAATCCTCTTCATCAATCAAATTTTGCTTCGTTATCCTATTAAGTTCTCTCCAACAGATGTTCCAAATTGTTTTTCATGTATACTTCTCCCCTATTGACATCAATGATATAAATTTCATCACTATGTCAACAACAATTCAATGTCAAAAGACACTTTTCAGAAAATACATTTACTAGAGTCCTCATGACTCAGCTCAAATACACATACTCCCCCATAGAGGAAGTACCAACATCCAAGCCAGAAGAAAGATAAGGCTCATAGACCATTGGATGGAAGCAACCAACTACATCACTTTTCAAAAGTAGGTTCGGGCATAACCCCAAGTATACCTCTCAGATACTCAAATGTATCCTTAGGAAAAGGCTTTGTGAATATATCTACTATCTACTCCTTTGTACTTATGTACTCAAGTCTGACTTCTTTCTCAACAAATTTCTCTATTACAACATGATACTTAATCTCTAAATGCTTTGTCTTAGAATGTAATACAGGATTTTTAGACATACTAACTATGCTGGTGTTGTCACAATGTATGACAACAGGCTCAACAAATTATATTCCAATATCCTTCATCATTTTATTCATCCAAATTATCTGGTTACAATTGTTTGTTGTTGCTACATATTTTTCTTCTATTGTGCTTTGTGAGATACAATTTTTCTTCTTGCTTAGCCAAGAAACTAATCTTCCTCCAAGGAAAAATGCTCCACCACTGGTGCTTTTCTTATCATCAACACTACCTCCCGAATCAGCATCTGTATATGCACATAGGGTAAAATCATCAGATTTTTCATACCATAGTCCATAGTCCATTGTGCCTCTTAAATATCTCAGTATCCTCTTTACTACTACATAATGTGATTCTCTAGGTTTAACTTGAAATCTTGCTACAATTCCAACTGAATGCTATATTAGGTCTTGTATGAGTCAAATACTACAATTCTCTAATCATAGATCTGTATTTCTTCTATTCTACTGTAGGAGTCTCATCTATGCTAGATAACTTATGTCCAGTCACCATGGGTGTTCCAACTGGTTTACAATTCTCCATTCCAAATATTTTCAACAAGTCATTTAGGTACTTTGTCTAATTTACAAAGATACCATCATTGTTTTTTGTTATATGTAATCCCAAAAAGTATTTCATCTCACCAATCATACTCATTTCAAATTCAATCTTCATTTCATCAGCAAATTTATCACTAGCTTCATCTTCTTCTCCAAAGATAATGTCATCAACACAAATAACTATAACCAACAAACCATTTTCAATTTCTTTTGTGTACAAATTGCTATCAATTGTTCCTTTTGTAAATTCCAATTTTAACAAATACATATCCAGTCTTGCATACCAAGTTCTAGGTGCTTGTTTAAGTCCATATAAAGCTTTCTTCAATTTATATACCATGTCTCCTTCTTGAGTTAAGGGAAAACCTTGAGGCTGCTCAATGTAGACTTCTTCTTCCAATTCTCCATTTAGAAATGCTGACTTCACATCCATTTGATATACTTTGAATTTCTTGTAAGCTGCATATGCCAAAAACATTCTTACTACTTCAATTCTTGCAACAGGTGCAAAGGTTTCTTCATAGTCAATTCCTTCTTGCTATGAGTAACCCTTACATATCAATCTTGCTTTGTTTCTTACTACTTCTCCTTGTTCATTCATCTTGTTTCTGAATAGCCATTTAGTTCCAATAACATTCTTGTCTTTAGGTCTAGGGACCAATTCCCATGTCTTATTTTTTTCAATTTGATATAGTTCTTCTTTCATAGCATTAGTCCAACTTTTATCTTCACAAGCTTCATTAGTAGTTTTTGGTTCAATTTTAGAAATCAAACATAACTGTTCTTGTGCCTTATTTTGAGTTAGAACTTCTCTTTTGATGCTCCCAACAATTTTTCCTATAGGATGATTTCTTAACAAAATCTTGCTAGGTGTCACTGTCTTAGATCTCTTTTCAGATGTAGGTTCTTCAATGACTTCACTATGGCTTTCATTCAACAAATCATTGTCAATTTCATAAAATAATTTAGTAGATCCAGTGTTAGGGTTACGATGAGCTTCTTCATCTGATTCATAATCAAGCATTCTTTCTTGAATTTTGAATTTTTCATCAACTTTAACATTTTCACTTTCAACAATAGTCTTAGTTCTTTTATTGAAACATCTATAAGCTTTTCTTTTCAAACAATATCCAAGAAATATACCTTCATCACTTCTAGAATCAAACTTTCCTATATCATCATCTCTCTTTATATAACATTTGCTTCCAAAAATTCTAAAATACTTAACTGAGGGTGCATGTCCAAACCATAATTCGTAAGGTGTCTTGTCTGTGTCTGCTCTAATGTGTACTCTATTCATTGTATACACTATTGTGTTCACTACTTCTCTCCATAATATCTTTCCCAAAGGATTTTCAAACAACATAGCTCTTGCTACTTCAGTCACTGATCTATTCCTTCTTTCTGCAAGGCCATTTTATTCAGGTGTTCTAGGGGCTGAATACTGTCTCTTAATGCCATTTTCTTCACAAAAGGTGTTAAACTCTTTAGGAGTAAATTATCCACCTCTATCAGATCTCAAATATTTAATCTTCATTCTAGATTCATTCTCAACTTTATTCTTAACAATCTTAAACTTATCAAATGCTTCTGATTTTTCTTTAAGAAATGCAATCCACATCATTCTTGTAAAATCATCAACAAGAATCATAAAATACCCTTTCTCCATAGAATCCTCTAGTCCTGGTAGGACCGTTCAAATCTGTATGAACAATCTCTAGCTTCTCTGTAGATGTAAACTTCTTACTAGGAAAATAACTTCTCTTCTATTTAGCCATTACACATTCTTTGCAAATCATGTTAGTAGGCTTCATAATTTTAGGCAAATCTCTTATTGCAAGTGTAGTACTTAATTTTACAATGTTATCAAAGTTTATATGAAAAAAAATTCTATGCCACAACCAACTCTCATCAATCTTCATAATCAAACATGTCATCTCAGTAGGATTCAACCGAAATACATTACCTCTAGTTCTAGATCCAGTTCCAATTAGATTTCCATCTTTATCCTTTATCACACAAGTTTTCTCAGTAAACCAAACTTGATATCCCTTATCAATGAATTGTCCAACACTCAAAAGATTATGTTTCAATCCATTCACAAAATAAACATCATCAGTATTGGTCTTTTCATCAATAGTAATAGATCCTATACCTTTAATCAAACAAGGTGCATTGTTTCCAACTCTAACAACTCCTCCATCATATTCATTCAACTTTATGAACTTTTTCATGTCTCCAGTCATATGATGTGAACAACCACTATTTATAATCCAATCAGCTTTCTTTTCAACTTGAGAAACTAAGTCTTTTTCCTCCTTAATATCAGGTTCAAGATTCTCTTCTTTAATTGCTAAAAATCCTATCATCATTATTCTCAGTATCACTTTCACTTAAAGTTCTTTCTATACTAGCTTCAAGATCTTTATCATTAGCATAATAACATTCCTAAGATCTTCTAGGTTTGAAATTGTTTCTGTACTTTTTAACTCTCTTAGGACATTTAGATGAAAAATGAACATATTATTGACAAGTCCAACATTTAAATATTTTCTTACTATCTAGTTCTCTTTTCACAAGCAAGGAAATACCTTCTTCAGTCTTCTTGTCTTCTTCATTTCTAGATTTTCTGCTGCTAGCATAATCTCTACTCACACTGATGCTTCTTAACAAAGTAGGGTGAACACTAAGAGCAATGAATGTTGTCTCCATTCTAGGTAAGTCTCCTGATAATCTCAAGTTCATTTCTGCTCCTTCCAATCTTCCAAGAAGAGTCTCTCTTGTAAAGTTTGTTGACAAGGTATGATTTTTTCAATCATCTATGTTGTCTACTTAAATACATGAGTCAATGTCCTCAAAATTTTCCATATCACTTCATTCTCTATCTTTGTTGCTCCACAAGATTTTATACCTGTAATAATTTCTGACATTATACCAATATAACTTCTAATAGATTCATCTTCCAACATTCTTATATCTTCAAATGCACATGTCCAATTACGCAATCTAACTCTTTTTGCATGTTCATCACCTTCAAAAGTAGAGTGTAAAGCATTCCAAATTTCATGAGATTTTTTCAAATATTTTACTTGACTATACGCATTCTCCAGAAAGGTTGTCAAAAGTGCTTCTCTTGTAAGTATGTTACACATGAATAGATCTCTCTCATCTATAGTAGATGTTTCAAGATTGTCTGCTTCAATGATAGTCTTATCATTTTTTTTAATGAACCAATAACCTAGTCCTAAACATAGTAGATGTGTCTTCATTTTTTCTTTCCAGTAGTCAAAATTTACTCCATCAAACTTAGGGCTTTCTTTCCTAAAATTGACCATGGATCTCCTTAAGTTGTTAAACTTCTTTTTCAAGGACCTGCTACTCTGATACCAATTGTTAGAAAGTAAACCAAGATAACTGAGCTGGGGGGGGGGGGTGAATCAGTTATCAAATAATTATAAATTTTATCATCTTCAACAACATTAAACCATATAAGAAATATAATTACCAACCATAGAAAGATATTCATACATAATAACACAATTACACAAGATATGTTTACTAGGGAACCTCTTGATCAAAGAGTAAACCCCAGTGGGAATGATGCCCACAAAAGATGCACTAATATGAATATTCCTTGTGAAAGGATGGACTCTATTAGGAGTCTTATGAAATACATTTAGTACATATGAATCCCTGTTAGGAGATTTTGAATCCCTGTTAAAAGATTCTAACCCTGTTAAGAGTTATGGAAGATAGAAGGACCCATTGCCCAAACAGCTTTAGGGTAAGATCACTGAACACACTATCCAAATAATCTTTGCATTAATCAATAGAATTATATGTTACCTCTTCTCTGATTGTGCCAAAATTCACTTATTGATACATCATATCTCAATTTTAGATCTCTATACCTCACATGTCTTCCTTCATAAATTTGCTTTCATACTTAGCTCTTTTCTTCACTTTATGCATAAAACATCACACACAACTACTACTTCCATATCAAAAATACACACTAAATAAGGAAATACATTCCTTCCTTTATACCATACTCAAATAATTACAAATGAGTCGACATACAATTACAATATAAAAGTTTCCACACACTACACCAAAATTACACAAAACTGTTAGCTTCAAAATATAATAAATCTTCACTCATGTGACTTCAAAGTATACACTATCATCCACATCACTATCAATGTGTCTTCAACTTCCCTTTAACTTTGCAAAACTAGATTCCATCCCGATTAGGAGATATCATCCGATTTCCACAAACCACTACTCAAGAACACTGCCTAAATACTGCTTCCACCAAAATGATCATAACTTCCATGAATAAATGAATTACTATCTACACTCTTAACCATAGACATATAACATATCAAAGACTATATCCTCAATGGCGCATAGCTCCAAGTGTAATAACCCATGTGCGCTAATCCAAACTCTATCTACTTCTCTGCAAGTCTTCGGTAAATCACCTTGTTGACATCAATGAAACCATAGTCATGAATGCAACAACAACTACTACAAAATGGCTTCCAAAAATTTAGCATTCATTCCTAACACAAGAAATAGGAAATATGAAGAATATTTGGTCAAATGGAAAGGATGACCTATAGAAGATTCATCATGGCTATCAAGGGTGGAGGTTAAACATCTTGATTTTCCTTTAACACTTGAGATGTGAAAAATTCACTTCTCAAACTATCCTAGGTGTCTAATGCAAGAGCATCTTGGGTGGAAGGGAAATCTTTCATCACCCAAAAATAGTTTTTAGTTACTTTTCAATAAGGGATATCTTGTGTAGAACTACTATTTTTCAAAATTTACTATTTTTAATAAGTTTTTAATTTAAGCTCATAATATTCAATTTTATTCCCTACATGTTCAGTTTGGTTATATCATCCTTCTAGTAAATTTTCACTACAAGATCAAGTCTAGTTTCAAAGATATTGAAATTTTTTGGTATTGGCAGGATGGTACAAAAATATTGAACTTAGTTTTGAAGGCTTTCGAGGTTGAAAAAAGGGTAGATACCTCATCTAACTAGAGATTTTGCAATAAAATTGTTTTAAAGAACTTTGAACCATTTCTAAAATGGGGTTATAATAGCCAATTGGGTCAACATGTGATGAGTTATAGTCATTAGAAGTTGTAGTACCTAAAATGGAAAAAAATAAAATTCCTTCAAAATTTCTTTTTGGGTTCTAAATTTTTTTTCAGCCTATTCTAATGTAATAAAAATGAATAATAGTACCTTAGGGATGGTCAAACTCAAATTTATGGTTAAAAAGTCTAGAACCCTCTTGGGTGATTAAAACTACCTTTCTAATGAAGGCACATAGGTTTATCTAGGGAATTTTTGGGGAAGATGCATCTGGTGGCTCTAGCTTGTAGAATATTGTAATGAGAAATGCACTTGTGGTTGTGCATGTTATATTTTTAAACATAATAATTCTATTTCTTTGGAGATAATAAAAATCCCATTTCTTATCATTATAATTCATCTTTATTTTCAATTATGTTGTATGTGTTTAAGTTAATAAGGGGAGTACCTGTCATCAAACATGTAGGGTTATACTATAATAACCTTTGACTGATCTCATTCATCATCAACAAAATTCCATCCATAAACCTTCATCTTTGTCCCAAGTACCCAAAGGCTAGGCCCAAATACATTATGCTTCCTCTTCAATCTCAACTTGAACAAACTCCTTACTCCTCTTGAATATCCTTCCCCTAATAAAAATTTCATAGTCACTCCCACTATTCATGCCAAAACTCTGATCCAACTTTACATACATTAGTGACTTATTATATCTGCACTTGTTACAGTCATACCTGGTCATATTTGGTATTTATTAGGGTCATTTCTGATGTAGGGCATCATGGGCCCTTCCATAATCACACTAAACCTCTAATGTTGTAGGCAATTGTAAGGAACCCATACAATCATTCAGAGACCACCTAATAGAAACTAGTGTAAGTTTTGATGTTTTACACTAATATGCATTAGAATTTGTCTATGGTAGGAATGGTCATAATTTTTAGATAAAAAATAGACTTTTACTTTCCTATTGAAAGATACATTTAAATAAGCATTAGGGAGTGACTTAAAACCTTTACAAACTACTATGTAAGGTATTAAAGGTGTTTAGCCTCTCATCAAATTCTTCCTATGACTGATTATATTCCTTTCATCTTTTCCTATGAAAAACCCTATACATATTTAACTCCTTTACATGACAACTAGGATCTCCCTTAATCAATGGTTCATTATGGACCCTAATTGTGATTATTCTACACTCTCTACAATAGTCCTTCATGCTTGATCTTTAGTCATATTTTGGTGCTTGAAATCTCTCATACAAAGGGACTTTCTCCTACACCTTCCCTACTACCCCAAATCATATACAAAACATAAAAATTTGAACACCAATAAAATAAAATGAATAGATATGTCAAAGTAATGTAAAAGGACATAAATCAACTAGTGCAATCTTTGAATATAACTAATCTCAACATTAGAATAGCTACTACTATGAATATCATGCAAATGCTCTTTATATTCAACATAATAATGTTAGTAAGTGATTTTTGGGAGCACTAGGGATAACTTAAGGGTTTTAATTTATGGAAAAACTTATGCTAGAGTGATCACATGCAGAGATTTTTCCTATTGGAGACCTAGTCATGAAAATGACTATGTACAGAGTCACAATAATAGTACACTACAATATAGTTTTGATCAAAAAAGATTATATGTGATATATTATGGATTGAAAAGTTAAGGGAAAACATTTTGGGATCTTTAGGACCTTTAGTTAAGGTTGCATGTGTTTTGGAGTTGACATCAGTAAGATACAGTAATGTGAAGGTATGAGAAGATAGAGAATTAGTGAAATAGGGCATATGAATAGCCATGATGATTGAGGGAAGGTTAGTTGATAGGGTAATGTGCTAAGTGAGATGAATGTTGTGTATTACCAACAAAAATTTAATATAATATCTTTGAATCTATTTTTATCATTTTCATAAGTAATTATTATGTTTTGTAATGTATTTTGAGAGCCGACTGGATGACATAATTAATATAAGTATAGAGTGTTTTGTGGAAGTGATAAGTGACTGTGATGATAATGTGATGGATGTGAATTTGAGAGAAGAGATTAGATCCAAGATTAGTGTTTGATAGAGCTATAACAAGAACTATCTAAGCAAGTAGAAGATGCCTGTATTGTTTAGTTTTGAAGAACACTTTGTTGGAGATTTCTCAGCAAGCTAGTGCTGACTGTATGTTTGTCATTGATGAAAACATATGGTAAGTAGCATGTCTGGAAGAATTATGTAGTAAGATTTGAGTATATGTAGCATGGATATGTTATCAACATGATATCATGGAGGTAGAGGTTAATTGTTAGTATAGATAGTTATGTAGCAGCTTGTGTCAGTAGTGTTCCTCACAGAGTTATAGGAAATGTTCTGTGAGTGATTGTCCATAAAGTTATCATGGAGCCTTACACCTTTGGATATGTGATGGAGACATGTTAGTGTTTCTCCATTCATTATTGTAGAGTTTGATCTGTAGTAAAAGTGAAGTTATGCAGTCGCTATTCACCAGTTAGTTTCCTTTGTTTATCCAGAAGAGCCGATAGAGATTATATTGGTACAACAGTTTCACCTATAATTACAATATGTGTGCTTGGATTAGTGATTAGAGAAGAGTTAAGAAGGTTTGATTAAGAGAACATGACATAATTCATCTTGAGGAGAAAGTATCAGTTAAATTGGTAGATCTGATAGTATGTAGCGTGCATCTACACTTATTAATTTGGATAGGTCCCAAGTTGTGTTACATGCTTAGTAGAGCTAACAAAGATGTTATTAGAGAGTGTTATTGTTTCTCTAATATGATTTCAATGTGGTTCTAATAGGCTGACTTGATTATATCATTTAGTGGAAAGATACTTATAGCTAGTCATTTGTGATTGCTAGAAGCATGATATGGAGATGAAAGATTAGAGAAGAGCAGAGACTGTGAAGTGTTGTGTCATTAAGAAGAGGTCTATGTGATAGAGAAGATAAAGTGTGATATTCATTAGAACTGATCAAGACAATAGGTTTACCTCACATTTCACCAAGATCTAGATATAGAATGTATCTATTATTCAAAAGGTTGCAGCCTTCACCCCTTTGACCAGTGATCTCTTGGACAGTGCATCCTCACCCCTAATAGGGTCAATCATAAAAGACTCCTAATAGGGTCTAACCTTTTACCAGGTCACTATACTTATTACGTTGTAAAGATCAACTCCTAACAGGGTTGTAAGATCTTCTAACAAGGATCATTATACACTAGTGTAGTTTATTAGTGGGTGTCAATTCCCACTGGGGTTTTTATCTATTTGGGATTCCTCGTAACCAAAATATTGGTGTTGTGTTCAAGTGTTCTTTCATTGGGTTTATGCTTAATGTTTAAGTATACTTAATTGGATAAAGAACTAAAACTTGTAGATAACTGATTCACACCCCCCCCCCCTCTCTCAATTATCTCATGGAACTATTCCTAACAATTGGTATCAAAACCAAGTGCCTCAGAGAGAAATTTTAATAGCTTGAGGTTGATTAGATGGAATTCTTTAGAAAAGACAATCCTAATTTTTATGGAGAGAACTCTCCTTATTAGAAGAAGAAAATGGTGACACATTTGCAGTGCATTGATTTTGACATTTTTGAAGTGGCTATCAAAGAAATTAAGATCCCCTCTCTAGAAGATCTTGCAAAGGATGATGCTATTGGCAAGAAAAATGATTTTTTCCATTAGAATGCAATAGCCAAAGAATTCCTTATCAGTGCCTTATCTTATAGTGATTTTTAAGAGTCAAAGAAAGTAGACATGGCCTACAAGATATTGAAGCACCTAGAAGACATGTTTGAAGGAGATACACAAGAAAATAATGGACATAGAAAGACATGGAAGAAAAGATACAATGCATTAGAGATGCTACCTAAAGAAAACATCAGAGCTTACAACTAAAGGATTAATGAAGGAGTTTTTGGAATTAGGAACAATGGTGGAGAGATCTCAGAGGAAGACATTATGGATAAGTTGATGACTACTCTTACAATAGAATATGAAAACAAGATCAACATCCTTGATGAGACCATGTAGCTTACAAAAAATTTCAAGAAAGAGACCTTGATCAGCAAAATTTTAGCTTTTGAGATTTCAAGATTGAAGACAGAGCCTAAAAGTGAGACAACCTTCAAAGCATCAATCTATGGTAAGAAATCTTTAATCACTTCTAGTAATTTTGATGATGAAGATGAAGATAAAGAGATAGATGATATTATTGCTATGATTGATAAGAAAGAAAGAAAAGGAAAAGGAAAGTATGAAGGTCAGTTACCATTCAAATGTTTCTCATGTAAGAAGATTGGTCACTTTGCATCTAAGTGTCTTGCAAGAGTTAAGAAATTCAGAACTAACTACAAGCCTAAGTATACAAAAGAACGTTACTATGCTGGTGATGGAGTTTTTGATGATGATTTAGTTGAAGATGAAATTGGATTCATTGCTATTATGGAAAAGATGTGTTTGCAAGTTGACTATAATAATTGAATATGACTAAATATAGTGTTGTCATTATGGAAACAAAGTCATATAGTGTTTTGGAGTCAACACACATCATCAGAAGATCATAATTTGGCTAAGTAGAGAAGATTGGATAGTTAGCAGAGCACCAATAGTTCAGAGCATTAGTGCATGTGTGTATGACCTAGTTAAGGTATGCACCCTTAAATTTAATCTTGTATGTATGTATTCATGCTAAGTCTAAGAGCGCATGATCAGATGAGACCATATGATGAAGATATAGACAATTGAAGAGGTATAGCTAGTGAACGCTAGAATAGAACAGAGTATGCAACCAACTATTGGTAATTTGATTAGCGATGATAATATTTTTTTTATAAAGGCTACATGCCTATTGTATTTAGGTTATAGACATCTAATTATATTTTTATGTAAACACGCTTGAGCCAATTCAATTGGAAGCATTGTATGTAATTGGTTATAGGCTGACCTAGATAATTATTTTCATAAACGCATATAAATATGAGATGCACCCTTTGTAATTAGTATGGAAGTTGTTATAGAGTTGAGATAAGTAGACAAGAAGTGTGTGAAGAGTTTTTAAGATGTATTAAAGCTTTGCAAGAGGTCAGACATCAACACATCAAAGGAACTGAGCTGACAAGTAGTGTCACAGTGCTAGTTCATCTAGCATATATAGTGTGTATCTAAGATCAGAATGTTGTAGCCTTCACCACTTGAGTAGTGAGCTCTAGGACAATGTGTCCACACCCATAATAGGGTTATTGTAAAAGACTCCTAATAGGGTCTGACCCTTGACAAGGTCACTCTACTAAAAGCATTGTAAAGACAACTCCTAATAGGGTTAAGGATCTTCTAACAAGGATCATAAGACACTAGCATAGATTATTAGTGGGTGTCAATTCCCACCAAGGTTTTTACCTATTTTGGTTTCCCCATAACCATATTGGTTTTATGTGTTGAGTTCATATTTCTTGTTTATGTTAATGTTCATTTCAATACTTAAGCATTCAAGATAAGTTTAAAGAGTAAAGTAAAAATATTAAATATAGTGAACAATGATTCACCCCCCCCTCAGTGTTCCCATTCCTAAAAATTGGTATCAGAGCTCTAGTCCTCAGAAAAGAAGTTTAACCACTTGCAGAGATCATGGACAAGACATAAATGAAACATCTAAAAAAGAATCTTGAAGATGCTCTAGAAGACCTTGACAGATCTAAAAAATAAATTGAAGAACTAAAAGAAAAAGTCAGTGATTCTCAAGAAGTCTTTAAAAGACTAAGAAAAGATTTGAAAGAATGTTCAAATAGTGATTTGGGGAAGATGATCAAAAAGATAAATGAAGAGAACACATCTTTGAAAGATTAGATTGAAGAGTTGGATGAAAAGCTAACTAACAATCAAGAAGTTTATGATGAACAGATCAAGGAGAAACTTCAACTGAATGAAGAATTGAGGAAACCAAACATGGAAATCTTGGAGCTAAGAAACAACAAATAAAATTTGGAATTGGAGTTAAAATAAGATAAGAATCACATTGACAAATTACACACAAGAAAGGATCTAATAGAATATCAGTTAGTTGATCAGAAGCTTAAAGGAGATACCAACGACATTAGATTCAATGAAGCACAAACTTAGATTAATGACATGCAAGCTATGATGAAAGCACCAGAAGACACCACAGATGCTAAGGAGACATGAAATTAGACTAAAGACAATACTAAACCATCTAAAGATGAGCACAAGCCAGTAGACCAAACTTGTTATGCATGTAACAAGCATGGACACATAGAAAGGAACTGTAAAGAGGTAAGACCTTTCAATGGTTACTGTTATTCATGCAATAAATTTGGTCATATAGCTATGAATTGTAAAACAAGTCAGAAAAACAAGACTCAACAAAATTAGAGAAATCAAAATCAACCAAATGCAAGAAGTTCTCAGAGTATTACATGTCATATTTGCAACTATAATGGTCACTCAGCTAGACAATGTAAAATGGTAACCCATGTCAATGCACCAAGGAATTTAAGGCCTCTAGTTATTTGTCACTCATGTAACAACGTTGGACACATCTCAAAGTTTTGAAGATCAAGAACACAAATTTAGGAAAGTCCTAAAAGGCCACAAGAATAAATTTTGGATACCAAAGGAGAAGTCAAGTTTGTGAAAGCTTCAGAAGATGCGAGCATGATTTGGTCAAAGGCGAAGAAGGATAAGGTTGATGAGTATGTATTGGATGCATCTATAGTGGATGCACCCTCTACATCTGGATAAATGGCCCTTAGGGTCATAGGGGGAGAAAATTTAGCTCTAGACCCTTGTGCAGCTGGTATACTCACCCTTAGAGTATACACCTTTGGATTTCACCTTTTCGAGACTAGCAGAACCTATGGGCAAGAGCGCACTAGCTGATTGATTACAGAATGTAAGTTAGAAATTTTTAGTGAAAGTCTAATTTATGCGGCAAACATTAATGGTAGATTTTCACTTTAAAGTACACATAGACTTGTAAATCACTCATTGCATTCAATTTTGAGCAATTAAAGAGCACTGAAGCCCTAGAAGTTGATTTTGAAGGATTGAATATTGATTCAACAATGAAGAAGTGTGTTTGATTAGTTACAGAAGCCCTAATCCATTGCGGCGATTCAGAAGTTCTTGGAGACCAATTGTAAAGCAATATACAATTAAGTTATGGCTACTCCTATTGTGTTTGATGTTTTAGAGAGGAAGAGATACATTTTCAAGAGGCACCCTTTCAAATCTACCCTAGATGATTTAGGAGTGTTCTCTCAAACCCCTATGGGTGTTATGCATGTTGAAGACATCCGTGCATACATATATTTTAAGAAGGAACTAGTAGGTCTTGACAGAATTAGAGTGCACATTGAAACCATGATGAAACTAGATAAGACTTTCCTTGATGAGTTTGCATAGTTGTAAAATCATCCCATAGTTGACTATGCTACTGCATATAAATTTTATGAGTCAGAATGGATAGAAATCTTGCTTAGCAGAATTCATGATGACCTTTTCTAGATAGGTGAAGTACTGATGAGAATCACAGGTGACCTAATTCATGAAATGATAGGCCTTTCAAGGATAGGTGCCATTTTTCCAGTGGGTAAGGATGTAAGGAAGATAGTTGAGCAAACATGCAAATCAAGAAGTGATAGGCGTGGAATGACTATTGAGCCTATAAAGGAGAAAGACATCAAATTGATGTCTAGGATACTAGGGTATATGTTTCAACACAACAGTAGGGTGAATAGTGTGTCAGCGGCCACAATTCTTGTAGTAATAAGACTTGTGAGGGAAAATGGTGAGTTTAATCTACACGAGATCCTATGTGGACAACTAATAGACAACATTAAAGCCATTAAGCATGATAAGACCAAAATACTCAGGTTTGGGTCTTTGACCATATACATGTACTTCCACATTCTTGGAAAGGTGTCAGATTTGTATTTGGAGAAGAGTATGCCTACAATGCCACATATATCCCTTAAGGAAACTAATGAGAGTACACTAAAAGATTACATGAAAATGGAATTGAAGACATTCAGAATCAGAATGTAGATGAGATACAGTATTATAGAAAACATTATTGAGAAATACAAATACACTATTTGTTTCATGGTACAAACTAATACAACTTGTATGGAAGCAGTGGAACCAAGAACAAAGTGGATCCATCCACTTGGATATGAGGTTGATGAACAAGTCCTAGAACCATATGCACAAGTATTTCTATCAGCTCCTAAGGACCATAATGAACCAAGATGGGGGACTTATGAAGAGAAAACAAGAGAAGTTGATGTTGTTTTGAACAACACAACAACTAAAAAAAAATTAACTAAGGTTACTTCTTAGATCCTCAGAATTCATGGAGTAACTCAAGAAGACCTTAACAAAGCAAGACAAGAAAATATTTCTTTGGGAATTGAGAGCACATCAACTACAGAAGAAAAGGAAGATGATCACAAGTTAAAGAAGGTCAAGATTGAGAAATATGAAGACCCTAAGGATAAATAGGAAAAATCTAATGTTGCCCCTCCTGCGCCAAAAAAAAAAATTGATCTTACAACTCCTCCTGAATATAAGGAAATTCCTAAGAGGAAGAAATAAATTAGCACAAGCCATCCATCCTTGTGAGCAACAAGAAGAAGGAAGAATACTCAAGCACCTCCAAAGGTAGGTTTTAGACCTAGTCTTAGAGTGTTGATTACAAAGATTGTTGATGAAAGAAGATTGGATTAGATAGGAAAGTTTATGAAAAATACAATGAAGTTAACAAGTCATATATTCATGGAATGATCATAAAACATATGACCAAGTTCAAAAAGATAGTCTTGGAACTGAAAATGGTCATTCCAGAGAATGTTTGGAACATCTTACAATCCTTGAAGAAACAAGCTATTGAAGAAGATGTTAGGATAAGAGAAAAGATTCTAGATGAAAGTCTATCACTGTGTTCCTTAGAAGAGAAAATACTATTACTATATCTGGTGAAGCTACATCTAAGAACAAAGTTAAGGACATTACACATAATGGATAAGAATTTTGAGTTGACAACAAAAGCGATAGAAAAATCCTTTGAGAAGGTTTTCATGAACAGACACATGTAGCCACCTACTGCATCCATAGCTCAAGTACCCACAAAGGTATCCAAGGAGTTAGAGACCAAAAATGTACCATTTATAGGTCCTTAGGATTTAGCACCTATAGTTAAAAATCATAAAGAGGTAGAAAAGTCTGTGCCCATGAAAAAGACACCAAAGGACAACACTATCATTATTGATAATGTAGACATTGCTATGGCGGTTACAGATAAAGACTTGGACAAGTTTGAAGAATCTTTTGTGAGCACACAAGAAGCTAAAATTCTATGTGGTGACAATTCACCCCAGTTACAACAAGAAGAAAAAGAATAAGAAAAAGAGAAAGAAAAAGAGACATAAAAGGAAGAAGAGAAAGAGACAAAAAAAGAAGAAGAAAAGATAGAAGAAAAGAAAGGAGAAGAAGAGGTAAAAATAAGTGAACCAATAGACAAGCCATCTATTGAAATGAAATTAAGATTTTATAAAGAAATGGTAGATAGCACTCATATCAATCCATTACCCTCAACATCATTATTGACAAAATTAACACCAGACACCACTAGTTTGGATTCTTGGGGAGAAGAAGACCTGATCAAGATTAGTGTCTTAGCCATGGAGAAAGAAAAGGAGAAGTAAGTAATGAGGAACCCCTTGTTTTTTGATTCAATGAACATCTTAAAACAACCTTCTACCTTCAGACAAGAAAGTGTCTAAGGTCCATTCAATTGATGATGTCAGTAATATATTAACAGCCTTTAAGATGAACTTTTATAGTTTGGAAGAGTCTGCATCTCAAGTTGCGGAAGAAAAGTATAGGAAGAAGAGGCTAAGTGAACTAATTAGCAACTTTGTACTGGACCTAAGTTCTCTAAAGATTGGTCAAAAATCCTTGCAGGAATTTGCAGCAAATGGCAGAAATATCATTGCTGAATGTATGGACCAGGATAAGTTGATTGATGATCACTTTAAGAAAATCCAAGAAGTAGAAGAAATAATTGACAAAGTAAGAAAATCAGTAGAAGACCCTTCCAATGATGTGAACATGTGCAACAATGTATACCAGGGGTAGATAGATAAGATTGAAAAAGAAAAGAAAGAGATGTCTAAGATAAGGGTGAGGCAGACATGACTAAGAAATGCTCTTCTACCTTCTCTAGATATTCTAAATCAGAACATCAAGGAGATCGATGCCACCATGGTGACATATGATAAGGGTCCTAGCAAAGACTTCAAGAAAATGGAGAAGCTGCAATATGCATTATGGGCCCATCTACAGATAGTTAATGCACTGATTGCATTCTAGAAGCAAGAGATCCAAAACTTATAGATAGCATATCCAGATGTCCTCACACTGTAAGTGTAATACCCAAAAAATGGGCTATAAGTTCATTAACCTCCTACATCGACAAATCGAACAAAATCGACATCGAAGTCCTAACCTAAGGCACATCTGAACATCATCAAATCTAATTGATTATCTTAAATTCTGCATCAGGGAATATTCCTAGCAATCTTCCTAATCATCATAATTATCTTTAATTTTATAATTATTTGGCAATAAATCACATTTATCCTAAAGTTTGATTAATTGAATATTTTCATATTTAATTAATTAGATTTAATATTTGCCACTTAATTATGTAATTAAATTTAATTATATCTATTATTAATTGTATTATTTAATTTTGACAATAAATCTAATATCATATGAATAATTGATTAAATTCTTATTTAATTAATTAAAGAAAGTTGTCATTATTTAATAATATAGTTTTTAATAAAAGTTTGATTAAATAATTGATTAACCCATAAATTAATTATTTTATTTCAAAAATCAGTTAAGTTGAGCATAAATCACTTTATTATTAAATTAATTCATAAATAAAACATGCACAATCATAAAAGCAGACAACTATAAATTATCAATTAAAGCTAAACTTTATTTTGAGTTAAAACTTAGCTTTTGCATGTTTTTGTGAGTTAATTATCCTTTATTTAAAAATAAATAAAAAATCAACCTGAGTTATTTGAGTGATTTATGGCTTTTTTTCCCATGCACCTCCAAAGTGCTGGATTTCTATAAAACCAAAGCTTAGCTCTTCATAATTCATCTCTCAAATTTGCATCCAAGTAATCCACAAATTTGCACAAGTACGCTGCCAAGATCAATTCAAGAGTTACACAATCACGTTGGAGAATTGGAATTGAAGAATCAAAGCTCTTGCGAATCGACATCTTTGTGAGATCAATCTTATTTTTGCATTCATATTGCATATCATTGTTAGATTAGCATTGCATATCAATTTTCAATAGCATTCATAGCATATCAATTTCATCAAGCATAGATTTCATATCAGATTAATCATTCATATTGCATAAAAAAAATTGAAAAAAAAAAATAGCTTAATTGCATTCAATCTCATATATAGATCAATTGCATTCAAATCCTTCATTTAGGTGTCGTCTAGGTCACTGATCTCAATTACAATCTGAGAACATCAATCTCGTACCTACTAGAAGGCAGTAAATTGCTTGGTTAGATAGTTTTCAATTTTGCACGATTTTGATTATAGCTAACCTCTAATGTTTTACTGAAGTGTTGTGTCTATAGATTAGGTACAATTTTCACACACATTTCTGGCGCCCACCGTGGGGCAACCCACCTTTGCATGCTGGTTTTGATTTTTTTTTGGGAGCTAAAACCCTAAAGTTTCAAAGATTTAATTTTATCTCCCAAATGGCTTGGATTTTTGGTTTGAAATTTTTTTGGAGGGTTGGCGACATTTGGGGAAGCTTCGATAAAAAATTCAGAATTTTCTAAATTTTTTTGAATTTTTAATAATTTTTTTTCAATTTTTCATAAAAAATTAATTTTCAGTGCAAATCAAAATATGTTTTTGAAATTTTTACATTTTTAGAAAGCTCTTCAAATTTTATAGGGGGTCTATTATTTTTATTTTAAATTTGGATGCAATTTAATAGCTCAAATAGTCAATTTGCAAAAACTGATCTATTTTGATAAAATGGGTCTCTAGGGCACAAATGAAGAGATTTTTCTAAAATTTTTGCATTTTTGGAAAGCTCTCTATTTTTTAGTAGGGGTCTTGATTCTGAATTTCTATGTTTGTGACAAAATCATTTCAAAAAAATTAGATCTTTTTGACTAGGTCAACTGCAGTGCAAAAAAATTAAAATATTGTGATGGGTATGCACTTATTTTTCATATGATTCAATGCATGATATGAGTTGTCATTTAGATTAATTTCTGGTTATTATTGCTCCTAAAAATTGATTTTTAGATCTAACCCTAGGGTTTTCATAAGTTGAATATACCTTGCATATCTTGTTTGCTTGTTGGCTTGTTCGAGAGTTCGTAGCTTGCTTGCATAGTAAAGCTCAACAAAAATTGCTAAAAATCAGGTAAAATCTACTAAGCACGTTGCAAGGATCCCAAGTATTCTCCTTCTTCTAATAACATTTCTATTTGGGACTTAAAATAAATCTCTTATGTGTCAAGCTTGTGTGCATCTTTTCATGCTTTTGATCTATTTCTACACACTTGCATAATTTGATACTAGGTTGTGATCCCTTAAGGATTCATTAAGTAGTCTTAGATACTTGTGATTGATCTTGATTGCTATCTTGGGTTATTGGACTCGCTAATCTACCAGCCCCTCATTTCTGCCCCGTGGTTGCAATCTCAGCACCATAAAGGGGAGGGGTCAACAGGACAGAAGCGTTAAGTGTTCCACTTGGCAACCCTTTTGTGCTTTTAGCAACTCACTTGTTTTTTAAGTTGGGGACTCATTTTTAGCTTGTGTGAGGTGTTAAGTGTTCCACCTTGTGGACTCATCTCATATTTGCTTTAAGCGTTAAGTGTTCCTCTTTCTTCTTTTTGGGTACTTTTGGTAGATTTGCTTTCGGGAATATATCTGTGCTCACATAGTAATTAGGCCCTATGAACACTATTCGTGATTCTTGAGAGATTGGATTCCTAGAGAAATCTTTCTTGATGATAGAATCCTTTTAGGTAGGGAGGATACTTAGTGCGTTTCACATTTAGCTTGGTTAGTGCATCTTCTCTTATTAATCGACACATTCTCTCTTCGGAGAGGTTGATAGATCACATGGGGTTGATATCACAAGCTTTGGTGAATCAAAATTGGTTAGTGTGTCTTCTCTTATTGATTGATACATTCTCTCCCTGGAGAGGTTAATAGATCACGTGGAGTTGATATCACAGACCTTGGTGGAACAAAACTTTGTCTAAGCGTGTCAGATTAATCTGCTTGCTTTGTTTGGGTTAAAAGTGAAAAGGTGTCAAAAACCTTGGATCTGGAGCCAAGTCCCCTTGTGGTATAAATCTGTGAGTCACCTTTAGAGAGGGTTAACCGTAGTGGACAATCCCTTCACAGGGAAAACTACGTTGATGGAACCTCAAGCGGTCATAGCCATTTCAGACGTGGTAGTGACAACCGCTATATAAATGTCCTTGTGGAAGAAATCTCCATGTGTATGGTTCATTGTTGGGTTGTCAGATCTCCCTAGTAGCTCTTGAAGATTAAGTTCTCAGACTGTGTCAAAACCCTGGTGCGCCGGGATTGGAGATCACCCCTTTGAATCATAAAAGTTGCAGAATCAAGCCATTACTAAAAACCCTAGAGAGGCCAATTTTTCATTCTCAGGAATATGTGTGTTATTGCAAAACTTTTCAGAACATACACAATTAGTACTCTCAAGGATTAGCACAATTTGGTCACTTGATTGTTCATGTGCAAGGTTGCTTTTGCCCTTGTTCATTGTTTTCAGACGTGCTTGGAATCACTTGCTTGTTGTTCTGCGTGCTTGTTTATCTACTTGGCTATTAAAAATGATCAAATCTGGTATAACCTTCAAAATCTAGACAGTACAATTTGCAAACAATCCAAAACTAAAGACCTTAAATTTTGCAAAAATTGACGTAAAATCTTTTCTGGAGTCAAAAGTCATTTCAGGAAGTCAAAAATTGTACGAGTTTTGTCAAGTGTTGTTTCAGTATTACCCATCTGTCGTATGATTGAGAACCCAGTGTCGTATGAGTTTTCAAACTAGCAAATTCAAGAAAGTCAAAACCCTATTAGCAACTGTTGTACGAGTTTTGGAAACTATCGTTTCATTGCTACCCAACTGTCGTATGAGTTTTGTCAACTGTCATTTCATTTCTACCCAACTATCGTACAAGTTTAGAAACTATCATTTCATATTCTACCCAGTGTCGTACGAGTCTATAGAGTGTCATTTGGAAAAATTTGAGAGAGTTGTCAGAAATTGTCAAATTGCAAGATATCCAATGTTTCCAGCCTAGTTCCAGAATCTGTCAAAAATATGATTGTGTCAAGAACAGAGCAATAGCTATTGAGAATCAGTACACATGTCTCAAAGAATCAGTACACATGAGGAAGAAATTCTGATCGCCGCTATGATGAAGCAGCTACAAGCTATGCAAGTCCAGCTTGACAAACTTGAGAAAGAAAAGGAACCTCTATACTCTTTTCCATTTGATAAAGACTTGTACATGTCACCATGCCCCCGGAAAAAATTTGAGCAATATGATATCTCTTCCACGGAGAGTGACACATCTAGCTTTGGAGACTATGATGACTATGATGACAGACAATGTAATGATACCTATGACACCTTTGTTCCATATGATTCTGATTTTGAAAGAGACTTTGATGGCTTTTGTGGACAATACCTTGATTATGATCCATCTACTACTGCTGAGGACTATAAAATACATTGTGCTAGCTTGAAATGTCAATACTATAAGGATCTCTCCTCTAAGAACTCTCCAGCTGAAAATAAAGATTACACTCTCAAGCAAGATCATGTTAATGTTGGACCTTTGTCTTGTGATGGTTCTCTTCCATCCCCTACTTCCTCCAATACCCGTACATTTCCTAAAGCTTCTGAGTCTTTCAAATCTTTCATAGAACTTTCATCCGACACAAGCCCTGATACTTTTTATGCGGTTCCCTATAGTTATCCTCCAGGGCTACCTCTTAAAGAAACTCAAGCTAACCTTCACTTGGCTGCAAAGACTTTTAATGATGATAAACCTAAAGAGCCTAAGCCTTCATACACTACAATGCCTACTTCAGCTAGCCCTTCACCATCTCTTCCAAAGTCATCCATACAATCCCAACATGCTTCCTTGTCCTTAGAAGTGGCTCCATGTCAAGAGGACTCTAAAAATGATGAAGAAAAGAACATAAAAAAAGATCAAGATCAAGAACCCTCCATGTCATCCACTCCTTTTCACGATGTCTCTTATCCGCCTTAGGGTTCTTTTGATCCTGTACCCCCTTTTTCATGCATTCCACCATGTCTTAAGTCTTCACCTAAGCAAGATCAAGCTACTACTTACACTGTTGAGCTTATTGACAATCCAAATAACCTTACTATGCTTGCGCTTTCCAAAGATTATACTTCCATTAAGGTTGGTAAAAATGGTGTTCCTTCCAATGTTAAGCCTATTGAAAAACAAGCAAAAAATTATGCGCTTATGTTATCCAAAGATCCTTGTCAAGATCAAAGTCTTTCATCTTCTTGTTCTACCACTCCATGTTCACTTCCACTTTCTACTCTTCCTAAGTCTTTGCAAGCTTTGAACAATCCTATCAAAGAAGGTGCTCATATTCAAGATGTCCATGATTCTATTGAAAATTCTAATGCTCACTCTAAAGATGTTGATATCCTTGGTTGTCATATAGATGCTGATGAACTTATTGATTATCCTTTTGCATCTTCCACTTCCATCCTTGGACCTCTTCCACCACTACTAAGGGCTTCATTCCTTCCTTCCATCTTGGGTCCTTATGTCCCTTCACTTTCCCCTCCTAACTCTCTGATTCGACATCCATCTTGAGTCCTTACATACCTCCATCTCCTATCTTTCCTCAAGATCAACATAGATGCATACCCTTGAATCCTTTTCATCCACCCACCCATCTAAACCAGTCATATCCTCCCTCTTCCACAAATCCCAAGTCTTTTGGAAGTAACTTGAATGTTCAATACAAGAAAAAGAAGCAATGCAAGAATCCGTCAAAAAAAGAAGATCACCATGTCTCCTCTAATCAACACGGAGGCATAAAGTCAAAAGAGATATCTAAGAAAAAAATTACAAGACAAGTATGGGTTCCAAAATCCATCATTGAAGATATTCTCTCTAGATCATCAAAAGGAAATAAAAATCCTATGGCTATATGGATTCCAAAGTCTCTCTTGAAAGAGTTTGGTGTTGAGAAAAAAGTGAAATTGACATTCAAGCTTCCAAAGGCTTCCACTTCATCTCCCTCCAAAAATATTCTTCCATTTCATGTGCCTAAACCACAACCTCTGCTATCCATTCACCATATTCCTTCACGTATTCCTTCATTCATGATTCCTCCATTCTCTCACCACCCTTCAAGGTATGTGTTGATGTTGAACTTGCCTTCCTTTCCATCTACCCTTTCACAATCCTTCCATGCATTATCCTTCTACCTTCTATCATTTTTCCTCATTTGTCTATTCCTCCTATCTTCCAACCTCACTCACTTTACATAAAACCTTATCCTCCATTTTTCTCTTCCATCTCCCTTTCCCTATCAGCATCTTTGAGCATATCATTTTGAATCCTTGGCATATCATGGTTTATCCTTTCAAGGAGCATTATCTAAAAAACTTGCCTTCTTCCAAAAAAAATGAAAAAAAATTAAAAATGTGCCTTGGTGAAAACCTGGAAACAGGCACCTTGGTAGAAAAAGTAAAGAGAAATAAATTCATCCTATGGTAAAAAACACTCCCTTGTGGCACCTTGGATAAGTACCGTGATGAAAACTTGGCAATCAGGCATCATGCGTAGTTCTTCTACATATTTCATCCATTCCATCTTCTCTCTTTGATCTTGACAATTTTGATCTATACATGAACATTTGGCTATTTTGTGAGCTATCTTATGATGATCTTGCTTTCATTCCTTCCATGTTTAGCCTTCATATCCATCTTCCTCCATTCATTTTCACCTATCGCTATCCTTTTCCCCTTTGGTCTTGATCTAATAAAAAAAGAAAGAAAGAGTAAAACACAGTGCTATGAAGCCTCTTGACATGTCTACTCCTTTGGATTGCATTCTTTCCTGCTCTTGCACTACGCCTTTGTGACTGATCCTATACTAGCCTTTCACTACTTATCCAAATATGCTTTACATGACAATTTTTCCCTAGCTTGAGTATTCTTGAGGAGTTTTCCCTTGAGGATTTCTTCCCTTCATTCTCCTTCATTCTCTTGTCTTCCATCTCTTCCACCAGCTTGCCAATCCCTCTTGTTCTCCACCTTGCTAGACATTGGGACTGCACAATATGATCTTGCTTGGAAGTTTGAAAATGGAAAAAGATGCTATCAAGTATACCAAGTATCAGAACAATTATTCGAACCAATATCAGAACCAGTATCAGAAAAAGTATCGGAACAAGTATCAAAACTAGTATCAGTACCAGTATTAGAATCTGTATCAAAACCAATATCAGAACAATTATCAGAATCAGTATCAGAACTAGTGTCAGAACTAGTATCAGAACAATTATCAGAATCAGTATCAGAATCAGTATCAAAATTAGTATCAGAACAAGTATCAGATCAAGTATCAGAACTCCCACTGGGGCTACACCTTTTGCTTTACTTTATGGGTCTGAAGTGGTACTACCTATTGAGGTTGAAATCCCATCACTCAGAATCAGAATGCATGGACTTGTCACTGATGAAGACTACAGAGTGTCTAGGTTACAAAAACTTGAATTACTAGATGAGCGCAGACAAGCAGCGTATGATCATCTTAGAGTGTATCAGAAAAGAATGTCTAGAGGCTACAACAAGAAAGTCAGACAAAGAATTCTAGGTTGGTGATCTAGTGTTGAGAGAAAATCCTAAAAATCAATCACATCAAGAATGCAAGGGGAAGTTCGAACCCAATTAGCTGGGTCCCTTTGTTATCACTGCTACTTTTGGCTATGGTGCCTATCAACTCTCAATGACTAAAGGAGAACAGCTCCGAGAACCAATCAACATTCTCCATCTGAAGAAATTCTATGCCTAAGGCATTCAGTGCTTGGTAAATATCTTGAAAAAATCCTAAAAATCAGAAAAAGTCCTGAAAAAATGAACATCTTGGTGAAAACCTAGCAATAGGCACCTTGATGATTCACAAAAAAAAAAATCAAAAAATATAAAAAATACAAAAAAAATGAAAAAAAGAAAAAGTGCCTTGGTGAAAACTTGGAAACAGGCGCCTTGGTAGCAAAAATAGAATCTCTACCAAGATGGTGAAAACCCGGCAAACGGGTGCCACTTGTTCCAAATGCTCCATCTATCAGCGCAATCTTGGTCTTTCCCAACTTTCAGTCTTGCTTTAGTTTGTACATATCTCCCGGTTTGTTTTTTGCATTTCCAGTTTTCAATAAGTCAATTTGTACACCAACCAGCTCAAGCGTCTGTATCCTATCAATGTTTAACACTTGGGGGAAATCAATGTCATATCCTATGGTCTCCCAGGTATCTTAGATGGATCATATCCAGTCAGAGTCCTTTGAAGCTTCATTTGAGTCAGTCAAGTCTATCTTGTCTCCAGAAAGGATTTTGCATCTACAACAACGCAATCAAACATCAAAACTCAACTGAAAACAATCTATGCTTTTTACATGCTTTTATCTCCTTGTATGCTTACTGATTCGCATTGAGATTTTTGCATATTGTGTCCCTTCGAGCTCCTCAATGATGTCCTTTACAGGATTTAGAGAGTGATGACTGGGGGCATAATCTTTTCTTGGTTTTCTGCTTGTATGTGAAATCTAATAACTTTGGAAATTTTGGATTGAAATGGTGTCCGACTGTAAGAGCCTCTATCTCGAATTGGATGGCCATGCGTACCTCGACCATTGATACCTAGAAAATTCAATGACGTTTGATCTAACTATTATCTTTTTGAAGTAAATTCTTTCTCCTACTATGAAATGCGATCTTGCCTAAGGAGGTGAATGATAAAGGGTCACTACGGGTAATTCACACTAGATTTAGAATGATCTTTTGATTGTTTGATGTGTTTGTCATGCAAGGAGTATTCAGGTCATCACGATGTTTATGTTTTGATGCTTATACAAATTGCTATATCAAAATAGACATGATATTCAGGTCATCCTGGTGTTTGTGCCTTGATGCTTATATCTAATCTGACATTCCGAAAACAAATCAATATTCATATGTCCATGGTTGTATAACCAGTGGGTGTTGTATTGATTCTTGCGAATACAAATCGATATTCATATGTCTATGGTTTCATGGCTAGTGGGCATTGTATTGATTTATCTGGTTACCTAAAAGTTCAATGATGATAACAAATTGACACATGATCAGTGACTAGGTCCTAGGTCTTAGGTTGCATTTCATTTTGCATGTCTCTTTGCATTTTTCATGTTGCATGATCTCACAATGACTAAATGAACTTCAATCCTTAAATGATTCTTCAAACCACTCGCATCTTCAAATCTAACAAGAGTTGAATCTCACACGAAGGTTCCTCCAATGAAACAGAAAGTAGAATCATTTTTCAGGATCAAAATTAAAATCTACGATTGTTTATTATGTCAAAATCGTGATTTAAAATTTTTGGGACCAGGACGGTCTACTGCTTGCATAATCGACCTTCAATCTTCATAGAAATCTAGAATTCAACTTAACTGATTATCTTACATCAAACTATCAAAATTTCAACTTGGTCAACCATGGTCAACTCATGGTCAAACCTAGTCAAACTTGGTCTTTTGGGACCTTCCAACGATGTAGAATGTGTTCTTGAATGTGTTTCACCACACTTCTCAAATCAATTAACATGCTTCTAAACTATAATGTTGACTTTTCTTGTCAGATTTCAATTTTAATCCCGAAGGGGGCATGGTATTGTACATCATTCAAAGTCTGTCAATCAAATCTATCAATATCTTTCATCAGTAATCAAGACAAACAATCACGTCTAGTTACTGATTCATAAAAAAAAAGACCTCATCGCTCGGGGAAAATCTATCATCACTCGGGGCATATCAGATTCATCGATCCATATCAATCTAGTATTCTCTTAATCTTGTAAACCGTATCAGTTTTTACAACCATCAGATCATAGTGTTCTTTCCTTGGTTCTTCGGCAACTGAAGGGTTTGGATGTGATACCTGCTAGTTCTGCTAAGACAATCGAGTCTAGAATGGGTCACTCACTTCTTTGCAATCCTAAGGTTTGGAATCAGGCGTTTTGGACACTTTTTCACAATCATAGGTTCATTTTCTATTATAGTGAACATTATCTTTGGTCATTCAGGACCTATTATCTCCATATCAAATCAATATCAATCAGCTTCTATCTCATAACAATTATCAATTTCAAACATCAGTTTCATATCTTTATCAAACACAAACTTTCTTTGAACCACTGCACTTCACACAGTAATTCAAAGAGGGGCAAAATGTAATACCCCAAAAATGGGCTATAAGTTCATTAACCTCCTACATTGACAAATCGAACAAAATCGGCATCGAAGTCCTAACCTAAGGCACATCTGAACATCATCAAATCTAATTGATTATCTTAAATTCTGCATCAGGGAATATTCCTAGCAATATTCCTAATCATCATAATTATCTTTAATTTTATAATTATTTGACAATAAATCACATTTATCCTAAAGTTTGATTAATTGAATATTTTCATATTTAATTAATTAGATTTAATATTTGCCACTTAATTGTGTAATTAAATTTAATTATATCTATTATTAATTGTATTATTTAATTTTGACAATAAATCTAATATCATATGAATAATTGATTAAATTCTTATTTAATTAATTAAAGCAAGTTGTCATTATTTAATAATATAGTTTTTAATAAAAGTTTGATTAAATAATTGATTAACCCATAAATTAATTATTTTATTTCAAAAATCAGTTAAGTTGAGCATAAATCACTTTATTATTAAATTAATTCATAAATAAAACATGCACAATCATAAAAGCAGACAACTATCAATTATCAATTAAAGCTAAACTCTATTTTGAGTTAAAACTTAGCTTTTGCATGTTTTTGTGAGTTAATTATCCTTTATTTAAAAATAAATAAAAAATCAACCTGAGTTATTTGAGTGATTTATGGCTTTTTTTCCCATGCACCTCCAAAGCCCTGGATTTCTATAAAACCAAGGCTTAGCTCTTCATAATTCATCTCTCAAATTTGCATCCAAGTAATCCACAAATTTGCACAAGTACGTTGCCAAGATCAATTCAAGAGTTACACAACCACGTTGGAGAATTGGAATTGAAGAATCAAAGCTCTTGCGAATCGACATCTTTGTGAGATCAATCTTATTTTTGCATTCATATTGCATATCATTGTTAGATTAGCATTGCATATCAATTTTCAATAGCATTCATAGCATATCAATTTCATCTAGCATAGATTTCATATCAGATTAATCATTCATATTGCATAGAAAAAAATCCAAAAAAAAAAATAGCTTAATTGCATTCAATCTCATATCTAGATCAATTGCATTGAAATCCTTCATTTAGGTGTCGTCTAGGTCACTGATCTCAATTACAATCTGAGAACATCAATCTCGCACCTACTAGAAGACAGTAAATCACTTGGTTAGATAGTTTTCAATTTTGCACGATTTTGATTATAGCTAACCTCTAATGTTTTACTGAAGTGTTGTGTATACAGATCAGGTACAATTTTCACACACATAGTAAGTACTTGTAGAGATATAATTTTTGAAGCACCTTTGTCATTAATGTCAAAGGGGGAGTAATGTACAGAATATGGAGTCCTAGAGTATTATATGTAAAGAAGATGTATAGTTGATGCAAGACGCCAAGCATGAGGTAGTTTGCACTAGGACCTTGGGTTGGATAAAGTTTTCCTTAAGAAGATGTGAGTATGGAGAAGAGAAAGAAGAAGATGACTTTTGTGATTGGATGGATTCTTAGAATTTTTAGACTTGAGAAAATTAGAGAGAGATATCAAGAAGAGACAAGAGTTGCAATATTGGATTTGAAGAAGTAAGTGGCTGAATTAGAAGTGGAGTTGAAAAAGAGAAGAGCGATTCAAAGAGATGATGAAAATTATTTGGATGCAAAAAAGAAAGAAGATAAGTGGAGTACCATGCAAGTGGAACAAAAGAAGAGGAAGAGCATGAAGATGAAAAGATTTATGAACCTGAAGTTGATGAAGATGATTTATTAATGAAGATTGTAGCAGTTGAGGAAGAGTAGAATACCTTGGTTGAAGATCAAAGGAGAGAAGCCGTTACATGCCTTGTTGAAGACACAAAAGAAGAAAATAAAGATGAAGATATGATAGAGGTTAATTTTTATGAATCATGGAATGCTAACTTTGAGATGGATTTGAAAGATAATGATGATGGTTTATGTGAGGACCTTGCAAGTGATGTTTGGTATGAAAAAGAAGATTTGTATGGTGTTCCAGAGTTTATTATAGATGCATTCGATCCTACAAGTTTGGAAGAGAATAAGAGTTATAGATTGATGAAATTGATTATAGAGGAGTACTATCAGCAGCGGATACTTGTTCCAGAAAGGTGTTGGAAGAGAAGAAAAGAAAATATCAACACTAGCTACTTCATTTTGTGAATCCATATCCACAAAAATTTTCCTACCTTGGGTGTCTCATGCAGGAGCATCTTGCATCACAAAATAAAATGGGGCATGATAAATTTTTTTTTAAAAATTAGGGAGAGAAAGTGACGAAAATAGAAGAAAAAAAAGAAAAAAAAAAGGAAAAAAAAAGTTATTTCATTTACCAAGGTGCATAGGTGGAATAAAGGAAAAATAGAAAAATAGAAAAAAAAAAAATTAAAAAAAATATAAATCATTTCATTTATCGAGGTGTGTAGGTGGCATTTTAGAAATTTGTAGAAAGTTCTTGCATTTAATATTTGTAGCTAGGTACTTACACATTTCTATTTTTTTATTTATTTTTATGGGCCCACAAAAGCAATGTAATTTTCTAGTTGACCTATATGGTGGTGCTTAATATTAATTGGGTGGGTATTTAATATTTGTATCAAGGTAGTTGCATCCATCTTTTATCCCACATTAGTTATGTTGTAATATCTTGGGTGGTAAATGCCTATATAAAGAAGGCGTAGGAGCATTCCTAAGAAAGTTCTCAAGAAGTTCAAGCTCTCACATTGCAAGCTCTCAAGTTGTAAGCTCTTGGATTGTAAGCTTGGAGGATGTAAGATATCTCATGTTGTAAGATCTCTCAAGTTGTAATGATTTTCAAGTATTAATGTAAGCTTTGTAAAGAATTTTTTCTTCTCTTTGTCTCCATGTTGTTATGTATTTGGTTATGAGTTGGTAAGGGTGGTGTGGCCCTTCATCAATAGTACAAAGTCTAAGGGAGATATAAGATAAAGCATGTTACAAATTTTTTTGTATAAGGGTATAGTTAGTAACCTTGCCATATTCCTTTTTTGCCATCAATGACAAAGGGGGAGATTGTTGGCAAGTTGACTATACTAATTATATATGACTAAATATAGTGTTCTCATTATGGAAACAAAGTCATATAGTGTTTTGGAGTCAGCGCACATCCTCAGAAGATTAGAATTTGGCTAAGTACAAAAGATTGGACATTTAGTAGAGAACCAGTAGTTCAGAGCATCAGTGCACATGCATATGACCAAGTTAAAGTATACACCCTTCAAGTTAAGCTTGTGTGTATGTATTCATGCTAAGTCTAAGACTGCATGATCAAATGAGACCATATGAAAAAGATACAGATAGTTGAAGAGGTACAGCCAGTGAATGCCAGAACAGAACATAGTATGCAGCTGGTATTGGTAATTTGATTAGCGATGATAATATTGTTTTGTAAAGACTATGCACCTATTGTATTTAGGTTATAGACATGTAATTATGTTTGTATATAAACATGCTTGAGCCAATTCAATTGGAAGCATTGTATGTAATCGATTATAGGCCGACCTAGCTAATTATTTTGATAAGCACATATAAATATGAGATGCACCCTTTGCAATTAGTATGGAAGTTGTTATAGAGTTGAGATAAGAAGAGAAGTGTGCAAAGAGCTGTTAAGATGTATTAGAGCTTTTCAAGAGATCAAAGCATCAGTGCATCAAAGGAACTGATATGAAAATTAGTGTCATAATGTTAGTTCATCCAACAAATATAGTGTGTATTTGAGATCAAAAGGTTGTAACCTTCACCACTTGAGCAATGAGCTCTAGGAAAATGTGTCCACACCCCTAACAGGGTTATTGTAAAAAACTCCTAACAGGGTCCAACCCTTGACAAGGTCACTGTACTAAAAGCATTGTAAAGACAACTCCTAATAGGGTTAATGATCTTCTAACAAGGATCATAAGACACTAGTATAGACTATTAGTGGGTGTCAATTCCCATTGGGGTTTTTACCTATTTGGGTTTCCCCATAACCATATTGGTGTTATGTGTTGAGTTCATATTTCTTATTTATGTTAATGTTCATTTCAGTACTTAAGCATTCAAGATAAGTTTAAAAAGTAAAGTAAAAAGGTTAAATATAGTGAACATTGATTCACCCCACCTCCTAGTGTTCCCATTCCTAACAAGATGTATGATGAGATGGATCATGAAGATGAGAAAAAGGAACAAGAGCTAGCATTGATTTCACAAGAAGACATAAGGATAGCTTGGATTATAGATAGCGGTTGTTCACATCACATGACAGGTGATAAAGATAGCTGTATTCATCTAGACAAATACAAAGGTGGCATTGTTAGATTTGGAGACAAAACTCCTAAACCTATCATTGTTAGAGGAGCTATCACATTAGATGAAAAGAACAACACTGATGATGTTCTTTATGTAGATGGTTTGTAGCATAACCTTCTTAGTATTGGGCAGTTGCTTGAAAAAGGTTATAGATTGGAATTCAAAGACTACAAGTGCATCATCAACAACAAGGATGGTGTAATGATTGCATTAGGTTCAAATACTAAAGGTAATGTTTTCCAGCTCAATTCAGAAGCAAGTTGTTTTATTGATAAAGTAGATGATAGTTGGTTATGGCATAAAAGACTATTTCATATCAATTTTGATAACATAGTAAATATAATCAATGTAAAGGAAGTAAGAGATCTACCTAGTATAGCAAAGCCAGTTGATACTATTTGCAGATAATGTGTGATGGGAAAGCATGTGAGGAATTCATTCAGAAGAAAGCATAATTTAGTAGAGAACAAGTTGGATCTAATTCATATAGACCAATCTGGACCAACTCAAACAAGATCATACTATCATGAAAGGTACTTCATTTTGTTTGTTGATGATTATTCTAGAATGATGTGGGTTGCATTCTTAAAAGATAAGTCAGAAGATTTTGAGAAGTTCAAAATATTCAAAGCTAAGGTTGAGAATGAATCTAGACTAAAGATAAAGTGTCTAAGATCAGATAGAGGAGGATAATTCACCTGTGATAGATTCTATGAGTACTAGGAAGAACATGGCATAAAGAGATAATTGAGTGCACACACCACCATGATTGAAGGAAAAATTGCACACACCTATTGGAGAGATGCGGCCAATACAACACTCTATACCATCAATAGAATACAATTGAGGCTTGGCATGGACAAGACACCTTATGAGCTATGGTTTGGTAATGTTCCTACCATGAAATACTTCAGAATCTTTGGAAGAAAGTGCTACATCAAGAGGGATGAATCAATAGGTAAGTTTGATGCAAGAAGTGATGAAAGTATTTTCCTTGGCTACTCTACTAAAAGAAAAGCTTATAGATGTTTTAATTCAAGATTGAAAAAGATCATTGAAAGTGCTCATGTTAAGATTCATGAAAATTTTATGGTTCAAGAAAGATATCATGATTATGCACCTATGATTGAAGAAGAACCCAGTCCTTCCACTAGTGAGATAGTTGTTAAAAAGATGTTTGGCAGTATTGATGTATTATTCATTGACCCTGAAACAAGTGAAGAAGAAACTTAGAAAGAAGATGAGATAGTATTTGATGTAGGAGAATCTCAGGTCCTTGGCAATCGTGTGTCACCAAAAAGAATTTGGAGTTTGTTTATGTTTCTCGGTTCCTGCTTTGACCAAGTTAGTTGGTAGTTGGTCAGTTTCCTTTGGTTATCAAGTTTAGTCAGTTATCTCCTAGGTGGTTGGTTGTTTCACTGGTGCTTAGTGTTGCTTATCTGTTTCTTGGTTATCTTTCTCACCGATGGGTTTAGTTTTAATTTTTGTTGTGGTCAACTTATGCATTTATATTGGATCATAGATTTAATGTTGGAATCCATTATTGGGAAGTGTGTGGTCCCAGATCTGAATGTTCCTTCTGTTGATTATTGATTTGAAGGCCGATTTAGTTCACTAGCTTCTTTTATAAATGTAGTTGTTGGTTTAGAGTTTAGGGGGAGTAGTGTTGGTGGAGGATAGAAGATAGTAAAATTAGAGATTTTTGGAAGATCCTCACATGTTTGAGGAATTTTTTAAATCATTGTAATATTTGGTCCTAACCAAGAAGGCCTTATAGCCCAGCATGTATCATTCTATTTAATGAAATTATATGAAAGATCCTGCATTCTCTCTTTCACTATTGTTTTGTTTACTTCTGCATGTTTTGAGTAGGCTCAAATCAATAGGGTGTGCCATTGTTTGGCCCCTCTTTCTCCCTACCCCTATGTTAGGTGGTATCATAGCGAGGTTAGATCTTAATCTAGGTCTATGGATCTAGGTTTGTAGGTTCCTCTTGAAGCCCTAGTTGATTATTGTGGGGTAGCAGATTGCGATCTGACCTGCAATTGTAGAGGGTTGTCAAGATGGTTTGTGGGAGGTGAGATGCAGATGCAAGATTGGGAGATATGCTAAGAAATATTACTGCTAGATTAGAAGTTGTTGCAACAACCCAGAGAAGAGGCAGACATCTTGAAGATGTTAGTGATGATGAAGTTGAGGAAGAATAGGGGAATGCAGAACTTGCACCTATTATGGATCAAGGTGAAGAAAGATTTTTGAAGGCTTTGACAAGCCTGAAGTCAACACCACATTTCAATCCTCTTGATTATGGTTGAAAGCTAGATTCTGATGAATTGGTGGACTGGATCACCAAGATGGAAAAATATTTTGAGTATGAAAACATTCTTGAAGACAACAAGATGAAGATTGCGAGCACAAAGTTGAAAAGTCATGCATCCTTATGGTGGAAATATCTACAGCTAGATAGGAAGAGGAAAGGAAAAAAAAAAAATCAAGGTATGGAATAAAATGGTAAAAAAATTGAAAGGAAAGTTCTTACCTTTTGATTATCAGATTAACCTAGTTCGGCAAGTGCAAAGTTTGAGATAGAAAGATAGCTTGGTAAAGGAGTATATTGAGAAATTCTATAGATTAGATATCAGATCTAGACATGATGAAGATGATGTGGAAAGAATTGGTAGATACCTGAATGGTTTGAGAGTTTCCATCCAAGAGGAAATTAGTATGGTCAAGTTGGAGAATATTGAAGAGGCTTATCAATTTTCTTTGAAGGTCGAGGAGAGATTGAACAAGAGACATGGACAAAGACAAAGAGGTCAAGGTGGTAGATTTCCTAGAGGAAGAGGTAGATCTAATGGTGAAAATGGTAGATCTAAACCAGAAAAGACAAATCTAGACAAAGGCAAGAGTGAGTGGAAAGGTGAAATTTCATCTAGAGGTAGAGGTAGTAACTACTATGATGGTTATGGTAGAGGAAGTTTTTCAGGAACTTGTTACAATTGTTGAGAAGAAGGACATAGATGTTACAAATGTACAAATGCTAGTAAGAAGACTGGTAGGAGTAGAAAATATTTGGTGCAAGAAGAGTCACCGAATGAACTTGAGAAGGAAAATAACTTGATGGTAAGGAGAGCACTGTGGAATGAAAGTAGGAAGGATGATTCAGTAAGAAAAAGTTTGATCAATACATATGTAGAGTTTCTTATAAATTTTGGAAGGTAATCATTGACAATGGTAGCTTGGAGAATCTAGCATCTGAAGAGATGGTCATGAAATTACAGTTGGAAAGATTAGTGCATCCAAGACCCTATCAGATTTCATGGATCAAAGATGAGCATACACTCCTGGTAAGTGAACAGTGTTATGTGAATTTGAAGATTGGAAAGTACTATGATAAGGTGTTATGTGATATCATGCCTATGGATTGTTGTCATATTTTTTTTGGTAGACCTTGGCAATATGATAGACATGCTATTTATGATGGGAGACTGCATAAGTATACTATTGTGGCTGATGGAAAGAAACAAATCTTGTTACCATTGATGGAAGAACTTGTTAGTAATGTTTTCACATTTGTAAAAGTTTTTTTGATGGAGGGAAGAAAGTTTGTTAACTCTTTGAAGAGGAATGAGGTATTTTTTGTTGTGATCCCTAACAAACTGAGTAAGAAAATAGAGGATAATGTCCTTGAGGAGATTGATAAGTTACTCACTGAGTAAAGTGATATCATTTCTGATAATGTACCTAATGGTTTTCCACTGAAAAGAAGCATTGATGATTGTATGGATCTAATCCCTGGAGCTAGTTTACTGAACAAGGCACCTCATCGGTTAACACCTACCAAGAATCAAGAATTGAACCAACATATTCAAGAGTTGCTAGAGAAAGGCTTGATTAGAGAAAGTTTTTTCCCTTATGTAGTACCTTTTGTATTAGCACCAAAGAAGAGTGGAGAATGGAGAATGTTTACTGATTCTAGAGAAATCAATAAGATAATAGTGAAGTATAGGTTTCTTATACCGAGAATGGATGACATAATAGACATTTAGACTAGAGAAAAGTATTTCACAAGGATTGATTTGAAAAGTGGGTATCATCAGATCAAAATTTGAGAAGGTGATGAATGGAAGATTTTTTTCAAGACAAAGAAGGTTTGTATGAGTGGTTGGTTATGCCTTTTGGTTTAACAAATGCATCAAGTGCTTTTATGAGGTTGATGAATGAAGTTTTGAAGAAATTATTGGGCAAGTTTTTTATTGTATATCTTGATGACATTCTAATATTTAGTAAGACCAGAGAGGAACATTTATTGCATGTTAGACAAGTTTTGCAAAGATTGAAAGAGGAAAAGTTGTTGATAAATCTGAAAAAGTGTTCATTCATGAAAGAGGAGATTGTGTATTTGGGATTTGTTATTTCAGCTGATGGTTTAAAGATGGATCTTGAAAAAGGTTGAAGCTATTTTGAATTGGCCTAAACCTATGAATTCTAGTGAGGTAAGATCATTTCATGGTCTAGCAAGTTTTTATTGAAAGTTCATAAGGAATTTTAGTTCAATTTCTAATGCTATGACTGAAACTATGAGAGGAAACAAAAGAGAATTCAAGTGGACACATGGAGCTGACAAAAGTTTTGAGACTCTGAAGCAGAAGGTTGCTAAATTACCTATTTTGGCAATTACCTTATTTCAATAAAGTATTTTAAGTGGAATGCGATGCAAGTGGAAGTGTAATTGGAGCTGTGTTGAGTCAAGAAGGTAAACCTATTGCTTTCTTTAGTGAAAAGTTGAATGATGCTGGAAGCAAATATTCTATGTATGATCAAGAATTATATGCTATTATTCAAGCACTGAAGAAATGGAGACATTATTTGATACCAAGTGAATTTGTGTTGTATACTGATCATAAGGCTTTACAGTATTTGGGTAGTTAGAATAAATTGAATCAGAGACATATGAAATGGGTTGAGTATTTGTAGAGTTATACATTTGTGATAAAGCATAAGAGTGGAGTCACTAACCGAGTTGTTGATGCATTGAGTAGAAGAAAATCTTTGATGACCAAGATGAAAATTGAAGTTCTTGGTTTTGATGAGATGAGAGATTCTTATGAGTTTGACCTTGATTTTTCTAAGCCATGGAGAAAGTGTGGAGCACCTATTCAAGATCAACAAAATACTAAATGGGATGAATATTTTATTCAGGAAGGTATGTTGTTTAAAGTTATTTAGTTGTGTATACTGAGAGGAGTAATGAGATCTAATTTGATAAAGTAGAAACATAGTAGTGGTTTGGCTAGACATTTTGGTATTGATAAAACATAGAATTTTCTTAAGGAGAAGTACTATTGGCTGCAATTGTATAGAGATGTTCAGAAATTTATGAAAAGTTGTGGAATTTGTCAAGTTGCAAAAGGAGTAAGTTAGAATACTAGATTGTATACACCGATTGTTGTTCCTAGGAAACCTTGGATTGACATCAGTATGGATTTTGTTCTTGGCTTACTAAAGATAGTAAGATGTAATGATTCTATATTTGTTATTGTGGATAGATTTTCTAAGATGAGACATTTTATACCTTCTAGAAAGACATTAAATGCATTACATGTAGCAGATCTTTCCTTTAAGCAAATTGTCAGATTGCATGGGTTATCAAGGAGTACTATCTCTGACTGAGACAGTAAATTTGTTGGATACTTTTGGAAAACCCTTTGGAAGAAATTTGGCACTAAGTTGAAATATAGTTCTACATTTCACCCACAAACTGATGGATAGACTGAAGTTGTGAACAAAATTTTGGAAAATCTTTTGAGATGTTTAGTTGGAGACACACTGAGTAATAAGGATTTTGTGTTGTCATAAGAAGATTTTGCATACAATAATTCAATGAATAGGAGTACTAGAAAGACACCATTTGAGATTGTGAATGGCACACAATTGAGAGGAATATCTGATTTGAGAGACATTGCTAATGAGAATAAGAAAAGTGATGAAGGAATAAAGTTTGCTAAGTACATGAAGACATTGCATGAAGATGTGAAGCTGAAGTTGGAAGATAGTAATCAGAAATACAAAGACAGAGTTGATAGATCAAGGAGACATAAAATTTTTTGATGTTGGTGATGAAGTAATGGTTCATTTGAAGAAAGGATAATTTCTTGTTGGAACATATGGAAAGCTAAAGATGAAGATGTTTTGACCTTCCAAGATTTTGAATAAGTTTGACAGTGGAAATGCATATGAGATTGAGTTACCTGATGACATAGACATATCACTGATTTTCAACATTGCTGATTTGTATGAGCATCATGAACCTAATGAAGAAGTGATAGTACTGACAAAATATCCTAAGAAGTAGAATGAAGAAATTGAACAAATTTTGAAGGAAAGAGTTGGCAAGAGTACAAGAGGAAAATAGTATATGGAATATCGGGTAAAGTGGAAGAATAGACTGATGGAAGACAATTCTTGGATTTCACATTCTAAGTTAGATGTAGCTTGGACCAGACCTACAAAATGATTCAGAGAATCATTTCAAAATAACCCCAGGTGTTTGATGCAGGAGCATCTCAGGTCCTTGGCAATCCTATGTCACCAAAAAAAATTTGGATTTTGTCTATGTTGTTTGGTTCCTACTTTGACTGAGTTGGTTGGTAGTTGGTCAGTTTCCTTTGGTTACTGAGTTTGGTCAATTATCTTCTAGGTGGTCAGTTGTTTCACTAGCACTCGATGTTGCTTGTCTGCTACTCAGTTATCTTTCTCACTGATGAGTTTAGTGTTACTTTCTATTGTGTCTGACTTGTGCATTTATATTGGATCATAGATTTAATGCTGGGATCCATCATTGGGAAGCGTGTGGTCCCAGATCTGACCATTCCTTCCATTTATTATGGATCTAAAGGCTGACTCTGTTTGATAGCTTCTTATATAAATGTAGTTGTTTGTTTAGAGTTTAGGGGGAGCAGTGTTGGTAGAGGATAGAAGATAGTAATATTAAAGATTGTTGGTAGATCCTCACATGTTTGAGGAATTTTGTAAATCATTTTAATATCTAGCCCTAACTAAGAAGGCCTTACAGCTCGACATGTATCATTCTATTTGATGAAATTATATGAAAGATCGTACATTCTCTCTTTCACTATTGTGTTGTTTTCTTCTACATCTGTTGAGTAGGCTTGGATAATTAGGGAGTGTCATTGGTTGGCCCCTCTTTCTCCCTACCCCTCCATCAGTATTACCTAAAGTTCCAAAGCTCATATCTAGATATCACTCTAAGGATGACATTATTGCAGATCAAAGTAGAAAAGTCACAAAAAGATCAAAAGAAAAGAGTTCTGGAAGCAATGAGGAGGTATGTTTACTATCTCAGATTGAAATTTTAAGTGTTGAAGATGCATGTGATGATTTAGATTGGCATGATGCTATGAAAGAAGAACTAGATCAGATTATTAAGAATGATACTTAGGAACTGATCCCAAGACCTAGTGATAAGAATGTGATTGGAACCAACTGTATATTCAAAAATAAGATGAATGAAGATGGTACAATAGTAAGGAATAATGCAAGGCTAGTATGCAAGGGATATGTGTAAAGAGAAGGTATTGATTATTCAGACACATTTGCACCTCTGAGAAGATTAGAAGCTATTAAGGTGTTTCTAGCTTATGCAACAATCAAAAACTTTAAAGTTTATCAAATGGATGTTAAGTTGACATTCTTGAATGGAGAGTTAAATGAAGAAGTATACATTAAGTAGCCAAAAGGATTCACCCTATTAGACAAACCTGATATGGTATGGAAATTGAAGAAAGCCCTCTATGGACATAAGCAAGCCCCTAGAGCTTGGTATGAGAGACTTGATGGATATCTAACAAAAATTGGATTCAAGAAAGGAATAATAGATTTTAATATGTTTATCAGAGAGACATTTGAAGGTTTACTACTTGTAGCTATATTTGTTGATGACATTATCTTTGGGGGTAATGAAAAACTTAGTGCAGAATTTGCCAAGGAGATGCAAAGTGAATTTGAGATGAGCATAATTGGACCTATCAAATACTTTTTGGGATTAACTGTACAATAGATAGAGAAAGGTATTTTCCTTATCAAGTCTAAGTATGTGAAAGAAATATTGAAGAAGTTCAAGATGGATGATTGCAAGTCAGTGGGTACACCTATGATAATAGGATGCAAAATTACAAAAGAAGATGATTCTCTAGTAGAAGACATAACATTGTACAAGTCTATGATTGGTACTATTGGATATAATTGTCTGAAGGACATTGTTTGATTAGTTATGTGTTATCTTTGATGTCACACAAATGTCATATCAATTATCATTCTCAGTGTCTGCCGAGTTCAGTCGGTCAGCTAAGTGGTTCTCAGTATCTACCGAGCTCAGTCGGTCAGCTAGGTAGTTTTTAGTGTCTACCAAGATCTCTTAGGTGTCAAAAGGAAACATGATAGGGAAATAGTGTTAACCAAGCCTCCTCAGTTATCAAAGGAAAATTAGTGGTTATCGAGCTCTCTCAGTCTTCGAAGGATGTTGCAGAATTCACTGTGGCTACCGAGTTCACTCGGTCACTGAAGGAAATCTTTTCAAGATTAATGTTTACCGAGCAAGGTCAGCCCTTCAAAGGATTTTGTTATTATAGTTTGTTTATCCAAGCTGACTATTGTAATAATTATTAGTGTCGACTTGACAATATAAATGTTAATTAGAATGGCATATAAATATATATAGAAGGTCAAGTGGTGAATATGATATATACAACATGCAGAAATCATTTTTTAAGAAAGGCATGTGTGAATTTTGAAGGATGGTTAGATATCCTTGAGGAGCAAAAAAGATTTATTTGATCAATAAGGATCTAGTGAAGCAGAACAGAGATCTATATTCAGTAATTCAGTTGCAGGTCATTTCATTGTTACTCTCTTACAATTGTAGCAGTGATATCAAAATCTCTTAACCGAGTTGGTTTAACAACCATTTTGTAAATCCTCTAACAAGGTGACAGTTCTATTGAATTGTTTCAATACCTCTTACAAGGCCACTCCTAGCAGGGTGATTAAATCCTCTAACAAGGTCACACATAACAGTGTGTTTTGTAACCTTTTACCAGGTTGGCTTCTAACTGGGCATCACTTTAGAAGAGTGAAAAATAGTAACTAGTTACATTGGTGGTTTTTCCCATATTAGGTTTCCACGGTAAATCTGGTGTCTCTTGTGTTCATGTTATTTTCTTTATTCATGTAAGTTAATCAGTAATGAATGCTTAAGAATAGTTTAATTATTACACACTTCAAGGATCAAGTTTCAACATTTCTCTGTATGTTTACTGTGTGGCAATAGTAAATAATTTGTTAAGATATCTAAGGGATCAGTGGTAATATTTTTGTGGTTAACTGATTGACCCCCCCTCTCAGTTACTACATCTATATTTCCAACAATTGGTATCAGAGCTTTTGGTGCTTGCAGGAAGGGTTTCAAGGACCTAAGCTAAAGATCAAGACGTCTTACAAAAGAGAAATTCCAAGGCTTAACAGAAATAACTTTTTAGCATGGCAAGGTCTCATGAGACTTCATCTAGCTTCCATTAGTGATTCAGGATGCAAATATATTGATCAAGAATATACAATTCCTACTGGCACATTAACTGTTGAAGACATTGCAGAGAAGAAGAACCATAACACTATGATGATAGACATTGCATCAGCTCTTAGCTATGAAGAATTTGATGAAATCAAAGACTGCACAACTGCTCATGAAATGTGGAACAAGCTGAAGAAAATCTATGGTGGTGATGACAATGTGAAGATAGCCAAAGCAGAAAGCCTAAGAGGACAGTTTGATCAGATGAAAATGAGAAAAGAAGAAAACATTGCAAAATATGTTGAAAGGATCAAGACAAGTGTTAGTGCAATCAGAGCTTTTGGAGGAAAAATTGATGATGAAACTATTATAAGTAAGGTTCTTAGAACATTACTTCCTATTTATGCAATAAGAGTTTTTGCCATTCAAGAAAGAAGATGTGAAAAAAGTCACAATATAACTTTGGATGCCTTAGTTGGAAGATTGATAGCCTTTGAACTACATAACTATGACAACTATGTTCCAACTTCTAAAAATATTAAATCAGCTTTTGAGGCCAAACTTTCACTCAAGAAAGGGAAGAAAATCCAATTAGAAAGTGAAGAAGAATCAGAGGAAAGTTCTGATAGTGATCTTGAAGTTATTGAAGCATTACTTGCAAAGAAGTATTCAAGAGGTAGAGGAAAATACAAAGGTAAAACTCCCTTAATCTATTTTTCAGGTGAAGAAATTGGTCATATTGCAGCTAGGTGCCCAAGCAAAGCAAAGATGAGAAGAAAAGTTACAAGTACAATGGCAAGAAGAATTTCAAATCATTCAAGGATAAAGGTAAGAAAACATGTTTTTTAGCTAAAGATTCGGATGATAGTGAAGAAGAAATTGTTTTCATTGCTGTAAAAGATGAATCTGATAATGATGAAGATGAGATGGCACTTATCTCTCATATAAGAAAGAATGATACATGGATTATAGATAGTGGATGTTCACATCATATGACTGGTGACAGGACTAAGTTTGAACACTTTGAAAACTTTGATGGTGGTAATGTAAGGTTTGGAAACAATGAACCTTGTTGTATAAAAGGAAAGGGATGAATTTCATTAACCAAAGAACTTATATGTGATAATGCATATTGGGTTGAAGGACTAAAGCATGATCTTCTAAGTGTAGCATAGCTAATTAACATTGGATTCAAAGTTGAATTCATGAATGGCAAAGCAAGACTGCTGGATGACAAAGGAAAACTGATAGGATCAGGCAAACAAACCAAAGGTAACCTGTTTTATCTTGATCTTGGTGATTACTCATGTTTTATTTCTCAAATTGAAGAAAGTTGGTTATGGCACAAAAGGTTATGTCATGTAAATTTTGACAACATGATGAAAATAAGAAAATTCAAGAAAGTAAGAGGTATTCCTACTTTGAAGAAATCTGATGTTGGTCTATGCAAGAATTGTCAAATTCGTAAAATGGGAAAGTCTAGTTTTAAAAGTAAAAATTATTAGTCTGAAGATATTTTGGAAATTGTGCATACTAATTTATGTGCACCTATTGGAATTGAGAGCTATACCAGAAAAAAATTCTTTATTCTCTTTGTTGATGATTACTCTAGAATGATGACTGTTATGTATTTAAGAGAAAAGTCAGAAGCATTTGAGAAGTTCAAATGGTATTTACCAAGAGTAGAAAAGGAAATAGGAAAAAGAATAAAATTCTTGAGATCAGATAGAGGTGGTGAATTCATCTCCCATGAATTCAATAATTTTTGCATTGAAAGAGGAATCAAAAGATAGGTATCAGCCCTGAGAACTCCTGAGCAGAATGGAATAGCTGAAAGAAGGAACAGATCTATCATGGACTGTGCAAGGACTCTAATGATTGAAAAGAACATTGCTATGAAATACTGGAAGGAAGCTATCAGCACTGCAGTTCATACCTTGAACTGAGTATAGCTAAGAAAAGACACATTCAAGACTCCGTATGAGCTATGGTATGGCTACAAACCAAATGTAAGTTACCTAAAAGTATTTGGTAGTAAATTTTATATCTTAAAAGAATCTAGAAAAGGAAAATTTGATGGAAAAAGTGATGAAGGAATATTTTTGGAATATTCTTGCAAATGTAAGGCATATAGATGTCTAAATTTGTCTACTCACAAAATCATAGAAAGTGCACATGTGAGAATTAATGAGTTTGTAGAAAAGATTGAAGAAGAAAGCAAAAAGGAACCAGAGGATTACAAAAAATTTGTTTACATCAAACTTGATACATTGCTAGACACATCTGTCAGTAAGGAAACTACATCTATTGAGCCGAAGAAGTTCAGATTGAGTCACAAAGTACTGATTCTCAGTCTGAAGCTATCGAGCAAGTATCTACTAAGCCCGAGCAACCTGAACCTGAAGATGAAGAAGATGAAAATGTAACTCATTCAGGAAGCAAGGAACCTATATTGGCCAAGTACTGTAGAAAGCATCATAAACTAGATCAAATTATTGGAAACAAATCAAATGGTACTATGACAAGAAGTAAACTAAAAGGTACATGTTTATTTGCTGATTTTGAACCTAAAAATGTCAAAGATGCATTGGAAAATGAAAGTTGGATTGAGGCTATGAATGAAGAAATAGAGCAAATAGAGAAAAATAAGACATGGACTCTTGTACCTAGGCCTAAAGATAAAAATGTAATTGGGACAAAATGGGTATTCAGAAATAAGTTGAATGAAGATGGTCAAGTATCAAGAAACAAAGCAAGATTGGTATGTAAAGGATATTCTCAAGAAGAAGGAATAGATTATGGAGAGAATTTTTCTCCTATTGCAAGATTAGAAGGTGTGAGGACTTTACTTGCATATGCAGCACATAAAGGATTTAAGGTATATTAGATGGATATAAAATCTGCATTTCTCAATGGTATTCTTGAGGAAGAAGTCTACATTTAGCAACCTGAAAGTTTTATTGATCTAGACAAAAGGGATATGGTTTGCAAATTACACAAAGCATTGTATGGTCTGAAACAAGCTCCTAGAGCATGGTATGAAAGATTACATAACTATCTTAATCAGATTGATTTCAAAAGAGCTAATGACAATAGTAATTTATACATCAAAGGAGTAGATAACAAAATTGTTTTGGCAGAAATATTTGTGGATGATACTGTGTTTACAGGAAATGATGATCAGTGCAAAGAATTTTCATAGCATATGAACAAAGAATTTGAAATGTCTATGTTTGGTCAGATAAATTTTTTTGTTGGACTTCAGATTCAGCAGAACAAAAATGGTATCTACATTACTCAGTCTAAATATATTAGGGAAATACTTAAGAAATTTGGTATGGAAGATTCAAAACTAGTTGGTACACCCATGTGTACTAGACTGAAGCTTACCAAAGATGATGATTCAAAAGAGGTAGATTAGACCTTATACAGATCAATGATTGGAAAATTATAGTATGTAGTACACACAAGGCCTAATATTGCCTTAGCAGTTGGTATAGTGGCAAGATTCTTGGCTAAACCTAGAGAAAATCACATGATGGCAACCAAAAGAATCTTGAGGTATTTAAGGGGAACTAAAGATTATGGCTTGTGGTATAAATTTGGAGGCAATATAGATTTAAAAGTGTTTACTGATGCTGATTGGGTAGGAAACATTGATGATAGAAAGAGTACAAGTGGTGGAGCATTCTTTCTTGGCAAGAGGTTAGTATGTTGGACTAGTAAAAAGAAAAACTGCACATCCCAATCCACAGCAGAAGCAGAATATGTTGCTGCAGTAGTAAACTGCTCTAATATTGTATGGTTTAAATAGCTTTTGGAAGGCATGAAGGTTGAGATCAAAGAACCAGTTGTTATGTTTTGTGATAATACAAGTGCAATAAATATTTCAAAGAATCCAATAATGCATTCCAAAACCAAGCACATTGCAATAAAATATCACTTTGTTAGAGAATTGGTGCAGGACAAGGAAATCAGATTGGAATATATTCATACAAAAGAACAAATTGTAGATATATTCACCAAGCCACTACTTAAGGATGCATTCTTGTATCTAAAAGGCAAGTTAGGGGTCACTCCCCTGCCCGAGGCTCACTAAATAAAGTTTTAGTGATGCATCAACCAGAACATGTTGAAGATCAATCAGTTGATATAGCATAGTTAGGGAATCATTGCATATGAATCAGTACATAAGGTACATTGATATTTACCGAAACTGTGTAAGTTGTCTTTGGTTTGTCAAAGAGGGAGAGTTTGCTGTCATTTCAAGAAATTTATAAGAAGAATAATTTGAGAAGTTAAGAGGGAGAGTTCTCAGTCAGAAAGAAGTTTGAAGATGATGGGAATCAGAATGAAGCTAAGGATATGTTTCTTACTCTAGGTTTCTCTGTGAAATTTCATTGTGCTATGACATGTTGTGTTGCCATTAGTGCCAAAGAGGGAGATTATTGAATACAATTGTCTAAAAGACATTGTTGAATTAGCTATGTGTTGTCTTTGATGTCACACACATGTCATATCAATTATCATTTTCAGTGTCTACCGAGTTTAGTCGGTCAGCTAAGCGGTTCTCAATATCTACCGAGCTTAGTCAGTCAGCTAGGTGGTTTTTTGTGTCTACTGAGATCTCTTGGGTGTCAAAAGGAAACATGATAGGGAAACAGTGTTAACCGAGCCTCCTCGGTTATTGAAGAAAAATTAGTGGTTACCGAGCTCTCTCGGTCTCTGAAGGATGTTACAGAATTCGCTGTGGCTACCAAGTTCACTCGGTCACTGAAGGAAATCTTTTCAGGATTAATGTTTACCGAACAAGGTCAGCCCTTCAAAGGATTTTGTTATTATAGTTTGTTTATCCAAGCTGATTGTTGTAATAATTATTAGTGCCAACTTGACAATCTAAATGTTAATTAGAATGGCATATATATATATATATATATATATAGAAGGTCAAGTGGTGAATAGGATATATACAGCATGCATAAATCATTTTTGAAGAAAGGCATGTGTGAATTTTGAAGGATGGTTAGATATCCTTGAGGAGTAGCAAAGATTTATTTGATCAGTAAGGATCTAGTGAAGGAGAACAAAGATCTATATTCAGCAATTTAGTTGCAGGTCATTTCATTGTTACTCTCTTACAATTGTAGCAGTGATATCAAAATTTCTTAACTGAGTTGGTTTAACAACCATTTTGTAAATCCTCTAACAAGGTGACAGTTCTATTGAATTGTTTCAATACCTCTTACAAGGTCACTCCTAGTAGGGTGATTAAATCCTCTAACAAGGTCACACCTAACAGTGTGTTTTGTAACCTTTTAACGGGTTGGCTTCTAACCGGGCATCACTTTAGAAGAGTGAAAAATAGTAACTAGTTACATTGGTGGTTTTTCCCATATTAGGTTCCCACGGTAAATCTGGTGTCTCTTGTGTTCATGTTATTTTCTTTATTCATGTAATTTAATCAGTAATGAATGCTTAAGAATAGTTTAATTATTACACACTTCAAGGATCAAGTTTTAGCATTTCTCTGTATGTTTACTGTGTGGCAACAGTAAATAATTTGTTAAGATATCTAAGGGATCAGTGGTAATATTTGTGTGGTTAACTGATTCACCCCCCCTCTTAGTTACTGCATCTATATTTCCAACATGGTACACTCATATATCTTACTCAAACTAGACCTAATATTTCTAATGTAGTTGGCATAGTTGGAAGATTTGTAGCAGAGCCTAAACAAAGTCACCTCATGGCAGTAAAGAGAATATTTAGATATCTATAGGGCACTATATATTATGGTCTATGGTATCCTAATTTTGAGCTTCATGTGTATACAGATGAAGATTGGGCAGGATGCATGGATGATAGAAAGAGTACATCAGGAGGAGTAGTATTTCTTGGTGATGGACTTGTCACTTGGACAAGAAAGAAGAAGAATTGTATTTCTCAGTCAAAAGAAGAAGTAGAGTATGTTGTAGCAACCTTGAATTGGTCTACAATTGTTTGGATCAAACTGATGATAAAGGATTTTGGAATTTAGATTGATTATCCTATTGTTATTCATTGTGATAACACTAGCACTATCAACATGTCAAAGAATCCTATGATACATGTAAAGACAAAGCACATAGAGATTAAGTATCACTTCCTAAGATATAAAGTGGTAGAGAAAGAAGTCAAATTGGATTATGTAAGTACAAAGGACCAACTAGTAGATATATTCACAAAGCCTTTACCAAAGGATACTTTTGAGTATCTCAGGGAGAAGTTGGGAGTAATTCCCTTCCTTGATTCTTTTTAAAAAAAGTGGAAAGAGCATCAGTCATCAGTGACTGATGGATGGTTGACTACTCTACTTCAGGAGTAGTACTATATCTTAAATTTTTGGCACCCTTTTCCATTGATGTGAAAGGGGGATTAGTATATAGTCATGAAAAATAGTAGTAAAGGGGGAGTACATACATAATTAAGAAGGAATAATATGTAGCAGCAAGAGATAGTAGTATTCAGTCATGGAAGCAGTTCGATTGAGGAAATGGAGAATATTGTAGAATATTGTAGCAGATGGAGGATTCATCCTTGGGGGAGTTTTGATGAGGAAATGGAGAATGTTATAAAATAATAGGTCATTTGGATTGGTGGTGTTTTCCATTCCATATGTTTCCATCAATGCCAAAGGGGGAGATTGTTGGAGATTTTCCAGCAAGCCAGTGCTGACTGTATATTTGTCATTGATGAAAACATATGGTAAGTAGCATGCATGGAAGACTTATATAGTAAGAATTGAGTATATGTAGCATGGACATGTTATCAGCATGATATCATGGATGTAGAGGTTAATTGTTAGTACAAATAGTTTTGTAGAAGCTTGTGCCAGTAGTGTTCCTTAGAGAGTTATAGGTAGTGTTCTGTGATTGATTGTCTATATAGTTATCATGAAGCCTTGTGCCTTTGGATATGTGATGGAGACATGTTATTTTTTCTCCATTCATTGATGTAGATTCTTATGTGTAGTAAAAGTGAAGTTATGTAGTCGCTATTCACCAATTACAGTTTCCTGTGTTTATCTAAAAGAGCTGACAGAGATTATATTGGTACAGGAGTTACACCTCTCATTATGGTATGCATGCTTAGATTAGTGATTAGAGAAGAGTTAAGAAGGTTTGGTTAAGAGAACATGATGTAATTCAACTTGAGGAGAAAGTATCAGTTAAATTTTTAGAGCCGATAGTATGTAGCATGTGTCTACACTTATTAATTTGGACAGGTTCCAATTTGTGTTGCATGCTTAGTAGAGCTGACAGAGATGTTATTAGAGAGTGTTATTGTTTCTCTAATATGATTTTAATGTGGTTCTAATAGGCTGAGTTGATTATATCATTTAGAGGAAAGATACTTATAGCCAGTCATTTGTGATCACTAGAAGCATGATAAGGAGATGAAAGATTAGAGTAGAGTAGAGAGTGCAAAGTGTTGTCTCATCAAGAAGAGGTCTATGCGATAGAGAAGATAAAGTGTGCTATCAATTGGAACTGATTAAGATAATAGGTCTACCTCATAGTTTGGTAAGATCTAGATATAGTGTGTATCTTTTATTTAGAAGGTTGTAGCCTTCACCCCTTTGAGTAGTGAGCTCTCAGATAGTGCATCCTCACCCCTAATAGGGTCAATCATAAAATAATACTAATAGGGTTTGACCTTTGGCTAGGTCACTATACTTATTACATTGTAAATATCAACTCCTAATAGGGTTGTAAGATCTTCTAACAAGGATCATTATACACTAGTGCAGTTTATTAGTGGGTGTCAATTCCCACCAGGGTTTTTACCTATTTGGGTTTCCTCATAACAAAAATATTGGTGTTGTGTTCAAGTGTTCTTTCATTGTGTTTATGCTTAATGTTTAAGTATACTTAATTGGATAAAGAATTGAAACTTGTAGATAACTGATTGACCACCCCCCCCCCCTCTCAGTTATTTCTTGGGACTATTCCTAACACACTTTGTGATAGTATTATGATTGTAAGAGTTATAAGCTCACCACCTTTAACAAGTTTTTTGTAAACCCCTAACAAGGTTTTATATTCCTCTAACAAGGAAATGTACTATGTAATACTCAGCTCCTATCAAGAGTAGATCTCCTAATAGGGATACTATATTTTAGCGCATAGTTGTGGGTACCATCCCTACCGAGGTTTTCCCTTGGCTAGGGTTTCCTTGAAAATAGATCATGGTGTTATGAGTTCTATGTTGTGTATTTGTGTTCTTTTCATTTTAGCATTCGTATGGTTTATTTAAAATTGGTTGAAGTCTAAATTAAAGTGTTGTAATATTGATTCATCCTCCCTCTTAGTATTGCCTAATCCTAACAATTGGTATTAGAGCTATTGGCCATTGGAGAGAAAGCCTAACAGCTTAAGGGAGATCAGAATGGATTCAGAAAGTTTGAAAGAGAACTTTGAAGAAACACTTGATGACCTAGACAAAGAAAATGCTAAAAATGGCAAATTAAAATTCAAATTGAGAAGAGCAGATGGTTTCATCAAGAAACTAAAGGAATAACTTGAAATTTCAAGAAGTCAGAAACAAGACCTTATGGATAAGATCAAACAAGATTCAAACAATGATATATCAAACCAAGTATAGAAGTTGGAGCAAGAAAAAGAGAAAATAAATCTTCTGATGGTTAAAGGGATTCAACTTGAAAAATATGTAAAACAAAAAGTTGAAGAGTCACTAAAAGAAGCAAATGTGTAGATAGGACAAATGAAGACTAAACTTGATCACTACAAGGATAAGTGTCAGGAATTGGAGAAGTAAAATCAAGTCATAAAAGGTGAACTAACTCGATCCAAATTGCATATTCAGAAGTTGCACATGAGTAGTGATAAGATTGATGAACAAAGAGAAAGATAGAAACCTAAAGGAGACATGACTGGAGTTGGATTCAATGAAGTAGAATATTATAAGACTAATGAAGAAACACATGAAGAAAAGACTAAAGAAAGACCTACTCTTGGGAGACCTAGAGAATAGATCAGACCTTTCAAAGGTAGATACTTTGGATGCAACAAAATTAGACACATGAAAAGAGATTACAGAGGTAACACTTCTTTTAGACCCTTTTCTAGTTATTGTGATAATTTTTATGCATATGGACATAAGAAAGAAGAATGTGGAAAACCTTATTAGTATAGATATAAACAAGATTAAATTAGAGAAGAGTCAGTAACCAAGATCACATGCCACAAATGCAATAACTTTGGGCATACTACAAGGTATTGTAAGATGGAGGTAAATCAAGATAGAAGGAAACCACCTACATGTTACAAAGGAAACAACCTTGGACACACAGATGAGTTTGAGAATCATTTTAATAAATCTGTAAATGAAGAGGATGGGAAGATATGGAAGATAAAAGAGTTCAATAATGCATTGGTTTAGGGAGATACAGTAGATGCTACTATGTCTTTGCATGATGATTACATTGAGACATCGACCTAAAAGGCCGCATGGCCTTAGGGGGAGCATTGGATGCACATAACTAATTATATCCAACCCCTGATTATGTGGAGTCTATGTTTGTGATCGTAAAACTTGGAGATTCATATCTTGTGTTCGTGAGATTTTTTTTACTTGACAGTGTGCCAGGTTGAGCTACCTATGATTAATGTACTTACTCAACCAATGAAGGATAAAAGGTCTTGAAGCATATCATTTATAAACTATTTGATTATCAGTGACCAAGGAGAGCAGTAAGGATAACTTTAAGAAACCTCCTTTTAGGAAAAAGTGTAAAATCTTGGTGAATCATACATTATTTTAGGGGGAATTTGTTTTAATGCATGGGAATTGTTTTTTCAAATCCATAATTTTTTATAGTCTGTAATGGTGATTTTTTCCCCCTTGAATAAAAATTTCAAAAATTGCTGGCGAATAATTTTCTTTTGAAGTAAAAACTTATAATATATGAGGCAAATAATTTTCTTTTGAAGTTAAAAATTATAATATATGAGGTGAATGATATTCTTTTGAACGGTAAAAAAATAATTGTATTGGAAAATTTTATGTACCATTTGAAAATTTATTTATTTATTTGGCTAATCGTTCATTAATTATGGAAAAAACTATATTTTATTGGTGATTATCAAAAGATGGGACATAACACGGACATGTAACCTAACCTAACATACATAACATACATACATTATTTTGTAATGTTAAATGTATTATTTGAGACTGTCTAATGATCCAAGATCTATGGCTAAAGTTTAATTTCAGCCCCAATTTCTTGAAGGAAACAGAGTTGTTGAGGAAGTCACGAAAATGTTGACACGTATCAAATAAGGGTAACTTGTCTCCAGACTATAGTGTACACATGTTGGTATTGATAATCATGGTCCTATTACTATAGTGTAACTTGTAAGCTCTTAACTTAGTAAGCAATAAATGCCTTGTTAGTTAATAGTCTTAGCAGATCCAGGCAATGAAACCACCTCAAGGATAGTAGGGCTTGAAGCCCAAGTAGTGGCATTTTCAAGGTCCTAAGAAGGGACATAAATCTTAGGCCACTTATACACCCCCAACATAGACACATCAAACCTATAAAGGGGGATATAGTAGGTCTACTCAAATAGGAAGATCTTAGTATTCTAGACCTCAGGGTATATAGGTATAGGCTTGAGGACCATGTTATTCTTGTGGTGTCAAGGGGAACATAGCTAGGGAATGTCCTTAGGGAGGTAGTCAGTGGGAAATGATGTCTGAACCTATGGTTCAGGACATGGGCAAGTCCCATAGGGTTTTTGAAGTGGTTGAAACCTGCTAGGAAGAGCATTAGGTGACATTCGATGAGGCTTTAGGTATGATTGAATATAGTGAAATTTCTATCATATTTGATATAGGAGCCACTGAATCATTTGTTTCTCTATTTGTCATGGAGCATTGTGGGCTAGTCGCATCTAGGCAATTAATTAGGTGGGAAATTGAGTTAGCTTTAGGAGCTAGAGTTTTGATTACCTCAATGGCTATGGAGTGCCCAATTAAGATATGTGGATGATGATGGAAATGCTAGTATGATTTTTTGAATCTAGAGGCTTGTATCCCTTTGTGTTATCTTCACTGTGCAGCTTAAGAAAAGCATGTGGAAGGGATGCCAGCTCTTTTCTATCACCATCAGTGATAGGGAGGATGAGGTAGAATAGGAAGCCTCACTAGATGACCTTCCCAGTCTTTAGGAATATGCTAATGTGTTTCCATCAAATATACCTAGTATGCCTCCTTGAAGGGTAGTGTAATTTAACATAGAACTAATACCAAGAGAAAAGCTAGTTTCTAGAGCACCTTATAGGATGACCACTAATTATCTTAATGAGCTCAAGTTATAGCTTGAGGAACTATTAGAGAAAGGACACATTTGTCCTAGTGTTTCTTCTTGGGGTGCACCTATGATCTTCATGAAGAAGAAAGACATATCTCTTAGGTTGTGTATTGATTACCAAAAGTTGAACAAGGTAACCATCAAGAATCAGTATCCACTTCCTAGAATTGATGACCTATTTGATCAGTTACAAAGTTCCATAGTGTTCTCCAAGATTGACCTTAAGTCAGGATATCACCAGTTGAGGATAGTGGATAGTGATATCCACAAGATCACATTCGGCACTAGATATGGCCACTATGAGTTTATCATGGTTCTATTCGGTCTTATAAATGGTCTAGTTGTATTCATGAGTATTATGAATTCATTATTTGGTACTTTCCTTAACAATTTATTGGTGGTATTCCTTGACAATATCTTGATCTATTCAAACAATGAGAGAGAGCATAAAGAAAACATGAGACAAGTTTTGGAGTGCCTTAGGGATACCAACTTTATGGAATCTTGTCAAAAAGTGCATTCCTTATATTAGAGGTCAAGTATTTGGGTCATGTGACATCTGGTGATGAGATCCCAATAGATCCATCAAAGATTGATTCCATTATGAATTGGCCAACACCTACCTTAGTGACTAAAGTGATGATTTTCATGGGTTTATCTGGTTATTATAGATGGTTTTTTTAAGGGTTTTCTCAAGTGGGACACCTTATTACTTATCTTAAGTGAAATAGAATGAAGTTTCAGTGGATTGAGAAGTGTGATAGAGCTTTTCATGAGCTCAAGAGAGCATTGGCTAGTGCACCCAATCTTGATATTCTAGAGCCTTAAACAAAGTTTTTAGTTTGCATAGATTCTTCCTTAGATGGTTTAGGGGAAGTTCTTATGAAGGATGGACAATCTACAGCCTACAAGTCTAGGAAACTTAAGAATCATGAGTTCAACTACCCTACCCATGAGCTCAAACTTACAGCAGTGGTACATGCTCTAGTGAGATGGCAATAGCTCCTTTTAGTACATCAATTCAAACTTTATTTAGACCATCAGAGTCTATATTACATCTTGACATAGCTGAACCTTAATGCTAGACAATGGAGATTGATTGAATTCTTATGTGAAGATGATTTTGATGTTCACTACATCAAGTGGAAAGAGAATGTTTTCACAAATGCTTTGCATAGGAGATGGCACAAGCTTTCTTCTATGTCTATAGGCATAGATTGGAGATATCACATTCTTCATCACTTACATGATGATGAGATATATGTATAAGTGAGTGAGTTGATTCCATCTTGGAAACTCCTTGAGGGGAAGTATGAAGATTTTACCCCTAGAGTCTGATGGACTCATACATCATACAGGACATGTCTATATACCTTCTTCTAGAGGATTGAAGAATATGCATGCCGATTTGAGATAGTTATATCATTGGTCAGGCATGAGGATGCAAATTATTGAGTTGGTAGCTAGGTTCCTAGAATGCCAGATGGTGAAGGTGGAACACCAACATCTAGGTGGTCTACTTCAGCCTCATGAGATACCAATGTGGAAGTGGGACACCATATCTATGGACTTCATTGGTGGTCTTCTTATGTCATCTCACTGTCATGATACCATCATGGTGACAATTGATAAGTTGACCAAGGTGGTACACTATTCACAAGTGCGTACTACTTTTAAGACACCATTAGTGGTATAGGTGTTCTTGTGAGATATATTCAGACTACATGGTGTACCTTGAAAAATCATCTCAGATAGAAATTCTCTTTTCACTTCATCCTTTTGGAGAGAACTATAGGCACTAATGGGTACTAGGCTCAACTTTAGTATGACCTATCATCTTGAGATAGATGGATAGACTAAAAGGGTCAATTGGGTGCTAAAAGACATGCTTCACATGTATTTTATGGACAATTAGACCCAATGGGAGGAATACCTACATTTACTAGAATTTTCCTATAGCAATGGGAATCGTACATCCTTGGGTATGCCTCTATAATAGGCTCTCTATGGTAGACCTTGCAGGACACCACTAATTTGGGATATGATTAAGGACAAAGTTTCTATTGGTCCTAAGCTAGTCAAAGATATGGAGTACCAAGTGACCTTGATGAGGTAGCATCTCGAAGAGGCTCAAGATAGACATAATGCGTATGCCGATGTGAAGAGGTTAGATCAAGCCTACTTAGTATGAGACAAGGTCCTTTTGAGAGTGTGAATTCATAAGAGCCCATTCCATTTTGGAAAGGGCTCTAAGTTATCACCTCATTTTGTTGGACCTTTTGAGATCATTGAGAGGATAGGACCATTTGCTTACCATTTATCTTTTTCCACCTATCCTATCATGTATCCATGATGTGTTTCATGTTTCAATTTTGAGGAATTATGTTTATGATGGGACTCATGTGACAGATAGGGATGCCTTGTAGGTAGAGTTAGATGGATAGATTGCTTTGGATCCCATTTGTATATTGGCCTGATGAACCTTGGTACTTTGAGGTATGGTGCTAGACTAGGTTAGGGTCTAGTGAAATTGTTATGATGAGGTCACATCTTCATGGAAGGATTCAACAAAGATGAGATCAAAATACCCTCACCTCTTCAAAGAACTCCAAGAGGAAGATCATGCCTAGAGGAGGTGGATGTGAGACCTACCTTATACCATCATAGTTTTACTACTTTTCTTTCTATGCTTTCAATGATTATTTCATAGACATACTTTGACTATTGAGACACTTATGTATTTGAGGATCTATTGAATCCTATGTTATATGTTTGGTACTTGATTATATAATGTCGATACACTTGAGATACTTTATGTTTTGATTCAGTTTTATTTTATGATGATGTCATATATGAGAATCAATGTGTTAAATGCTATTGTGATGAAGATTGGTTTACAAAATTGATGATATGTTTAGTTAATTCAATCACAGGAATAATTTAAATACCATGCAATATTGATGATGTATTATGTTCTATATCATGTTGTTTTAGACCTACGAATGTTTGTATTGAGTGTGTAGGGATAGTTGACCATGGATCTAAATTGGGGACCCAGAATTAGAACCTATGTTATTCCATGAAATCCAAGATCCTCACTGTATAAAGAAACATGGACCTCATTGTAAAATTGTTTATTCATGAATGTGATTTGCATGTGTGTATTTAATTCATTTGATGTGAGTGTGATTAAGCCATGTAATTTGTTTAATTTAAATTGTGCCAGGTTTGGAAATTCTTGGATAAGTATTGGCATGGCTATTTAATTGTATTATGTTTTAATGTAGGGTTAATTAGGGGTTAACCTTAGTGTAGTACCAAGTTTTTAGTTGGTCAACCTTGACTTGAAATCTATGGGTAAAATTTAGGTGGGATTTAGGAGAGTCATTTGGGCTCCCATTAGGTAACCTGGCTCAATTTTAGCTACCTAAGTTGGTACCCTAGGGGTTAGGCATCATTTTCAGCCCATTAAGAGCCTTTAATCACATTTATAAAATCCCACAAGTCTCATTTTCAAAGTTGCACAAATTTGAGAGTTGCGTGGATTGGTTAACCTATCCTTTCTTCCAAAATTTGCATTCAACTCCATTTATGGAGAAGGATGGCAAGCGGAAAGAAGGGGATGTAATTTTCTTCCTCACTTATGATCGGTTCCTAGATTTAAGGAGGATTTCCTATATAGGGAAATTTTTGGGAAAGGCTTGTGTGTTCACCCACTCTCTAGTTTTAGAGACTATTTCAGATTTGGAAGGAGCTTAGAGAAGACTTGCTTGGAAGGAGAGGTCATTTTTAGAATTCAACCTTAGGCTTGGAGTAAGGTTGACTTGTTTTAGATTAAATGCTTTCCTGACATGTATGTGATCTTGGAGCTCCATTAATGGAGTCCTTGTTTAATTTATGGTTTTTATTAAAAAAATTTGATGTGTAAAATTATTGTTTTTTTTTTCATTTGTAAATTCAATTTTGAATGGGATTCTTCAAGGCACACTCACCCTAGGGAGGGTAGAGAAACCTTGAAGGGGGTAGTAGGAAGAGACCTAGGATTGTGTAGAGTCTCCCATGAGGAGAGGGATAAACATGGGGTTTCATGATACTCATGATGCTAAGTATCACCCTATGGGCACCTAGGGGCATAAGGAGGTTTTCAGACTATATTTTTTTGAAGATGGTCTTTCCAAGTCCATCTATGGCTTGAGAATTTTATACTTTATACTATGGCTTCTCCTCCTACTAGTCCACCACTACCCTGGTTTAAGGAAGGCCTCTTTGAGACCCTCCTCTTGTTTAAACTATTTTGGGAATCCTCTTAAGTGTTTTTGTGTTGAGTGTGTTCCTGCATATTTTGGGATTCCTATTTGTATCTCATTCTAATATGGATCCCCTAGCTTGGGGATGGACTGAAAAAGGCCTAGGTTGGGAGGTGAGCCTCTATGGTCAACCATTTTCTATCTGGTACCTAGCTAGATTCAAGGCCTGGCAGACTTGTTGAATTGGAAATTTGAACTTGTAAATTTCATTGTAACCTTGCATTCAAGTTATGTTTGAAATTTGGAAATCACAGAGTTAGTTTTAAATCGTACATTTGAGTTATAAATATTTATGGTTATATTAGAAAATGCTTTAGTCGTATTATGGTTTTATTTATTCTTCCTTAGGTTAAACACCTTGGTTTGCCTACATAAACTTTCCATGTCACATTTTAAACCTTAGTAGATTATCGATAGTTACTTTTGTGCATAGTTGACTTTTTGGTCAACCATTGGTCAAACCTAGGGCATTCACCTCAATTTGCATACACAAATAGTCTATGTCATTTTTTGATCCTTTTAGCTTGGTTGTACATATTTCAGTGCATGGTTGACTTTTAGTCAACTTTGGTTGACTTTTAGTGAAATGACTCAATTTACATGTTAGTCGAAGCTTGCAGTCTAGGGAACCCTATAGGATAGTTTCAAAGTTGTTAGGTGAAGTTTGACTTCTGGTTAAACTTGGTCAACCTTCTCTAGTTTGATCCTTGTTGAGTTTCTAAACCACTAGGAATTTTCAGTTATCCAGTTTTCCTCTGCATTATTTTACGTGCACCTGAGACTTGTGTCAGTTTGCATTTTAAACTTTAGAAAACATAGTTGCATTTCTATGTGTGTTTTTAGTTAAGCTTTACATTTTAGAAAAAAAAAATTGTAGTTGTGTTTTTGTCACCTGGGGGGCATCACAATATATAGGCGAGGAGGTAGAAAACTACATCTCCAACAAATCTTGAATCCCATGACTGCCTCAACCAAATCTGGGACTAAACAAGAGAAAAATCTATATTTATGTCTGTGTGATATGTTGTCCAAAATTAGGTGAATTAACCTCCCCAAAAGATGGTGAAATTAGGATATTTTCATAATTTATGTCTTTAAAATCTTTCTCTTTCAAAATTAAATCTAACCTAATTCCCCTAATCATTCCTTGGTAGGTAATATTTGAACAAGATGATTTATAAAACATCACTTGTCAAATATTTTACTATAAGAAATATGCATGATTTTACATTAAAATGTCTCATTTAACAATGACCCCCAATTAGACTTGATAGGAAATACATTATCAAATACCAAAACCTAGGTATCTAGGGGTCATATTTACATTTCTAATCTTGCCCATAAAAATGTTTTTCATTAAAATATTTTTAAATTTATTTTAATGAAATTCCATAGTTTATTTCCTAATTTCCCCTTTCTTTCAGGCAATATATAAAAATCTTTAAATTATATGCTTATAATATAAACCTCACTTTTATGTTTATAAAATAAATATTTTAGAAAAAACCCATTTTAAAATGTTTTGGATACATACCCCACATTAGCTTCCTTCCATTATTAACTACTTCTCCCTTGCTAGAAGCACGTTCCTTAAGGGGAATTTCAAATGGAAAGGGATTTTTTCCTTTGGGAAACCTTCCATTAACTTGGACTTTGCTTGGTATAGGATTCGAATATGGTATGAGACAAAAGGTAAGCTCATTTCCTTATTTTAATGCAAAGTTTTTTTAATTTTTTGTTTTGCCTTGCATCATGGCTGCTCCTTCATCATTTCTTCCATGGTTTGGAAGTTTTATTTTTGTACTTTTCCTCCATACCATGGGTATGATTAATCTTGCTGCTATTTTTTTTATTATGGAGGGCATTATATAGCTTCTCTTTGATGATTGTTTTTGCTTATGAATATGCAGATTTTGAAAATGTAGATCTTTTACCACTATTGTGCCCTTTTCTTTGAGAGATATACATGAAAATGTATCTTATTTTCTCCTTTGATCATTTAAAATACTGATTTCAGAGATGTGCATACAAATTAGGACTTTGATTTTGTTGAGATTAATATGCAAATGCTGCTTTGATTAAGATACATGCAAATTTTTCTATTGCTCCATTTTCTTCATGTGGCAATTATTTATTTCTCTCTATCATGGAATAAATGATGATGATCATCTCACACTTCTCATTGTGATGTTGGTCTCTGGATAATTCATTTTCTATGTATTTATAGATCATTTCTTTGAAAGAGGAAAGAAGCCTACTATTATGCATTTGTGATCATACCTTCTTTGCTCATGATGCATCTACATGATTGTCTTGGATGCTTGATCTTAATGCAGAATCATATTATATTAGCTTTATCATGTTTCTTTTTATCATATTCTTTCCTTTGGCTCCTTCATGCATGAGTTATAGTTTATGATTCATGCCTTCTTTCTTTTAAAAATGTTCTATTGAGTGCTGTTGCTCCATGCATTGTCCCTTTTTTGGAATATATCTTCATAAGTGTTTTTTTTAGACATGGTTTTCCTTTGAGGGATGATTTGTGATGGCTTCCCTTAAAGGCCTCCTATTGTTTGAGAAAGGGTAAAAAAGAATATCCCAACTTATTCTATACATGCACATGGAACAAACAAGTTAAGAAAAACATGGTACCCCTCATTCATGCATCATTTGAGTTTACACATTTGAGCATGGTTTACTTTGATATCTTATGGCTATACATGTACATGCATAACTATAGATATATATAGGTCATTGGATATTAGTTATTTCTTAGATATTCTATATCTAACCCATCTTCATCATGCAGGCTCTGGAGCAAGTCAGGAGTTGGAGTAAGCTCAACATTTTTCTTTCAATTAGGAAATGACCTATACCCCATTATCTATTTGTATTTAATTATGTAGGGTATATGTTTTTGGATATTGCTAATGAATGGGGAGGTGATTGAGACATTTAATATGTTTAATCATTACATTACTGAATGGCCACAAATACTATTGTCATTTGTTTTTGTCACTGATGTCAACCTATGTTTATGTGAAGAGATCAGACTGGTTATCACAGTGTACAAACACTGTACAGATGTTTCAAATATTGTGAAGACATATGAGAGTTTAGGAGGGTGTTGTGATCTTATATCAAAGATTGCATCATGTAATGTTTCATATTGGATAAGTTGTAGATACTTTGGTGAAGACTCCTCACTGACTGTGACAGTGAGAAATGATTGAGTTAGTCTCTATATTTTGTGTATATATTACAAGTGATATAAAATCAGTGCATGTGAACTTTAGAGATGAAAGACAAAGTATTGAAGAATTTTCTATGAACTATACAAGGTACATAAGGTAGCATAACATTAGCTGTGGTGTGTGTTCTAGAAGGTGATCTATTTGGAAGCTGACTATAGAGATGTATCGTGTATGATGGATGGAGAACTTCAATTAAGGATGTCGGTCCTTAATTATTGTAATATAATCATTGTATACTTGTTCTAGATACCATGTGTATCTTATAAAGGGTTTATGTAATTGTTTGTAATTAGAAAATCCTTATGGGCTGACCTATTCATGAGAATTGTAATAAGGTATAAATGAAAGGTCTTTTCTTTGGAAAATATATGGAAGTGAAGGAGATGATATAGAGAAGTTGTGAAGTTGTGAGCTTGTGTGTGATGTATGTAGAGTGGAGATTTTTTGGTGGACTTAATTGGAACTGATCAAGCAAAGATAGTTACTATCAAACAGTTCAAAAGATTGTGTATTTCTTCATATACACTTGTTTTGTGAACATTTAGTTTTGAAGGTGGACTTAACCTTCTTTAGGAAATGAGCCGTGGGTAGTGAACCCTCCCTTTTGTTCTTGACTCTTGATGGGGTCTATCCTATAACAAGGACTATGTACTATAATGTTTCAATAAGGTCCTAACAGGGCTATATCTTCTAACAAGGATAACTATACTCTCAATACATCATTTTTGGTTGCTAATTCCCACCGGAGTTTTTACCTTTCATAGGGTTTCCCCGAGACCAAAATATTGTGTTATTGTGTTGGAATTCATTATTTTTGTTAGATCTAATATTGCTGCTACTTAAAGTTTAATGTTTAATAATCTATCATACAACTGATTCATCCCCCCTCTCATTTGTATTGTGGACTGTTATTCCTAACAATTGGTATGAGAGCAAGTGGTCCTTAGAGAGAAATATTAACAGCTTGAGGTGATTCTGGAGATGGCATTCGATAGGAAGGATAACCTAAAATTTGATCTTGAAAAGTTTGATAGTTGGAAGAACAAAATGCAAAATCACCTATTTTGTTTGGGGATTGACTATTGGTTGATTAGAAGGAACAAGGTGGCTATAAAGACCAAAGATGAATTGACAATAGCGAATGAAGATGAAAAGTACATATTTTCATTTAATATGATCATAAGAGAAGCACTGATCATCGCACTATCTGAAGGAGAGTTTACTGAAGTTAAAGACCTAGATTTAGCATACCTAATTTGGGAAAGATTAGAAGCACTATATGAGGGAGAAAAGTATACCAAACAAGAGAAGTTATAAAACTAGAAGACAAAGATAGAGAAGCTACAAATGACTGAGGATGAAAGCATTAGGGCTTATGTTCAAAGGGTTACAGAAGCTGTAGTTGGAATCAAAAACTATGGAGGCACTTATGATGAAGATGAATTTATTATGAAGATCCTTAGATCTTTGACACCTTCTTACAAGTTTAAGACTATGTCTATTCAAAAAACTATATGTATGACTCTGAACTTTAATAGAGATGTTGATTGCAAAGCTAACTACCTTTGAAGCTATAGAATTAGGAGAGGATGTACCTAAAATTAAATTTGCATTTAAGGCATCTGCACACAAGAAATTTTTTGCATTTCCAAGCACCAACGAAGAAGACCTAAAAGAAGAACTTGGTGAGTATGCTGAGGAATGGGAACAGATAATGGCAGAAGAAAGAAAGATGGATGAACTTGTTGCACTGATTTTTACAAGACAAAAAAGAGGTAAGGGCAAGTTTGAAGGAAATTTACCCTTGAAATGTTTTTCATTCAATAAGGTAGGTCATTTTGCATCTAGATTTCCTACAAGAGTTCCTAAGTACAAACATAATTATGACAAGATTAAAAAGGACAAAGAATGTTATTATGCTAGTGAAGGCATCTCTAATGATGATGATTTAGATTATGAAGAGATCAGATTTGTTGCTATTAGAGATGAGCTAGAGCATGAGGAAAAAGCTTTAGTAGCTCATCTTGACAAGAAAATTGAATGGATAATAGACAATGGTTGTTCTCATCATATGACTGGAGATAAGAACAAGTTTGTTAAATTAGTAAAGGATGTGTACAAGATCATGGTATGCCAAACTAGGCCCTTAAGTGGCAATGACAATTCATAAAATCAGGTTTAGGCAAGTTCACATAAAAATTTGAGCAAGTTATAAATATTATATAAAAAATGTGTAACAAGATAATTTGTAGAAAATTGAATTTTGTTTCTAAGATACAGGGCCTTTTTTGAAAAATAATTATTCTATATGTTGAAAATTTCAAATTTCAATGTAGTAGTATGAAAATTTTAGGAAAGAAATAAGAAGTAGGTGTATGTCTGACCACCTTAAACACAATCAAATGATTATTTATTTTTACAAGGTTATAGATATAAGTATTAGACTCATGTCCGGATGTGACACATATTTTTTTTAAAAAAATTTCCATGTAAATAATTAATTATGATTTTTCTTCTACAACTTTTCCAGAATGCAAAAACTCTCATTTCTGACCACGTTAACTTAGTCTAAACTTTATCAAATTGAAAACTATTTTTATTTTTATTGTAGTAGTAAAAGCATAGAATGTGACATATGTTTTGGATTTCAAAAATCTTATGTAGTTTGAAAGTTATAGCTATTTTTCAATAAGTCTATCAATCAGGACTAGAAAGATAACAACTAGTTGTATGTCTGACCACATTAAATAAAATCAAATCATAATATTTTTATATAATATTCTAGATAAAATTAGTAGTCTCATGTCTGAATGTGATGTATATTTTTTTTGTATTTTTTTTCCAAGTAAATAATTAATTATGATTTTTCACTATAAATTTTCCTGAATATAAAAACTCTCGTGTCTGACCACCTTAACTTAGTCTAAACTTCATCAAATTGAAAGAATTTTATTATTATTATTGTATTAGGTGAAGAATAGAATGTGATGTATATTTCAAAATTAAAAAATGTTATATTGTTTAAAAGTTATAGTTATTTTTCAAAGAGTCTATCAATTAGGACTTCTTTTTCACATTGCCACTTTTTGGCATACCATGATCCTGTAGATACCCTAAAGTATGATGGTGGTGTTGTGAGGTTTGGGGACAATATTCCTAAATATGTCATAGGAGTAGGATCTATTACTCTAGATGGAAAGACTAATATAGATAATTTACTACTTGTTGAAGGATTAAAACATAACTTGTTGAGTGTTGGACAATTAATGTATAAAGAGTTTCAATTAAGTTTTGTGAATGGAAAATGTTTTATCAGAAGTAAGGAAGGTAAGCTGATTACAACCGGTACTAAGTCTAGAGGTAATGTATTTGAATTAAATACAATTTGAGCCTCTTGATTTTTTGTGAAGGTTGATGACAGTTGGTTATGGCATAGGATATTTTGTCATGTTAATTTTGATAACATTGTAAAGGAAAGTATGAATAATGCAGTGAGAGATCTATCGAAGATTGTGAAACCATCTAACATTTTTTGCAAAGAGTGTTTCATGGGAAAACAAACTAGAAGTAGTTACAAAAGAAAAACATATACATCAAAATAGAAGTTAGAGTTGGGACACACATACCTATGTGTACCTACAAGGACAAAATCATACTATGGTGAAGGGTATTTCATAATCTTTGTTGATGTTTTTTCTAGAATGATGTGGGTCACTTATTTGAAAGAAAAATCAGACGCATTTGATAAATTCAAGTTGTTCAAAGGAAAAGTAGAGAATGAATCAAGTTTAACGATTAAGTGTCTAAGGTTAGACAAAGGTGGAGAGTTTACTTTAGACTTATTCAATTTATACTGTGAAGAGCATGGAATAAAGAGATAGAAATCTTCTCCTAAGGCTCCACAATAGAATGGGATGGCAGAGAAAAGGAATATGACTATACTTGATGCTACTAGGAAAATATTGCTTGAAGAAAATGTATCTCATATACATTGGAGAGAGGCTATTGGAAAAATAGTGTATATATTAAATAGAATTCAAATCAGAGAAGGTACAAGTAAGACTCATTAATTATGGTTTGATCATACTCCTACTGTAAAATATTTTAGAATATTTGGTAGTAAGTGTTATATCAAGAGAGATGATGAGATAGGGAAGTTTGATGCTACAAGTGATGAAGTAATTTTTCTTGGTTACTCTATTAAGAGAAAGGCTTACAAATGTTTCAATCTAAGATTCAGGAAGATGATTGAAAGTAACAATGTAAGAATAGATGAAAAGTTTCAAATACAAGAAAGAATGTATGATAGCAATCAAATTTCAGAGATAAAAGAAGCTACTGCAGCTGCAAAAGGAGAAAAACTTGTTGAGGAAGTAAGTGAAAAAGAGGCTTTTGATTTTGGCACAAGTGAGGCTACTAAGACTCCTAAAACACCAAGGTATGTAAAGAATAACCATCCTAAAAATCAAATTATTGGCAATACTAATCAAGGAGTAATAACTAGATCAAAGGTTAGAGAAGAAATTTGTTTTATTTCTCAAGTTGAACCAAAGACTACAAATGAAGCATGTAGAGATGAATCTTAGTTAAATTATATGAAGGAAGAGTTAAACTAGATAAAGAAGAATGACACTTGGGAATTGGTTCCTAGGCCTAAAAACAAAAATGTAATAGGATAAAAATGGGTTTTTAGAAACAAAATGAATGAAGAAGGAACTATTGTAAGAAACAAAGAAAGGCTAGTATGTAAAGGATACTCACAACAAGAAGACATGGACTTTGATGAAACATTTTATCATATTGCTAGAATAGAGGCAGTAAGATTGTTCTTGTCTTATGTTGCACATAAAAACTTCAAGGTGTATCACATGGATGTGAAATCTACATTTTTGAATGGGGATCTTGAAGAAGAAGTATATATAGAACAACCTGATGGATTTAGTCTATGCAAAGATAGAGACATGGTGTGCAAATTGAAGAAATCTCTATATGGGCTGAAGCAAGCTCCTAGGGCATGGTGTGAAAGGTTAGACAAGTACCTATTTCAGCTTGGATTTAGGAAAGGTAACGTGGATAGTAATTTGTATTTAAGAACTAGGTAATGACGGTCTATGTAAGAAATTTTCTAAGGAAATGGAAAGTTAATTTGAGATGTCCATGATAGGTGAAATGAAATTCTTTCTTGGATTGAAAATAACTTAGAATGAGAATGGTATCTTTATTTCTCAGACCAAGTATCTTAAAGAAATGATGAAAAAGTTTGGAATGGTATATAAGGTGGTAGAAAAGGAAATAAAATTAGAATATATTAGTACGAAAGAGAAAATTTCAAACATCTTCACAAAGCTACTACCAAAACATGCCTTTGAATATCTCAGAGGTATGTTTGGGGTTTAGGCCCCTCCTATTCAAAATTAAATGATGTAGAGATGCATTAGTCTAGGGGTTTTTAGAGCCTTATCGTAATATGGACTGGATGTAGGGATCTACTCCTCAAGGGGAGTGATCATGGATGAAAGATGTTGGAAAGAAGTTGATGAATCGTGGCACTCTTTTCCATGGTTGTCAAAGGGGGAGTGTTTCTATGAGAAAATCCCTACTATATGGGGAGATTGTTTGGTTGCAGAACTTTGGATTGATATAACTTTGGGATGATGAATTTTCCCATATGTTGACATCAATGCCAAAGGGGGAGATTGTTGGATATTTCTAATGCATGGGGAGGTGATTGAGAAATTTAATATGCTTAATCACTACATTATTGAATGGGAACTCATATTGTTGTCATTTGTGTTTTGTCACTAATGTCAACATATGTTGTTGTGAAGAGATCAGTCTAGTTATCATAGTGTACAATGACTGTACAGATGTTTTAGATGTTGCAAAGATAGATGAGAGTTCAGGAGGGTGTTTTAATCTCATATCCATGATTGCATCATGTAATGTTTCATATTGGATGATTTTTAAATGTTTTGGTGAAGACTAGTCACTGACTGTGATAGTGAGAAATGATAGAGTTAGTCTTTGTATTTTGGGTATAGCTTACAGTTGATATGGAATCAGTACATGTGAACTTCAGAGATGAAAGATAGAGTGTTGAAGAATGTTCTATAAACTATATAAGGTATGGAAGGTAGGATGACATCAGCTATAGCGTGTGTTCTAGAAGGTGATCTATTTGGAAGCTGACTATAGAGATGTAGCATGTATTATTGATGGTGAACTTGAATTAGGGATGTTAGTCATTAATTGTTGTAATGTAATCATTGTATACTTGTTCTAGATATTGTGTGTATCTTAGCAAGGATTTATCTAATTTTTTATAATTAGGAAAGCCTTATGGGAAGACCTATTCATGAGAATTGTAATAAGGTATAAATGAATTTTCTTTGGAAAAGATATGGAAGTGAAGAAGATGATATATAGAGGTTTTGAAAGCTATGAGGTTGTGTCTTCTATATGTAGAGTAGAGGTTTGTTGGTGGACTTCATTGGAACTGATCAAGAAAAGATAGTTCCTATCGAATAGTTCAAAAGATTGTGTACTTCTTCATATACACTTGTCTTGTGAATAGTGAGTTCTAAAGGTGGACTTAACCTTCTTTGGGTAGTGAGCCCTACCTTTTGTTCTTGACTCATAACAGGGGTTGTCCTCTAGCAAGAACTATGTACTATAATGTTTCAATAAGCTCCTAATAGGGCTATATCTTCTAACAAGGATAACTATACTCTCAGTACATCATTTTTGGGTGCTAATTCCCACTAGGGTTTTCACCTTTAATAGGGTTTCCCTAAGACTAAAATATTATGTTATTATGTTGGGATTCATTATGTTCATTGGATCTAATACTGCTACTACTTAAATTTTAAAGTGTAAAGTTTAATAATCTGTCATACAAATGATTAACTCCCCCCCTCTCAGTTGTATTGTGGATTTTTATTCCTAACATATGTAGCCATAGATTATTGAAGGTTGTGCCCATGACCTATGTGAGCTCATATAATTTTATTTTCTTTCCTTTCTGCACATACTTTCAATTCATGCTTCAATTTTGTATATGATCACATACATGTATGTGACATAGACCAAGGCATGCAAGATCCAATTAAGGAAAATCTAGCCTTGCAACTTTATAATTACACAGTGGAAAACACAAAACAAAAAGATGTTTCAACTCAATTTTCATTAACATTCCCAATTGTAAGGCCATCTGAGTTAGGGCCAATTACAACAAAAACAAGTTCTTCAAGCTCCACATAGATCCAATACAATCTTAGCTAGTTCATTTCTGAAGTAATCAACAACTGATGGAAAGGGTAAGGTAGATCTAAACTTGAGCTCGCAAGCATCCAAGTAATCTCATTGTCTGAAAGTGTGCAAACCACTAGCTCTGCAACTACAAACTATTATATAACAATCTAATCTACAAGATCATGCAAGATATTTTCCACAACTTCACCAACTATAGATTTCAGAACCTTTGACCTGACTCACTAAGTCCTCCAGTCATCCCTAAACAACTATCCCAAACATCTTATAAATACTAATCATTAGCCACAAGTCAGCTAGATGAAACTCTTAACTTGCCCCAACAAATATCAAATGCAATACAAGTCAGCTTACAAATTTCCTTCCAAAAATTTAATTCAACATGTCAGCCTATAACAACAACTACCAATAATAAATGCACCAATTCGGCCAAACAAATCACATAGAACTCTAGTTGGTAAAGCAGAACTATCAAGCAACAATGAAATAACTGAGCATGTCAAGCATCACTGAGCACCAGTGTCGACCAAGTGCCACAGACATCACCAATTAACAATTTCACTGAGTGCCAAAGATTACCAAGTTCCTTCAGTGACTGAGCTTCCTTCAATGAATGAGACTATCGGTCAAGGCTACAACCAAGTAACACTAGCCAAACAACACACCTCCCATGCAGATTCACCAAGTACCCTAGAATGCCCCTGAATCAAACACCCCAGGTTCAAAAATATGTTCATATGTGAGAAGAACATCTTTTAGGATTCAGCACATAAACCCCAAACTAGTTCATCACATACAAGTCCTCCACCTTTTCAGTTTGCATACTCTTCCACTTTAGCTTTCTCTATCTCTACAAATCTATCCTTGACAACACATAGGTCTATCCTCCATACTAATCATTCATTTTCTCTAGATCTACCAACTCAACTCAACTACCAATACTCAAGATTCTCCTACTAAGTGTTGTATCCAGCAAAGGCATCAAGGAAAACTTCCTATCATCCTTCTCAATAGTAAACACATTTCTGACATAGTCATACATAGCTCTACAATCATATTGCCAAGGTCTATCGAGTAATATATCACAACTATTAATCTTCACAATGTCACATAACAAAAGATCCTTATATTGGCCAATCTAAACATCAATAAGGCATTGTTCTCTTACTTCCAGAGCATGAACATCTTGTAACCAACCAATCCTATAAGGATAAGGATGATTCATTCTATTCAACCCAAGTTTCTAAACCATGCCCAAAGGAAAAAGGTTATCAGTACTACCACTATCAATAATAACATCATAGATTTTACCTCTAGACTTGCACTGGGTCCTAAACAAGTTACTCCTCTGACAAGGTTCCTCCTTTGTACCGAGCAATGTTCATCGAAGCAGCAATTTCTTAGATTCAGGTTCATTCTCATTCACCATAGCAGTTCATCGGTCACCAAGCTTCTTCTATATACACTCAAAAGAATGTTATCCTTCCTCTCCACAATTATAGCAAGTACCTTTAACAATTACTCTACCTATCTTCTTCTTTAGTTCTATAGGTTTCTATTCATCTTCTACATCAATCAATTTATTCTTCACCGAGTGATCAATCTTTTCCTTCCCTTGGGAATTACTATGTTGTTTCATCTTCAACTTATCTTCTTCCTTTAGAGCATACTGATAAGAATCTTCAATAGAATCAATCTTCAGCATACCAAGCTCATCCTAAATATTGAATCTTAGACCATTCACATATCGAGCTACCTTTTCCTTACCAAGCTCTCGGTGTCTAGACCGAATAGTAAGTTTGTAGAACTCCTCGGTATAATCTTCAATAGACAAATCCTTTTGTTTCAGATTCTACAACTTCTTAAACAAGTCAAGCTCATAGCCAGAAGGTATGAACTTAGCTTTTAACTTAGCCACCATCAACCTCCACCGATTGATCATCATTTCATCTTCATCTTCTCTATCTCTTTGTAATTCTTTCCACCAAAGAGCAACATGTCCTTTCAACTAATCTCACCCAAAGAGGATCTTCAATTTCCTCTAGCTCAAAGAAATCTTCAAGTTTGCAAATCCAATCAATCATGTTCTTGGGCTTCAAAGCACTCAAGAAAGTAGAGACTTCCATTCGGTAGCTACTACTTAACCAAGCTCCAGATCTAGGCAACCAAGCAGTCATGTCTTAACTAGATCTACGCCTCTGATCATCACCACTAGATCTAGTAGGTTCAAATTCTTCAGCAGCTTCCTCATAACCATCTTTAGTACCAACATTTCAAGGTACACTAGCAACATCTCTCATGATCTTAGTGACCATGTCATTCTTCATCAACTCCATATCAAATTTGAAATCTGATTTCACCTTCTCTATATTCCTAGATTCAACATTATCATAGAGATTTTCAAGTACTCTAAGGTCCAATCTTCTCAGAGGAATCCTTAAAGATAAGAGAAAACCTCTGCAATAAACCCTACACTAACCACCTTGTGGCAATCTCCAAGTTGTATGCAAGTCAGATCTCAACCTGCCACCTTGAACAAACAACTAGGGAAAGATCCACAAGTTCAATACTCTGGATCTGCAATCCATATCATACGATCTCTTTTCCAACAAGATCAGCTTTGCAAGATCAACCTTGTTAGGTCAAACCTCACTCTACAAGATCAAATCTCACTCTGATACCACCTGGTGTAGACCAAGGTAGGGAGGATCCAATCAAGGACAATCTAGCCTTGCAGCTTCAGAATTACACAATGAAAAACACAACACAACAAGATGTTTCAACTCAATTTTCATTAACATGCCCAATTGTAAGGCCTTCCAGGTTAGGGCCAATTAAAACAGAAACAAATTCTTCAAGATCCACATAGATCTAATACAATCTTAGCTAGTTCAACTCTGAAACAATCAGCAACTGATGGAAACCCTAAGGCAGATCTAAACTTGAGTTCGCAAGCCTCCAAGAAATCTCCTTGTCTCCAAGTGTGCAAACCACTAGCTCTACAACTACAAACTATTAGATAACAATCTAATCTACAAGATTATGCAAGAGATTTTCCACAACTTTGCCAACTCTAGCTTTCAAAACCTCTAATCTGACTCACTAAGTCCTCAAGTCATCCCTAAACAACTACCCCAAACATCTTATAAATACTAATCATTAGCCACAAGTCAGCTGGATGAAACACTTAATGCCCCCAAAAAAATATTAAATTCAATACAAGTCAGCTTAAAAATTTCCTTACAAACATTTAATTCAACATGTTAGCCTATAAAAACAGCTACCAACAATAAATACACCAAGTAAGCCCAACAAATCACATAGAACTCTAGTCGGTAAACCAGAACTACCGAGCAATAGTGAAATAACTAAGCATGCCAGGCATCACCAGTGCCAACTGAACACCATAGACATCACAGAGTAACACTTTCACCAAGTGCCAGAGATTACCGATTTCCTTCAATGACCGAGCTTTCTTTAATGACTGAGACCATCGGTCAAGGCTAGAACTGAGTAACATTGGCCAAACAACACACCTCCCATGCAGATTCACCGAGTACCCTAGAATGCCCCTACATCAGTATGCCATTTCATTCCATTGGATAACTGATTTTGTTTTATTTCCTTTTCATGCATTTTCCAATTCAGCTCAAGAAATGAACTCAAATCTAATCTAGATTATTCATAATTGAAAACTAGGGTATCTTAGCAAGCTCACCTAGTAAATAGGCTAACAATATCAACCAATTTGAATGAACATAAAATGTGGTAACAATTTTTGTGACCTCAGCTGAGTGTTTTCTTGCTAAGTGGTGTAGGGGAACACACAATAAATGATGATTCACCAAAGTCCTAGGAACATCTATATTAGGTTAGATCTATCATCTAGGCATCTAGACCAAATTGTAAGACCTAATCCCAAGATTGGCACAAGTATAAGCCCAAGTATAAGCCCTTGGTCAACTATGGTCAAAGATTGTCAAAGGGCCTAAAATCTTAGGATTTTTTTATTTTTATGTTTTAATGGTTTGGATCCATGTTGGATTATTATATTTAGGTATGGACCAATCTTGGTCTCCTAGAATGCAAAAAGTGCTAAAAAGTTGTCGAAGTTTCTTAGCAACTTTGACAATTTTTTTGAAAAGTTTTAAACAAACCCCCAATAGTCATATAGTTTGAAATTAAGTTGTAACTAATGGGGGAGGCCTTCCTAAGCCCTATTAGTTGGGTACAAGGTAAGATATGTGATTTTGGCAATTTGAAACAATAAAAACATAACCATTTCTCTACAATTCCCGAGGAAAATTGGAGTGTACAGACTAGTACGGATAGAAGGGAATGAATCTCTAAAGCCAAAATTTTTCTCTTCAAATCTAATTTCATATGAAATTGATTTCATGATTTGATCAATCCAAGTTTGGTAATAATCAAGGTTTTTGTGTGACTGCCTAGATTGAAGGCCTAAAACTAGGGTTTTCAATAGGGCTTGAGTGTTTTGACTGATTCCACCATGGGAAATTGATGCCCCTTGGTGGAATTCAAGTTTTTTTTATGTAATTTCATATTATGTAGGTTAGAGGTGCAGACTTGTAGGGGAGTGAATTTTCCACAATGCCCTAGGTGCACATCCCTGTGTGCACCTACAAGCGACTGAGTATAGTCAACATAATCCCTTGTTGGGGATTCACCAAGACCTAAAAATATGGATTTAAAGTTCTTGTATATGCCATCACATGTTCCCAAAATTGGATTGGGAATTGGTTTGGAGGAAAGAGCACTTGTAGTGCAACTACAGACCTAATTGGGCCTATTAGCCCTGCCTTGATTAGGTGTTTCCTTATTCTCCATTTAACCTCATACCTTGGTTCTTGGATATGATCCCTAAAGTCCAAAATGGTATCATAATCTCCAAATTTTTCAATGCTTTGTATGGAAGTATTTTGGTCTATGATAAAAAAAGTCTCCTAGGAATGGCTACAAGCCTAGTCTTGAATTTGTGAAGCAACTAGGTTGTATGGGTTGCTTTTAAGTGAAAGAACCATTGGAACAATTTTAATTGGACATAAATAGGCTAGAACCATGAGTATAGGTCACCCCTAGTCTTGTTAGACATTTCATGGGGATAATTTCCAAATTGAGTCAATAGTGCTTTGTGGCCAATCTTGGTCATTGGTGTCTTGGATTTGGTAGAACCTAGCGATTAGGTTCCTCTTGTGATTTCAAGGTTGTGATAACCTTAAACCTTGTACTTTATACACTTTTAATAGGTTTAGGAACTTCACTCTATAATTTTGGTGCATAAGGGTTCAATCCCTTCACCATTGTTCACTGTTTCAAGCTTCCTATTGCCCACTTTGCATGAAGTGGTATCAGAATTATGTCTACTCCTAAGGATGAAGAGATCCTTGCAAGGGTCACAAATAGTGAATTGAAAAAGATGGTGAGAGAGCAAAGGGTATAAAATATAGACTTAACTAAGAGGCTCCAAGAACTTTAGAAGAAGCTAGACAAGGATAAAGAAGATGGGTCTGAAAATGAACAAGGGAGTGAAGAGGAGGAAGATACTCCTGATCAGTATATCCCTATAGACCAAAGGCCTCTCATTGATGCCTTAAAATCCATGGGTAGAAGAATGATGGAGGAGAAGATAGACTTACCAATCTTCAAGAATAAGATGAATGTAGATTTGGCCTTGGATTGGATAGAGGCCTTGACAACATTCTTTCAATGTGAGGACATCCTTGAAAAGAAAAGGGTAAAGATGGCAAGATCCAAGTTAAAGGGAGAAACCCTAACTTGGTGGAACTTCATCCAAATAGAAAGGGTGAAGAATCATAAGAGCATGATAAATTCATGGAACAAGATGATAACCCTAATTAAAGAGACATATGTACCTAAAGATTATGGGGTACAACTCCATAGGAGGAAGAAAAGTCTAGAGAAAAAAGACATGGATGTAGGCTCATACAAAAAGGAGTTCCTAAGATTATGTATGAAGAAAAATGTGGCAAAAGATGAAGAATAAAAATTAGCAATATATATGAATGGTCTAAAAGTGTCCATTCAAGAGGAACTTAGCCTACACTGCCCTACCATAGTCAATAAGTGCTATCAGATGGCACTAAAGGTAGAGGAGAAATATAAGATAAAGTAGGAGTTTGGAAAGGGAAAGAGAAATGACAGTGGGAAGAAATTTAGAGGAAAAGGATCCTCTTGGAACAAAGAACAAAATGGTGGTAGTAGCAATAGGACCCCTAACCAAGGAGACAAGGAAAACAATGATATAGGGAGAGGAAATGGACCTCTTAAATGCTACTACTGCAATCAGTTAGGATATCATGCAAGAAGGTGCCTTGAGAAGAGGAATAACAAAAATCAAGGTGAGAGGAGAGAATAACCCATTCAAGAATACAAGCAAGAACATAATACAGATACAAGGGACTTAGAACTAGAGGAAGAAGTGTGTTTAATGATGAGACAAGTCTTCCTTTGAGTGCCACAAAACCAAGAACCTCCACAAAGTAAAAACCTCTTCAGAACAAAGATCAAATGACATGGGAAGGTATGTAACTTACTCATAGATTCTGGCTCAATTGAAAAATCTAGTATCTAGTGAAATGGTTCAAAAGATAAATGTTCCTAAGAAGCCACATCCATTCCCCTATCATGTTTCTTGGTTAACAAAGGGCCAACAAAATCTAGTAATAGAACAAGCATGGATAGAGTTTTCAATTGCAGACTTTAGAGATAAAGTCCTTTGTGATGTTGTTGAAATGGATGCTTCACACATCCTTCTAGGTAGGCCTTGGCAATTTGATGTAGATGCCATACACCATTATAGGAAGAACACCTACTCCATCACCAAGGATGGAAAAAATTTTACCCTGAAGCCCCTACTTGATAACAAGTCTGAAAAAGAACCTACTGTCATCATCATGGGTGAGAAAGAGATGTTAAAAAAACTAAGGGAACCTGATACTTAAGCTTTTTTTCTAGTCTCTAAAGCCAAGGAAAACATAAGGTTTGATAAAAATGATCCTATACCAAAGGAAGCTAAGGAACTACTTGGAAAATATAGAGATGTCACTGCTAGTCACCTGCCCACAAGCCTTCCTCCCTTAAGAGATATTAGTTACCAAATTGACTTGATACCTAGTTCATCTCTACCTAACAAGGCCCCATACAAGATGATGCCACTGTAGTATACAGAGATTGCAAAATAGGTCAGTGAACTATTGGAAAAAGGAATCATTCAAAAAAGTCTCAGTCCATGTGTTGTGCCTTCAATCTTTGATGTATGGGCATCCAAGGTTAAGGTAGGGGCATTTGGTTTCCTCAGTGAAACTACATGGAGTGTTATTATTTTGGCTAGTGTTATCTAACTACATCCTTGACCGATGGTCTTGGTCATTGAAGTAATCTTGGTCACTGAAGGAACTTGGTAGTCTCTGGTAGTCGGTGAAGTGTTACCCGGTCATGCCTACGGTGCTCAGTCAACACTGGTGCTCGGTGATGCCTGGAGTGCTTGGTTAATTTATTGTCGCTTGATATTTCTAGCTTATTGACTAGAGTTTTGTGTGATTTGTTGAGCCAACTTAGTGAATTTATTATTTGTAGCCATTTTTATGGGCTGAAATGATGAATTAAATGTTTGTATACATTTGTAAGACAACTTCTATGGCATTTAATTTTTTTTTTTTTGGGAGTTTAGGGTTTCATCTTGTCAACTTGTGGCTGATAATTAGTATTTAAGGAATTCTTGGGTAGATGTTTAAGGACATAATCTAGGTAGATAAAGAAGGAGCAGAGAAGTTCATGACTTGAAGACTTAGTGAGTTAGATCTGAGATTTTGAAAGCTGAAGTTGGCAAAGTTGTGGAAAAGTTCTTGATGATCTTGCAGATAAGATTGTAATCTGATAGTTTTTTGTAGCAGAGCTAAGGGTTTGCATACTTTGGAATAAGGAGATTTCTTGGAGGCTTGCAAGCTCAAGTTTAGATCTTCCTTAAGGTTTCCATCAGCTTCTGATTATCTTCATAGCTGAACTACCTATGATTATATTGGATCTGGTTGTGGATCTTGCAGAATTGTTTTCTAATTGTAATTAGCCCTAACCTGGAAGGCCTTATAGTTGGGAATGCTAATGAAAATTAGTGTTAAGAAATTTCTTTTTGTTGTATTGTTGAGTAATCCACCATGTAATTCTATTGGATACAAGGTTTGGACTATCCTTCATTGGATCCACCATCCTTGACTACATAAGGTGGTCTCAGAGCTAGATTTTGATCTTGTTGAAGTAGAAGGTTGACCTAGCAAGACTGACTTGCAAATTTGATCTTTTTGATGAAAATATTGTGCACAATCTGGATTGTAGATCTGAAGCACTAAACTTGTGGAATTGTGCCGTAGTTGTTTGCAAGATTGTAGGTTGAGATTTGACTTGTTACAACTTGGAAATTGTCACAAGGTGGTTGGTGGGGGTTTTTTGCAAAGGTTTTCTCTTGTATTTAAGGATGCCTCTGAGAACATTAGACCCTAGAGTTATTTCTAATCTTTGTCATACTATTGAATCCCAGATCATAGAGAAAGTGAAATCAAATTTCAAATCTGAGATGGAATTGATGAAGAATGATATGGTTGCCAAGATAATGAGAATTGTTGCCGGTATACCTTAGAATGTTGGCACTAAGGATGGATATAAAGAAGCTATTGAGGAATTTGAATCTACTAGATCTAGTGGTGATAACTAGAGGAAAAGATCTAGTGAAGATAGAATTGCTTGATTACCTAGACCTACTACTCAGTTTAATAATTACCGAATGGAAGTTTCTACATTCTCTAGTACTTTGAAGCCTAACAAACCGATTGATTGGATTGGTGAACTTGAAGATTTCTTTTAGCAAAAATAAATTGAAGATCCTCTTCGGGTGAGATTAGCATAGACAAAGTTGAAAGGACATGCTTCTCTTTGCCAGAACAAACTACAAAGAGACCAAGAAGATGAAGGTGAAACAAAGATCAATCGGTGGAGATTGATGGTGATTAAGTTGAAAGCTAAGTTCATACCAGCTGACTATGAGCTTGACTTGTTTAAAATGTCACAAAATCTAAAATACAAGGATTTTTCTATTGAAGATTATACCAAGGAGTTCTACAAAGTTACTATTCGGTCTAGACACTGAGAGCTTGGTAAGGAAAAGGTAGCTCGATATGTGAATGGTCTGAGATTCAATATTTAGGATGAGCTTGGTATGTTGAAGATTGATTTTGTTGAAGATGCTTATCAGTATGCTCTAAAGGTAGAAGATAAGTTGAAGAGGAAACAACCTAGTAACTCCCAAGGGAAGGAAATGATTGATCACTTAGTGAAGGATAAACCAACTAATGTAGAATATGAATAGAAACCTATGGAACCAAAGAAGAATATAGGTAGAGTTATCTTTAAGGGTACTTTCTATAACTTTGGAGAGGAAGGACATTGTTCTTTTGAGTGTACATAGAAGAAGGCTGACCAATGAACTACTGTGATGAATGAGAACATTTAGAATGCACCTGAATTAGAGAATTTTCTGCTTTAATGAACATTGTTTAGTACAAAGGATGAACCTTGTTAGAGGAGTAACTTGTTTAGGACCCAATGCAAGACTGAAGGTAAAATATGTGATGTTATTGTTGATAGTGGTAGTAATGATAACCTTGTTGCTGAGGTCTTGGTTCATAAACTTGGTTTGAGTAGAATGAAGCATCCTTGTCCTTATAGGCTTGGTTGTTTACAAGATGTTCATACTTTGGAAGTTAAAAAACAATGCTTCATTGAGTTCAGATTGGCTAGTACAAGGATCTTGTGCTTTGTGACATTGTGAAGATGAACAGTTGTGATATATTTCTTGGTAGACCTTGGCAATATTATTGTAGAGCTATTTATGACTGTGTGAAGAATGTTTTTACTATTTAGAAAAATGCAAGGAAGTTTTCACTGATTCCTTTGATGGATACAACACTCGATAAGAAAATCTTGAGTATTGGTTCCTAAGTTGAGATTGTGGATCTAGAGAAAATGAATGATCAGTATGGAGAACCGACCTATACATTATCAAGAAAAGACTTAAAGAGATAGAGGAAACTCTTCATGGAAGAATTTTTAAGCAGAAAAGGTGGAGGACTTGTATGTGAAGAACCAATTTGGGATTTATGTGCTGAATCCTGAAAGATGTTCTTCTCACATATGAACATCTTTTGGAACCTAGGGTGTATAATGCAGGGGCATCCAAGGTTAAGGTAGGGGCATTCTATGTCCTTGGTGAAACTGCATGGAGTGTTAGTATTTTGGCTAGTGTTATTCAGTTGTAGCCTTGACCGATGGTCTCAGTCATTGAAGGAAGCTCTATCACTGAAGGAACACAGTAGTATCTAGCACTCGGTGAAGTGTTACTTAGTCATTCCTGTGGTTCTTGGTCAATACTAGTGTTGGGTAATTCTTGGCATGCTCGGTTAATTTACTATCACTCAATAGTTATGGCTTACCGACTGGAGTTCTATGTGATTTGTTGAGCTTACTTGGTGAATTTATTGTTGGTAGCCATTGTTATGGGTCGACATGCTAAATTAAATGTTTGTATAAATTTGTAAGCTGACTTGTATGGAATTTAATTATTTGTTTTTAGGGAGTTAAGGGTTTCATCTTGCCAACTTATGGCTAATGATTATTATTTAAGGAGTTCTTGGGTAGATGTTTAAGGAAAGAATGTGGGTAGATAAAGAAGGAGTAGAGAAGTTCATGACTTGAAGACTTAGTGAGTCAGATCTGAGATTTTGAAAGCTAAAGTTGGTGAAGTTTTGGAAAAGTTCTTGATGATCTTACAGATCAAATTGTAATCTGATAGTTGTTTGTAGAAGAGCTAGGGGTTTGTATACTTGGGAACAAGGAGATTTCTTAGAGGCTTGCGAGCTCAAGTTTAGAGTTTCCTTAGGGTTTCCATCAGCTTCTGATTATCTTTAGAGCTTAACTAGCTGAGATTGTATTGGATCTAGTTATGGATCTTGCAGAATTGTTTTCTGATTGTAATTGGCCCTAACCTGAAAGTCCTTACAGCCAGGCATGTTAATGAAATTTAGTGTTAAACAATTACTTTGCATTGTATTGTTGAGTAATCTGCTATGTAATTCAGTTGGCTACAAGGTTTGGATTGTCCTTCATTGGATCCACCATCCTTGACTGCATTAGTCTTAGCCCCTAAAAAGGATGGCAAATGGAGGTTTTGTACTGATAGTAGAGCCCTAAAAAAGATCACTATAAGATATAGATTCCCCATGCCCAGAATCGATGATCTATTGGATCAACTTGGAGGTGCTTTCTACTTCACTAAGATAGACTCAAAGTATGGATACCATCAGATTAGGATCAAACTAGGAGATGAATGGAAGACAACATTCAAAACTACTAAAAGTTTGTTTGAATGGTTAGTAATGCCTTTTGGGTTAAGCAATGTCCCTAATACTTTTATGAGGCTTATGAATGAAATATTCATTGATTTTATTGGAAAGTTTGTTCTTATTTACCTTGATGACATACTAATATTTAGTCATAGCAAGGAGGAGCATCTTGATCATGTGGAATAGCTACTATGGAGAGTTCATCAGCACAAGTTGGTGATCAACTTGGAAAAGTGAATGTTTATGAAGAAGGAACTTGTGTTCCTAGGATTTTTGATCTCACAAGGTACCCTGAAGATGGACCCAGAGAAGGTAGAAGAAATCATCAATTGTTCTCCACCAGAGAACCAAGGTGATGTAAGAATCTTCCATGGACTTGCCACCTTCTATAGAAAGTTTATCAAAAATTTTAGTCATGTGTGTGCACCAATGCTTGACACCATTAAAGGAGGAAGGAAGAATAAGTTTTCTTGGACAAAGGAAGAAAATGATGCATTTCAATACTTGAAAAATAGATTTTCCCAATATCCTATCTTGGTTCTACCTGATTTCAACAAGGTCTTCACTGTGGAGATAGATGCAAGTAACTTAGCCATAGGTGTAGTCCTAAGTTAGGAAGGTAAGGTGGTTACCTTTTTCTTTGAGACACTAAATAAGGCCAAAAGAAAATACTCAACCTATGACTTAGAAATCTATTCCATGGTCCAAGCCCTCAATAAATGGAGGCACTATCTAATCCCAAAAGAATTTGTAGTATAAACTGACAATCATGCATTAATTTTTCTCAATTCATAGGAAAAGCTCTTTGTCAGACATCTTAAATGGGTGGAACAGTTGTAGGCATACACCTTCAACATCAAGCACAAGAAGGGTGTAGCAAAAAAATTTGCAGATACCCTTAGCAGGAAGGTTGGTCTAGTTGAATAAATACAACTTCAAAGTGTGGGAATTGATTCCCTCAAACACCTATACCTTGATGATCCTGAATTTACAAAAAAATTTCAAGTTTGCACAAGCATGGTTAGAAGATACCATACTGATTTTTTTGAATATATGATTAATAATGGACTCCCATTCAAAGGAGATCAACTATGCATTCCCAAATTCTCAATGAGGACAAATATGATAAGGGAGAAGCACTACAGTGGCCTAGGAGGACACTTTGGCATTGACAAGACAACAAACATGGTAAGGAGGAGTTATTTTTGGCCAAAGATGAACAATGATGTCAAAAAGTTCATAGAGACCAGCAAGCTAAAGGTGTGTCCACAAATCAAGGGTTATGTCAACCCTTACCAATTTATTGTAGACCATGGGAGTCAATCTCAATGGATTTTGTAATGGGGTTGCCTAGAACAAACCAAGGTTTTGATAGTGTTTTTGTGATAGTGGATAGGTTTAGTAAAATGGTCCATTTTGTACCATGTAAAAGCACAAATGATGCTTCTCATATTGCACATATTTTCTTTAAAGAGGTAGTTAGGATCCATGGTCTACCTCAAACAATTGTATCTGATAGGAATGTGAATTTTCAAGGCCACTTTTGGAGAACACTCTTAAAAAAACTAGGAACTAATCTAACCTACAAATATGCCTATCACCCACAAACTGATGAGAAGACTAATGTAGTAAATAGATCCTCAAGCAATCTCCTAAGATGCCTAACTAAACAATATGCCCAAAGTTGGGATACAATCTTTCCCTTGATAGAGTTTGCATTCAATGAATCCATGAACAAGTCAACGGGCAAGACCCCCTTCCAAGCAGTGTATAGCCTTCATCCCAAAGGACCATTGTACCTAGTAGAACTACCATCTGATTTCAAAATCAGTGCTCAAGGCCAAGAACTGGCAGAGCTCATCACAAAGGTACAACATGAGGTAAAGGAAGCACTAAAAAGATCCAATTTGAAATATAAGGAACATACTGATAAAAGAAGGGAAATCCACTTCAAAGTTGGAGACAAGGTATGGACATTTATGAGGAAAGAGAGACTACCTAAGGGTAGATATTCCAAACTTCACATGAAGAAAGTAGGACCATGAAATATACTCAACAAAATGGGTGAGGACACATATGAGATCTCTCTTCCCCCTACCTTGCAAGTTTCCCCAATTTTCAATGTTGTAGATCTCACCCCCTACAAAGGCATAACAAATTCAACAAATGAGCAAGGTGAGAATGAAGATATGAATGATGAAGACTATGTCACTAACCTCCCTCAAAGAAAAAAATTGGAGTTAGAGGAAATATTGGACAACAAGTTGCTGAAGAAGATGAGAACCAAGAAGTACATGTAGTACCTAGTCAAATGGAAATGACTCTTCAACATAGATGCAACTTGGATGACCAAAGACCAGATCAAGCAACATGGAACATCAACGGAATAGTTAACCTCAAGTAGGAACTTGAGTTTTAAACTCAAGGGGAGTATGGTGTAGGAGCACCCACAATAAATAATGATTCACCAAAGTCCTAGGAACATCTAGATTACGTTAGATCTATCATCTAGGCATCTAGACCAAATTGTAAGACCTAATCCCATGGTTGGCACAAGGACAAGCCCTTGGTCAACTATGGTCAAAGATGGTGAAAGGGCCTAAAATCTTAGGATTTTTTTATTTTTATGTTTTAATGGTTTGGATCCATGTTGGATCATTACATTTAGTTATGGACCAATCTTGGTCTCCTAGAATGCAAAAAGTGCTAAAAAGTTGTAAAAGTTGCTTAGAAACTTTGACAACTTCTGCCAAAAGTTGTAAACAAACCCCCCAATAGTCATATAGTTTGAAATTTAGTTGTAACCAAGGGGGGAGGCCTTCATAAGCCCTATTAGGTGGGTGGAAGGTAAGATATGTAATTTTGGCAATTTGAATCAATAAAAAACATAACCATTTCTCTGCAATTCCCAAGCAAAAATGGAGTGTACAGACTATTATAGAAAAAAGGGCATGAATATCTAAAGCCAAAAGTTTTCTCTTTGTATCTTCTTTCATATGAAATTGATTTAATTCTTTAATCAATCCTAGTTTGGGAGTTATCAAGGTTTTTGTGTGACTACCTGGATTAAAGTCCTAAACCTAGGGTTTTCAATAGGGCTTGAGTGTTTTGACTGATTCCACCATGGGAAATTGATGCCCCTTGGTGGAATTCAAGTTTTTTTTATGTAATTTCATATTATTTAGGTTAGAGGTGGATATTTGTAGGCAATTTAATTTTCAACGATGTCCTAGGTGTACATCCCTATGTGTGCACCTACAAGTGACTGGGTACAATCAACATAATCCCTTGTTTGGGATTCACCAAGACCTAAAAATATAGATTTAGAGTACTTTTATATGCCCTCACATGTTCCCATAATTGTATTGGGCATTGTTTTGGAGGAAAGAGCACTTGTAGTGCAATTGTAGACCTAATTAAGCCTGTTAGCCCTACCTTGATTAGGTGTTTCCTTATTCTCCATTTAACCTCATACCTTGGTGCTTAGATGTGATCCCTAAAGTCCAAAAGGGTATCAAAATATCCAACTTTTTCAATGCTTTGTATGGAATTATTTTGGTCTATGATCAAAAACTCTCCTAGGAAGGGCTACAAGCCTAGTCTTGAATTTGTGAAGCAACTAGGTTGTATGGGTTGCTTTTAAGTGAAAGAACCATTGGAACTATTTTAATTGGACCTAAAGAGGTGAAATCCATGAGTATAGGTCACCCCTAGTCCTGTTATTCATTTCATGGGGATAATTCCCAAATTAAGTCAATAGTGGTTTGTGGCCAATCTTGGTTGTTGGTGTCCTATGATTTTGAGGTTCTAATAACCTTAAAAATTTTACTTTATACACTTTTGATAGGTGTAGGTACTTCACTCTATAATTTGGGTGCATAAGGGTTCAATCCCTTCACCATTTTTCATTGTTTCAAGCTTCTTTATGCCCACTTTGCATCCCTAAGTACCTATTGACCTATTACCTTTCTACTATCCATTGGGTATGGAGACCCTTGGCACCCATTGAAGAACTTGGCTCAGAACTAAAAACATAATAGCTCCTTCTGAAACTAAACTACTAAGTACCTAAGACAGAGTGGTATGACTCTAAGGGACTCAACATGTGAGTATTGAAAGTTTGTATTGGTGGGAACTTGACTTACTATCACCAATCACTAATGATTTCTTGAAGAGGCTTAAAGGAAGGCATCAATATATATCAAATTTATAACTAAACTAAACTGAATTGAAAACTATGCACCAACACTTATAGAAATGAAAACTTTACTCTACATTAATCTAACTAGTATCAAAATAGGTCAGACAAAACCATTCATTGGATAATTAAAATAGCTTCCCTTCCTCACTAGGGTACAATGAATTATACATATGAGGACACATAGAAGAACTTGAGGCACATAAAGACCTTTCAAAATATATGGAACTATCTTCTACAAAATAAGACCAAAACTACTAACCTCTTCATATAGATCATAAGAGAAGAAAATCTAGAGAAGAAAAATCATTTTTCACTAGAACATGATGAGCATATTCTTCAAAGGCTTTGATATAGGATAAATACTTATGAGGATAGCCCCTTGTGGGAACCAAGCCTGGACTTTCTCTGATCTTTGGCACATGAGCTGCGTCATGTGTTCTATCTTCTACACTTTTATGAGCTACCACCACCTTACCTCCTTCAAAAAATTGTTTCATCTGAGCCATGCTTTAATCCATGCATTATTGTTGAACCATTACCAACACACAATCTGCATTTGAGTTATCACATATTATTATTGTGTCTAGATGACTTCCATACTCATGTTGTTCATCACTTACCAATTTAGTTAGTGCATGCATCTTATTTCAATTATGATTATCAAATATATAATATTTTAGGAAGAATTCTCTTTTTTCTTGACAAGTGTTATCTTTCATCGAGATTAACACCTAATTCTCTTCACTTTATTTGTCATGAGACGGAGGAGATAAATTAGAACTAGAGAGAAACATCTCAAGATTATCCCAAAATGAAAGTTCATCATCTAGATTCTTAGTTTGTTGTGCAAGAGAGTCCCTTCTTCCCTAAGTAAAGCCTTGGACTTCCTCCTTTTCTTTCATGATGAGAATAACCCTTGAAGCAAGGTTACTTTCATCTCATTGGCTAACACTAGATGATGATGAAAATTTACAAGTGTTGTCCTCTTCAAAAAAATCAGGCATCTCATCAAATAATTCAACTGCTAACTCATGATTTTGTTTAACAAAAACATGAGACTCATACACTTTCTCAATATTACTTATGTGTTCTTGAGCCTCCTTCAATAGCATATGATTGGCCTCTTTTTACTTGTCAGTAGTAGTAGTAGCCAGGAGCCATAGCTCATTATCCTGAAACTCATCATTTGTTGCTAACTCTTTTCGGAGATCCTCTTGATTTTTTGAGGTTGTTAGATAGATGACCCTTACTAATTATTTATACTCTTCAATGTTTTCTTCACAAACCTTCTCTTATGTCAAGATCTATTGGTTCTTTTATTCAAGGGTCTTGTCATGGGTTTCAAGCTTGTCCTCTAGCTACCTTGAGAACTCTTCTTTTTGAGCCACCATATCCATATATTATGTTTTTCATATTAACATGCAGAACTGGTATATTCTATGAGTGGTCTCTCCTAGCTACTTGTGAAATCTTTGTTTGCTTCTACTTTCAAAGATCTGATGAGCCCAACCCCCAATAGGTTTCTCAACTCTCGATACCCCATGCCTTCCTTATGGGTAGGAAAAGATGGGTTTTTCTTAAAACCCACCGTGGTTATCAAATCTTCAACCAAGGTCCATAATTTGATCTCTAATCTCATGAAAATCCATGCTATGTAACATATGGATGGGGGTGAGGGGTTCACAAATATATGAAACTCTTTCAATATCATTCTCAAAATAAGGTGGTGGGTATTTCTCATCATATGCACGCTGAAAAATTTCTATTGCTAGGCTAATATGGCTACATGAAGCTAATTGGCTAGATTGATATGATAGAAATGAAGGAACATGGGTAGTTTTCTCATGATATGGAGGGTGATAGGGTGATTATGCATTAGAAAAGGATATTCTTATTCATCAAATAAGCTGGTAAAAGGGAGATTTTATGAAACTTATCAACATATGGACTGCTTAAACTAGTAGATCTTTTCTCAGAGTCCCCATGGTGTTTGTAAAACTACCTCCAAAGGATGATTTGATTGAGGATCACACCAAAATATTAGTGAATGATGGGAATTATCACTTGTCCCACCAGATGTGCCAAAAATTATTGTCACTTAGGATTGCACCCGCAAATTGATAAGTGTGAAACCTAGCAATCCTATGAAACATGGGACTAATTTTAGGTTGTGGGTGACCTATAATGAAAGTAGACCTCTGAGTTAAGGGTCAGCTTCCTTTGAATCACCTAAAAATTAACTAAACTTTGAAGGGAAAAGGGGATAGAAAGATGCATTAACTTGAAATAAAAGTAGGTGATGAACTACAACTGATTTGAATACATTGTATAACTTGAAGATCTATGAGTTAAGATCATTAAGGTGCTGATTAGATATATAAGATGGTTAAATTAGTAATATGTTTTCATTGATGTCAACTATTTTTGACAGTACTTATCTTGTAAGTTACTATACCCAAACATCTATAGAAGAAGAAGAAAAGAGATGAAGAACATATATATCTACATGAGAAAGATGGATATGATAGATAAGGATAAGGAATACATTGGGTAACCTATGGATGAGTCTATGACCTTATGTTATTGACTTGATTATGTTACATTCATCTATGATGGATAGAGAAAAATGCACAAAGTAGTGTTTTCAGTTAAAGAACCATTTTAGTATTTTAGTATACACCGATGCAGTGTAGTGTATATCGAGTACAAATTGAGCTTGTGTTCACTGACACATTTCTTTGTTAACCGAGCAGAAGAAAAGAACTAAATGACTATTTTATCTATTGAAGTTGATGACCTTTAAAGTACCTTGAAATCAAAGATGAAGATAATTTTTGCTATGAAGATTGATGGCTAACATAATTTGAAGAAGATCTAATGGATTGAAACAAAACATGTTACTGACACATCAGCTGAGGAAGGTTTAAGCGGCAAAATATGATGGATAGAATTAAAAAAGTTTACTCATCTATTTAAGAGACTAGTTTTTCATGATGAAATCATGTTGGAAGAAGGAGACTATAGAAGATAACATGTGAAAAAGCTTCATGCATGCCTGATTAGACTGGTTAATGAGAACCAAACTATAGAGATTACTAAGCGTCAGAAAGCTATTACTGAGTGACAGTAAGTTACTGAATATTGATTGAAACAAAATTGATATATTGATCAGAGGATTTGAATGAGCTTAATATAGATATGATAATTTTAAATTGAAGTTATGTTGTAATCAAATCAATTATTGTTACTTTTTAACCATTTAAAATGGAGAAATCTCTTAACAGAGTGGACTAGAAAGTCTTGTAATGTCATTCATAGAATGTACATTTGTTATCCTGTCAACCCCATAGTGAATGCTGGTTGGATGATAATGGTTGGCCTAAAATCCTCTAACAAGGTCATAGCTCATAGTGTGTTTGTAACCTTTAACAGGGTTGGGTCTTCACCGACCTCACTTCAGAAGAGTGAACAATTTTTGGGTTGTTGGTCCTAGGTGGTTTTTCCCTTCATAGGGTTTCCACATTAAATCTGTTGTGTTATGTGTTGATTGTGATGATTGGTTGCTATCATACTTTACATGTTGCATATTGGATTTGATTAGTAATCATTATATGTTTTCAACTAGTAATCAGTAAAAGCACAAACAAAATACTATTTTAGTTTTCTAAGCTGCAGAAGTTTTAGTAAATTATTTTTGGATATACATTTTGTGATTGGGACTATGGATAATTGATTCACCCCCCTCTTAGTTATTCTAACAACTGGTATCAGAGCATTGGTTTCTTGGAATAGAGTTTTAAGGATTTCAGCACAAAGATCTCAAAATGTATAAGACAGAAGTAACAAAGATAAACAAGGATAACTTCACAGTATGGAAAAGCCGAATAAAGTTGCATGTATCTAGAATTGGGAATTCTACCCTAATACTAATGGAGAATTGCTACATTGCACCACCCACTAGTCCCTTAACCCTTGATCAACTGAGAGACAGGCATGAACACAATGTTACTATGATGGAGATTACTTCTACCTGTACCAATGCTGAATTTGATGATATTAAAAATTGCACTATAGTGAAAGGTATGTGGGATAAACTTGCTCAAGTTTATAGTGGTGATGTGAATGTAAACAGTGCCAGAGCTAAAAGCGTAAGGGGAAGATTTGATGATATGAAGATGAAGGAAGGTGAAAATATTATGCAGTATAAAAATAGACTAAAAGAAGTAGTACATGATATTAGAGCATCTGATGGTGTTATTGATGAAGAAATAGTTGTATGAAAAGTTCTTAGAACCTTATTGTCAGTTTATGCAATCAGAATATATGTAATTCATGAAACAAGGTCTGCATCTGGTAACAACCTTACTCTTGATAATCTGATTGGTAATCTTACAAACTTTGAACTGAATAACTTTGACAATAGTGTTGTACCATCTATTGAATCTTTTTTTATGTCTTCTCTAAAGATTGGTAAGTCTAGTAGTGGAAATAAGGATGATGATAGTGATAGAAATACTGATGATGAGCTTAATGAAATTGAAGCTCTTATGGCCAGAAGGTTACCTAAAGGTAAAGGAAGGTATAGAGGTAAATTACCTTTAGCATGCTTTAATTGTAAAGAGGTTGGTCACATTGCTATTAGATGTCCACATAGGAAAGATGATGACAAAAACAAAGACCAATCTGGTGAAGGAAGCTATGGGAGAAGAGGCAACAGAAGTTACTAAAACTACAATAGAGACAATCGAGATAATAATAAAAAAGGCAAGAAGGTGTGCTACATTGTAGAAGAAGATGTCATTGATATTGACACTGATGAAGATGTGGAGGTAGTATTTGTTTCAATGAAGGATGAATTAGAGGAAGATAAAAGGTATGTAGAGAAAACACTTATCTCTAAGGTTAATAAAAATGATACATGGATTATAGATAGTGGTTGTACACATCACATGATTGGTGATGAAGAGAAATTTGATCATCTTGAAGAACATAATGGAGGATCTATTATAATGGGTAATGATGCACCCTATATGGTTAGAGGAAAAGGATCCTTGATGATAAATGATAAAATAAGATGTGATAATGCTTATTGGGTAAAAGGTCTAAACTATAATTTGCTAAGTGTGGCACAACTGAACAATTCAGTTCACCGAGTTTCTTTTGAGAACAAGAAAGTGAAGATATATGATGATGGAGGAAGACTTATTGGAACTGGTACACAATCAAGAGGTAATCTATTTTATCATAATGACCAGTCTTCTTGTTTAATGATGAAAGATGAAGATGCATGGTTGTGGCATAAGAGGTTATGTCATGTGAATTTTGATAACATGATTAAGATCAGTAAAAAGAAAAAGGTTAGAGGTCTACCTAACTTATCTAAGCTTGATCATGTTATGTGTCATGAATGTCAAAAAGGTAAAATGACAAAATCTAGTTTCAAAAGAAAAGATTATTAAATAAAGAAATTACTTGAGTTAGTGCATACCGACCTATGTGGTCCTATGAGAACTCAAAGTTACTATGGAGATAAATATTTTATTCTTTTTGTTGATGATTGTACTAGATTAATGACAATCATGTTCTTGAAAGAAAAATCAAAGGCATTTAAGATGTTCAAGTGGTAGAAAGCAAAAGTTGTGAAAGAGACTGGTAAAGAATTGAAATGCTTAAGATCTGACCGAGGTGGTGAATTTATTTCTAATGAATTTAATAAATTTTGTAATGAGCATGGTATTAAAAGACAAGTCTCTACACTGAGGACACCATAACAAAATGGAATAGCTAAAAGGAGGAATAGGTCAATAGTTGACTATGTAAGGACACTGATATTACAAAAGAATGTTGCTCAAATATACTAGAGGGAAGTTGTTAGCATAGTTGTTTATGTTCTGAACCGAGTACAATTAAAGGACACTAATAAGACATCCTATGAGTTATGGTTTGGTCACAAACCCACTGTAAGTTATTTCAAGATTTTTGGAAGTAAATGCTTTATTTTGAAAGATGAAAAAAATGGGAAGTTTGACTCAAAAGGTGATGAAGGGATATTTCTAAGATATTCCACTAAAAGTAAAGCATACAAGTGTATTAAAAAAGTAACTAATAAAATGATTGAAAGTACTAATGTTTGAGTTGATGAGTTTGATGATAAGAACGTAGAGGAAAGCAGAAAGGAACTAGAAGACTATGGTAGATCTAGTTACATTGAACAACTAGAGTAGCTACCAATGTAGTAGACAGTGAAAACCGGTCCATGGGAAAATAATACCAAGGAATAGGAAAAAGAAATTGATGAGCAGGAAGTACCCACCGAGCAAGAAAATGAACCTACATAGGATGAACAAGAAAGAAGGGATTAGATACTGAAAAAATTTGTCAGAAGACATCATCCTGAGACACAAATGATTGGAAACAGACAAGCTAGCATGCAAACAAGGAGTAAAGAAAGACAAGGTACATGTCTAGTTTGTGATTATGAACCAAAGAATGTAAAAGTTACATTAGAAAATGATGAATGGGTTAATGCAATGAAAGAGGAAATAGAACAGATAGAGAAAAAAAAAACTTGGAGTTTAGTACCTATACCTAAGGACAAGAATGTTATCTGTACTAAGTGGATATTTAGAAACATGCTTAATGAGAATGGAAAGGTAACGAGAAACAAAGCTAGGCTAGTATGCAAGGGATATGTATAGGAGGAAGGAATAAATTATGGTGAGATATTTGCACCTATTGCTAGATTAGAAGGAGTTAGAATGTTACTTGCATATGCTACACACAAAAAGTTGAAAGTTTACCAAATGGATGTCAAATCATCTTTTCTGAATGGGATACTTGAAGAAGAAGTCTACATAGAACAACCTAAAGGGTTTGTTGATCCAAAAAATAAAGATATGGTATGTAGATTACATTAAGCTTTATATGGTTTGAAGAAAGCACCAAGAGCTTGGTATGAGAGGCTGCATAACTATTTGCTAAGTATTGGATTTGTTAGAACAAGTGAGAATAGTAATCTGTACATGAAAGGAAATTATGATGATACTATCTTGATTGCTGAGATATTTGTGGATGACATAATATTTGGAGTAGATCAAATTTGTAAGTCATTTTCTGATGAAATGAACAATGAAGTTGAAATGTCTATGTTTGGAGAGATTAAGTTCTTTCTAGGCTTGCAAGTGATTCAGCAGAATGGTGGAATATTCATTACAAAATCTAAATACATAAAGGAAGTTTTGAAGACATTTGGCATGGAAGATGCTAAACCTGTGGGAACACTAATGGCTACTAGATGTAAAATGACTAAATAAGATGGAACTACCGAGGTAAATCAGACACTGTACCGATCAATGATTGGTAAGTTAAAGTATGTAGTTCACAGTAGACCTAATATAGCACATGTTGTTGGAATAGTTGCTAGATTTTCTGCAAACCCTAGAGAGTCACACATGGTTGCTACAAAGACAATCTTAAGATACCTAAAGAAAACTAAAGATTATGGACTGTGGCATCCTAAGAAAGGAAAGTTTGAACTGAAGGTATACACCGATGGTGATTGGGCTTGAAATGTGGATGACATAAAAAGTACCACCAGAGGAGCATTCTTCTTTGGTGAAAGACTTGTTACATTGACAAGTAAGAAATAGACTTGCATTTCTCAGTCTACAACTGAAGCAGAGTATGTTGCTACTGCTACTAATTGTTCAAATATTGCATATATCAAGCAAGTGTTAGAAGGTATGAATGAGGTAATCATTGAGCTGGTGATTATATATTGCAATAACACTAGTGCTATTAATATTTCAAAGAATCCAGTGATGCACTCTAAAAAAAATCATATATCAATTAAGTATCACTACTTAAGGGAACAAGTACAAGAGAAGCAAGTTAAGCTAGAATTTGTTACATTTAAAGAGCAACTTGCTGACATATTTACAAAGCCTCTACCAAAGGATACATATGAATACTTGAGGACTAGACTTGGGGTCCATCCTCTGTCTACTAGTCACTAAGGTGATCTGGAGGTTGCATCAGCCTAATCTTATCAAAAGATCATACTTGTTGATCCAGCAGAGTTCACACTTTGGATTTCTGTCTAAGGTTGTAAAAATTTGAATTACTAGAACTGATTTGCATAACAGTATACCGAGATATAGAGAATACATTGAACAACATAGAGTTACATGGCTAGTACAGAGCTTTATGATTGTATTTTTCTTTGGAATTTCTATCAAAGGAAGAGAGATCAATATGAAGAATATGAGGCCAAAGACAAAGGGAGAGAGATACAGAAAAGGGAGTTGAAAAGATCATATTTGCAGAACTTAGTTTGTACTTGCAAATGCTTTTATGTAACGTAGTGATTAAATATATTAAGCTAGCGAGAGCTTGTACCATTACAACATTTGTTGATAGAGTTGTATAATACATGTTTGGTATGTGCATGGCATATTCCATATTGCTTGTATTGCCATCAATGCCAAAGGGAGAGATTGATGAACTAAAACTAATTTGAATACATTGTATAACTTGAAGATCTATTATTTAAGATCACTAAGTTTCTGATTAGATATGTAAGATGGTTAAATCAGTAATATGTTGTCATTGATGTCAACTAGGTTTGACAGTATTTATCTTGTAAGTTACTATACCCAAACATCTATAGAAGAAGAAGAAAAGAGATGAAGAACATATATATCTACATTAGGAAGATTGATATGATAGATAAGGATAAGGAATACATTGGGTAACTTATGGATGAGTCTATGACCTTATGTTATTGACTTGATTATGTTGCATTCATCTATGATGAAGGATGGATTAAAATGCACAAAGTAGTGTTGTCGGTTAAAAAACCATTTTAGTATACCCTAATGCAGTGTAGTGTATACTGATCATAGTAAAAACTGAGCTTGTGTTCACCAACACATTTCTTTGTTAACGAAGAAAAAGAAAAGAACTAAATGACTAGTTTAGCTAATGAAGTTGATGAGGTGTAAAAGAACCTTGAAATCAAAGATGAACATAATATTTGTTATGAAGATCGGTGACTAATATAATTTGAAGATGATCTAATGGATTGAAACAAAACATGTTACTGATACATCAGCCGAGGAAGGTTTAAGCGGAAAAATTGACAAAGGAGATTAAGTGGAAAAATTTGATGGATAGAATTAAAATGGTTTACTCATCTATTTAAGAGACTAGGGTTTCATGATGAAATCATGCCGAAAGGAGATTGTAGAAGATATCACGTGAACAAGCTTCATGCATGCCTGATTAGATTGGTTAAGGAGAAATAAAATATAGAGATTACTGAGCGTCAGAAAGCTATTACCGAGCAACAGTAAGTTACTGAATATTGATTGAAAGAGAATTGATATACTGATTAGAGGATTTGAATGAGATTAATATAGATCTAATAATCTACAATTGAAGTTGTGTTGTAATTAGATCAACTGATGTTACTTTTTAATCATTGTAAATAGAGAAATCTCTTAACAAAGTGGACTAGAAAGTCTTGTAATGTCATTCATAGAATGTACATTTGTTATCCTGTCAACCCCATAGTGAATGTTGGTTGGATGATAATGGTTGGTCTAAAATCCTCTAACAAGGTCACACCTTATAGCATGTTTGTAACCTTTAACAGGGTTGGGTCTTCATCGACCTCACTTCAGAAGAGTGAACAATTTTTGGGTTGCCGGTCCCAGGTGGTTTTTCCCTTCACAAGGTTTCCACGTTAAATCTCTTGTCTTATGTTTTGATTTTGATGATTGTTTGTTGTCATACTTTACATGTTACATATTGCATTTGATCGATAATTATTATATTTTTTTAACTAGTAATTGGTAAAATAATAGAGAGAATACTATTTTAGTTTACCAAGTTGCAGAAGTTTTAGTAAATTGTTTTTGGATATACATTTTGTGATTGGGACTATGGATAACTGATTCACCCCTCTCACAATTATTCTAATAGTAGGGTGATTCACCAAACTTGAATAGATCCACAAACTACAAACAAACTCACAATATGATTTAAACATAACTTGAACACCATAACTTTTTGTAATTATGATGTTTCGCTTAGAAACAATAAGATGTTGATTGTAAATGAGAAGGGAAAATGAGTTCCACAACCCAAAGTACTTGTAAATACACACAAATTAGGAATTTAGGAAACAAAATATTTTTATGAGTATTTAAATGAACAATATACCAAGTAAAGGATTACCTTTAATCACAATAACATTGATACAAGACTCGCCAAACAACTCAAAAAATAATAGGAAGAAGAAAGATAATTGTTATGTATTTAATCAAAAAGATTGAAAATACAATCTTTTTCTCCAAGAGCTACAAACATTCATATCTTAGAGTGAGATAGGATGTAAGACCTACCTTAATCACAAAATGTGAGAGGTATATATAGGTGAGGAGGTATAAAATTGCATCTGCAAGAAATCTGGAATCCCATGACTGCCTCCATGAAATCTAGGACTGAATAGGAGAAAAATCTTCATTTAGGTCATTGGGATATGTTGTCCAAAATTAGGTGACTTAACTTCCCCTAAAGGTGGTGAAATGGGGAGATTTTCATAATTTATGCCTTTAAAAACTTTCTCTTTCAATATCAAATCTCACGTAATTCCCCTAATCATGTCTTGGTAGGTAATATTTGAACAAGATGATTTATAAAACATTAGTTGTTAAATATTTTAAAATAAGAAATATGAATGATTTTACATTAAAATGTCTCATTTAATAATTACCCACAATTAGACTTGATAGGGAATCCATTATCAATACGAAAACCTAAGTATCTAGGAGTCGTATTTACATTTATAATCTTGCCCATAAAAATAACTTTCATTAAAATAATTTTTAATTTATTTTACTGAAAAATCCATATTTTCTTTCATAATTTACCGTTTCCTAATTTACCCTTTCTTTTAGGAAATATTTAAAAATCTTTAAATTGTATGCTTATAATATAAAACCCCCTTTTATGTTTATAAGATAAACATTTAAAAAAAAACCTTTCTAAAATGTTTTGGAAACATACCCCAAATCAGATTCTTTACCTTATTAACTACTTCTCCCTTGCAAAAAGCACATGCTTTAAGGGGAATTTCGAATGGAAAGGGATTTTTTCCTTTGGGAAAATTTCCATTGACTTAGACTATGCTTGCGGAAGGATTCAAATATGGTATGCGACAAAAGGTAAGCTCATTTTCTTATTTTATTGCAAAGTTTTTTTGATTTGTTGTTTTACTTTGCATTATGGCTGCTCCTTTATAATTTATTCCATGGTCTGGAAGTCTTATTTCTATACTCTTCCTCCATAGCATGGGCTTGATTAAGCTTGCTGCTATTTTTTTATTATGGAGGGCATCATATAGCTACTCTTTTGATGATTGTTTTTTCTTATGAATATGTAGACCATGAAGATGTAGATTTTGTGCCACTATTGTGCCCTTTTCTTTGAGAGATACACATGTAAATGTATCATATTGTATGTGTTGATACTTGAAAATATTGATTTCTAAGATGTGCATACAAATTAGAACTTTGATTTTGTTGAGATTTGTATGCAAATGCTACTTTGATTAAGATATATGCATATTTTTCTATTGCTCCATTTTCTTCCTATAGCAATGATTTGTTTCTCTCTATCATGGAATCGATGAAGATGATCATCTCACACTTATAATTGTGATTTTGGAATCTAGATAATACCCTCTTTCATTTTGTATGTATTTATAGATCATTTCTTTGAAAGAGGAAAGAATCCTACTATTATGCACTTGTGATCATACCTTCTCTGCTCATGATGCATCTACATGATTGTCTTGGATGCTTGATCTTAATGCAGAATCATATTGTATTAGCTTTATCACTTTTATTTTTATCATATGCTTTTTTTTGGATCCTTCATGCATGAGTTATAGTTTATGATGCATGTCTTCTTTCTTTTTTGAATGTTCTATTGAGTATTGTTGCTCTATTTATTATCCCTTTTCTGGAATACACCATCTTCATAAGTATATTTTTTTAGAAATAGTTTTCCTTTGAGTGTGAGTTTTTTATGGCCTCCCTCAAATGCCTCCTATTGTCTAAGCAAGGACAACTTCTTTTGTACATACACATGGAACAAACAAGTTAAGAAAAACATAGTACCCCTCCTTCATCCATCATTTGAGTTTACACCTTTGAGCATGGTTTACTTTGATAGCTTATGGCTATACATGTACATTCCTGATGCAGGAGCATCTCGAGTCCTTGTCAATCCTATGTCACCAAAAAGAATTTAGAGTTTTGTCTATGTTGCTCAGTTTCTGCTTTAACCCAGTTTGTCGGTAGTTGGTCAGTTTCATTTGGTTACTAAGGGTGGTCGATTATCTCTTGGGTGGTCAGTTATTTCATTAGTGCTCGACATTGTCTGTTTGATGCTCGGTTATCTTTCTTACCGAGGGGCTCAGTTTTGTTTCCTATTGTGGCCAAATTGTGCATTTATATTGGATCATGAAATTAATGTTCGAATCCATCATTGGGAAGTGTGAGGTCCCAAATTTGACCATTACTTCCATTAATTATGGATCTGAAGGTTAACTCAGCTTGGTAGCTTCTTGTATATATGAAAATGTTCATAAGGATAAGAAGGTGAAGATTGCAAGAACAAAGTTGAAAAGTCATGCATCCTTATGATGGGAACACTACAATTGGATAGGAAGAGGAAATGAAAAGACAAAATCAAGGTATGGAGTAAAATGGTCAATAAGTTGAAAGGAAAGTTCTTACCCTGTGATTATTAGATTAACCTAGTTTGGTGAATGAAAAGCTTGAGATAGAAGGATAGCTCGATAAAAGAGTATACTATGGAATTCTATAGATTAGATATCAGATCTGGATATGATCAAGATGATGTCAAAAGAATTGTCAGATACCTGAATGGTTTGAGGATTTCCATCTAAGAGGAAATTAGTATGGTCAAGTTGGAGAACATTGAAGAGGCTTATCAATCTTCTTTGAAAGCCAGGAGAAATTGAACAAAAGACATAAGAAAAGATAGAGAGTTCATGGTGGTAGATTCCCTAGAGGAAGAGGTAGATCTAATGGTGAAAATGGTAGATCTGAACCAGAAAAGACAAATCTAGACAAAGGCAAGACCAAGTGGAAAGGTAAAAGTTCATCTAGAGGTAGAGGCAGTAACTACCAAGGTGGTTATGGTAGAGGAAGTTTGTGAGGAACTTGTTATAACTGTGGAGAGGAAGGACATAGATCTTTTGAATGTACACAAGCTAGTAAGAAGGTTGGTAGTAGTAGAAATGCTTTGGTGCAAGAAGAGTCACTGAATGAACCTAAGGAAAAAAAATAACTTGATGGTAAGGAGAGCACTGTGGAATGAAAGAAAAAAGGAAGATCTGGTAAGGAAAAGTTTGTTCAATAGTAGATGTAGAGTTTCTGACAAAGTTTGGAAGGTAATCATTGACAGTGGTAGCTTGGAGAATTTGGCATCTGAAGAGATGGTCACAAAATTGTAGTTGGAAAGGTTGGTACATCTAAAGCCCTATCAAATTTCATGGATCAAAGATGAGCATACACTCCTAGTAAGTGAATAATTTTATGTGAATTTGAAGATTGGAAAATGCTATGATAAGGTGTTATGTGATATCATGCCTATGGATTGTTGTCATATTTTGTTGGGTAGACCTTGGCAATATGATAGACATGCTATATATGATGGGAGATTGCATAAGTATACTATTGTGGCTAATGGAAAGAAGCAAATGTTGTTACCATTGATGGAAGAACTTGTTAGTAATGTTTTCACATCTATTAAAGTTTGTTTTGTTAGTCCATTTTCCTATCAATGAAAAAATCCTATGAAAATGGCCTATTTCCTTGCAAATTTTGTTAAGTGTCCCGCTTTTCCTGCAATCTTAGTTTTAACTTGCAAAGACAATCCATTTGTTTCATGATGTGTGCCCTTAGCCCTATGTTCTTCATGTTGTCACCTTGCTCCAGTCCAAATTGCACGTGCTGAATCACAAATCCAAAAAGTTATTCAAGTTCTAAGGTCTGCAGGAAACAAATTTTAAAATCTGCCTCAGTGTTGAAAACCCACAATGTTTTTGAAAATCCATGATGTTTTCAGTCTATGTGAAAACCTTCATTGTTTTTGACCTTATGCCTTCCCGCTTTTGTGCACTTTTCTTCTAGCATCAAAAAATCTTTGTGTTTTCAGTCTTTCACTGTGTCAAAAACTTTGTGTGTTTTCAACCTCGGTCTTACCTGCACAAGTGCGATCGGTTGGTGGGACCCAGTTCTTCTTAGTTGCCCGGTGTGGTTAAAGTTCAGATAGGATCAGTGGTTGTTGCATGTTCACATGGTGAAGATGCACGATGTTTATCCTTTATGCTTTTGCAACAATCGTTGGATTGTCTTGTGTGGGTGTGAAGTGGGTCCAAGTGGGCCCAGTGTCAGAAGGGGAGCAGGGGTGCATGTTCTTATTGGTTGTCACATGATCACATGTCAAAGTTCTTTGACATGCGACAAGGCTCCTTCCTTGCATGTGAGGCCCATCGGCAGAGTGGTAGTGGTTCTGCTATGTTTTGGTTGGTCTGCATGGTCTGATGTGGTGGTTTCTCGGTACTAGCATGTAAGGTTTTTGATTGGTCAGCAGGGTGCTGAGGTGGATGTGCTTGGTGGGACCATTACTTAATGATTGGTAGTGGCAGCAGTTATGCTAACGGTTACATTTTTCAAGTTATCACATGTTCACATAGCCCATCTCTGGGCTATGCGATCATGCAACTAACTATTAGACGTCGCGGTTGCAGAGTTTTAGGGTGGGCCCACGATGCCAGTCTTGCTGATGTGTTGGTTTTTGATTGGTTGCCTGACTGCTGACTTGACCGAGGACCTTTTAGGGGGTTTTTGATTGACTATTGACCGCAGCTAAGTGATTGCAATTGCATGATCATGGGGGTGAGTAAAGTGTCTTGCAATCATGCGACCAAGCCTAAATGTAAAACAAGATTTCTTTATGGGCCACCTGATTTGCCAGGAAAGCATGATATCAGTGACTATGATTTAAAGGTTGACTGGTTTGCCATTGGCACCAAATTTTAAATGTCTTTGTAGTGGGTTTGTAGTGGCATGAAGTACCAAAATTTATGGTTTCAGTGGCCTAATTACTGATCAGTTTGGTGGCATCGTTGATTGCGGTGTGGTCCAGGGTGTTCCATGATCATTTGTAGGGATTTGTACCATATGGTGATCGACAAATTTTATTGCTTGAGGCTTTTTGTAGGTCTATTTAGTTTGATTTGCATGGTAAATTTATGATCTTCCTATCCTTCTCAGAGATTCTTCTCAAGTGCGAAGATCATCCTTGGTCTGATAGGCTAGTGCTGGTTTTCCCTCCAGTGGTTTTTTGAAATTTTACCGTGGTTAGCTATTGTAACCCTGACCCTAGTCACCCTAAGCTTCATGCAATCTCTTTGAGATTCCCAAGGTGGCTAGTGGTATAAATTTTTTATTTTTTTGACTGTGTAGGGGTTCCATTCTATTTTTGTTCCTGTGGGAAGTAGTAAACTTTGTCGCATTGTAGGAGGCTGAATAGAATTTCTTTGTATATTTTGTAGGTTATTTAAGTGGTTTCCTCATCTCTGGTATAGACATGTACATGATTCATCATACTTAATATAATGGTCAGTTTTATGAGTTTTGGATTTTTTGGTCCATTGCATAGGGTTACCTTTGCATATGTTCTAGTCTTTAGTTCTTGATCTAGGATCAAGTGAAAAATACTTTGGATAGGGCATAGATTCATTAGATTCATCTACAGAAGGATCTTATAAGTAGTGGATGGGCTAGAATAGTTGTATTTATGGCTTTGAGTCTTTGACAGTAGTTGGTTCATGTTTTATATTTGTTTTTGAGTGCTGGCCAATGGATAATGGCACTGATCAAGGACTAGTATATTCAGTTGAGTGCAATTTTTGATGGGTTTTGGCTATTTCCTGCATCTTTATATATCAATACCATTTTCATGTTGGTGGTAGTAGTAGGAGTTCCTCTCTAGTCTTCAGACTCATTTTGTACTAATAGGGTTGTTTGTATATGAATTGGCTTCATTAGGGTACAGGTTACCTGAAGGGGTTTGAAGGCTATTCCACACTAATCTATCTACAGGCCTTTTATTCACCAAAAGGATGGCATGAGTGTGCAGATAAGGCAATACCCACTTGAGTGAATGTGGAGCTCAAAGAAGAAGGAGGATTTCTCTCTATCCTCATCAATTGGATTGTTTTTCTTGTCAAGCTTGAGTGCCTAACCTATGTTTCAAGCCCAACCACTTGATTCAAGTTTGGTCCTGCAAGAAAAATCTCCAACATGTTTGATGGAAGGCAAGAAGTTTGTTAACTCATTGAAGAGGAATGATGTATGTTTTGTTGTGATTCCTAAAAAATTGAGTAAGAAAATAGAGGATAATGTCCCTGAGGAGATTGATAAGTTACTCACTGAGTATAGTGATATCATTTATAAGAATGTACCTGATAGTTTTCCACCTAAAATAAGCATTGATCTTTGTATGGATCTAATCCTTGGAGCTAGTTTACTGAATAAGGCACCTAATCGGTTGACACCTACTGAGAATTAGGAACTGAACCAACAGGTTCAAGAGTTTCTAGAGAAAGGTTTGATTAGAGAAAGTTTGAGTCCTTGTGTAATACCTATTGTATTGGCACTGAAGAAGAATGGAGAATGGAGAATGCATGCTTATTTCAGAGTAATCAATAAGATAATAGTGAAGTATAACTTTCCTATACCAAGAATGGATGATATAATGGATAGTTTGACTAGAGCAAATTATTTCACAAAGATTGATTTGAAAAGTGGGTATCATCAGATCAAAATCAGAGAATGTGATGAATGGAAGACTGCTTTCAAGACAAAGGAAGGTTTATATGAGTGGTTGGTTATGCCTTTTGGTTTATCTAATGCATCGAGTACTTTTATGAGGCTAATGAATGAAGTTTTGAAGAAATTCTTGGGTAAATTTGTGATTGTATATCTTCATGATATTTTGATATTCAGTAAGAATAGAGAAGAACATTTGTTGCATGTTAGACAAGTTTTGCAAAGATTGAAAGAGGAAAAGTTGCTGATAAATCTAAAAAAGTGTTCTTTCATGAAAGAAGAGATTGTGTATTTGAGATTTTTTATTTTGGTTGATGGTTTGAAAATGGATCCTGAAAAGGTTGAAGCTATTTTGAATTGGCCTACACCTATGAATGCTACTGAGGTAAGATCATTTCATGGTTTGGCAAGTTTTTACCAAAAGTTCATAAGGAATTTCAATTCAATTTGTAATGCTATGATTGAGACTATGAGGAGAGACAAAAGAGAATTAAAGTGGACACATGGAGCTGATAGAAGTTTTGAGACTCTAAAGAAAAAGGTTATTGAATTACATGTTTTGGCATTACCTGATTTTAGTAAGGTATTTCAAGTAGAATGTGATGCAAGTGGAAGTGCAATTGGAGTTGTGTTGAGTCCAGAAGGTAAACCTGTTACTTTCATTAGTGAAAAGTTGAATGATGCTGGAAGGAAATATTCTATGTATGATCAAGAATTCTATGCTATTGTTCAAGCACTAAAGAAATGGAGACATTGTTTAATACTATGTGAATTTGTCTTGTATACTGATCATAAGGCTTTAAAATATTTGGGTAGTTAAAATAAGTTGAATCAGAGACATATGAAATGGGTTGAGTATTTATAGAGTTACACATTTGTGATAAAGCATAAGAGTGGAGTCACTAACCGAGTTGCTGATGCATTGACTAGAAGAAGATCTTTGATGACCGAGATGAAAATTGAAGTTCTTGGTTTTGATGAGATGAGATGTTTGTATGAAAATGACCTTGATTTTTTTGAGCCATGGAGAAAGTGCAGAGCACCTATTCAAGATCAACAAGTTACTAAATGGGATGAATATTTTATTTAGGAAGGTATGTTGTTCAAAGGTATTCAGTTGTGTATACCAAGAGGAGTGATGAGATCTAATTTGATAAAAGAGAAACATAGTAGTGGTTTGGCTGGACATTTTGGCATTGACAAAACATGGAATTTTTTTGAAGGAGAAGTACTATTGGCTGCAGTTGTATACAGATGTTCATAAATTTGTGAAAATTTATGGAATTTGTGAAGTTTTGAAAGGGGTAAGTCAGAATACTAGATTATATACACCGATTGTTGTTCCTAAGAAACCTTGGATTGATATGAGTATGGATTTTTTTCTTAGCTTACCAAAGATAGTAAGAGGTAATGATTCTATATTTGTTGTTGTGGATAGATTTTCTAAGATGACACATTTTATACCTTGTAGAAAGACATCAGATGTAGTACATGTAGTAGATCTTTTCTTTAAGGAAATTATAAGATTGCATGGATTACTGAGGAGTATTATCTTTGACCAAGATAGTAAATTTGTTGGATACTTTTGGAAAACACTTTGGAATAAATTTGGCATTGAGTTGAAATATAGTTCTACATTTCACCCACAAACCAATGGATAGAGTAAAGTTGTGAACAAAAGTTTGGGAAATCTGTTGAGATGTTTAGTTGGAGACACACCAAGTAATTGGGATTCTATGTTGGCACAAGTAGAGTTTTCATATAATAATTCAATGAATAGGAGTACTGGGAAGACACCATTTGAGATTGTGAATGGCACATAACTGAGAGGACTATCTAATTTGAGAGACATTTTTTATGAAAATAAGAAAAGTGCTAAAGGAGTAAAGTTTGCTAAACACATGAAGACATTGCATGAAGATGTGAAGCTAAAGCTAGAAGACAGTAAGCAAAAATAAAAAGATAGAGCTGATAGATCAAGAAGACATAAGACTTTTGATGTTGGTGATGAAGTGATGGTTCATTTGAAGAAAGGTTGATTTCCTGTTGGAACATATGGGAAGCTAAAGATGAAGAAGTTTGGACCTTGCAAGTTTTTGAGGATTTTGATAGTGAAAATACATATGAAATTGAGTTACTTGATGACATGGACATATCATTGATTTTCAACATTGCTGATTTGTATGAGTATCATGAACCTGATGAAGAAGTGATAGTACCTACAGAATATCCTAAGAAGTAGAATGATGAAGTTGAACATATTTTGAAGGAAAGAGTTGGCAAGAGCACAAGAGGAAAATAGTATATGGAATATCTAGTTAAGTGGAAGAATAGACCGATGGAAGAAAGTTCATGGATTTCATAGTCTTAGTTGGATGTAGCTCAGACTAGACCTACCTAATGATTCAAAGAATCATTTCAAAATAACCCCAGGTGTCTGATGCAGGAGGATCTTGGTCTTTGGCAATCCTATGTAACCAAAAAGAATTTGGAGTTTTGTCTATGTTGCTCAGTTTCTACTTTAACCGAGTTGGTTAGTAGTTGGTCAGTTCCCTTTGGTTACCGAGGGTGGTCGGTTATCTCTTGGGTGGTCAATTATTTCACTGGCACTCAATGTTGTCTATTTGTTGCTCAGTTATCTTGCTTACCGATGGGTTTAGTTTTGTTTCCTATTGTGGTTGACTTGTGCATTTATATTGGATCATAGAATTAATGTTGGAATCCATCATTGGGAAGTGTGTGGTCCTAGATTTGACTATTACTTCCATTAATTGTGCATCTGATGGTTGACTCAGCTCGGTAGCTTCTTGTATACATGTAGATGTTTGGTGGTAGTTTAGGGAGTCAATTTTGATAGAAGATAGGATAGATAAGATTTAAGATTTGTAACAGATCCTCACATGTTTGAGGACTTCTATAATTCATTGTAATATCAAGCCCTAACCAGGAAGGCCTTACAGTTTGGCATGTATGATTCCTATTGATGATAATATATGATAGATCAGGCATTCTCCCTCTCACTCTTATTGTTTATTTATCATGCATGTGTGTTATAGGCTTGGATCATTAGGGTGCACCATCCTTTGGCCCCTCTTGCATCCCTACCTTGTGTCAATTCATAACTGTAGATATAGATAGGTCATTGGATATCATTTATTTCCTAGATCTTCTAGATCTAACCCATCTTCATCATGCAGGCTTTAGAGAAAGTCACAAGTTGGAGTCATGTCCAAATTCCTCTTTCAATTAGGCAATGACCTATACCCCATTATCTATTTGTATTTACTTTTGTAGGGTAGATATAGTGATATATTATTGAAGGATGTGCTCACGGATTGTGTGAGCTCATATAATTTTATTTGGTTTCCTTTCTTCACATAATTTCCATTCATGCTTCAATTTTGTATATGATCTAATATATGTATTCCATTTCATTCAATTGGATAGCTGATTTTATTTTCTTTCCTTTTCATGCATTTTCAATTTAGCTTAATAAATGAACTCAAATCTAATCTAGATCATTAATAATTATAAACTAGGGTATCTTAGCAAGATCACATAGTAAATAGGCTAACAATGTCAGCCAATTTGATAGAACAAAAAACTGGTAATAGTTACATGCCTACAAGACACAAATGAATACATGTGTAAGGTTGCACATGTTAATATTACATTATTGAAGAGATATGTTAAATTGATTGGATGTCAAGGCAATAAATAAAGTACAACTTGTTGGCAATCACTAAGGCCAACTTTGTGAGCTGACTTTGTGAGTGATTGGAAAGGTATTTTTGGATGCACTCTAGGATCTGAGGCCAACTAAGAATGTTAATGAAGTGTGAAATTGCACATTAAATAATATGATATTTAGATAGATTAATGTCGAATAGCTTTTGGAATATACCTCTAACAAGGTATAAGTATATAGACACTTTTGTAAAAGCATGTGATTATAATATCAAGAAAATAGATGGGTGCAAAATATGAAGGTATCTAAGAGATAGATTAGAGATCAAGAGAAAGGAGAACAAGAGGAGTTCTTCAAGGAATACTTTGCTAAGTCTTTGTATTCAGGACAAAAAATAAAGTGTAAGTGTTGTTGCACCTATTGTACACCCCTAACAAGGTTTTATTACCTCTAACAGGGTTAGATTCTTAGCAAGGTCAATTACTTAATTGGAATCGCATTGTAAAGACTCCTAATAGGGTCTATACTTTAACTAGGACCTGTCTATTGTAATACTCATATCCTAAAAGGGTTAGAACTCCTAATAGGGTTATTATACTTATAGTGAAGACATTTGTGGGTACCATCCCCACTGGGGTTTTTCCCTTAATGGGGTTTTCTCAAAAACAAATATTGGGTTATGAGTTCTCCTATGTTTTTTTATGTTGCATGTTTATTTATCTTGTGTTATATATTTATACATTGTTTGAAGAAGATAAAGAAGTTTAAGAATTTAGTAAAATATTGTAACACTAATTCACCCCCCCTCTTAGTGTTACAAAATCCTAATAGAGCCTAGAATTGTGTGGCTACCCCCAATGGGATATGAAATGAACATTGATCCAGCCACTGTATAGATTAAAGGACTTTTGGAGAAGCCAAAAGATAGAAATGCAACTTGATATAGCACCTATGAAGAGGTGAGGGAGAAAATTAGAACCAGTATATTGATACCAAAAGAAATAAGGAAAATAGGAAAAATGATTAGTTATTTAATAGATAAATTAGGTATTATTGATGTTGATGAAGTTGAGGAAGGTACTACTGAGCCTTTAGAAATAAAAGGGAAGAAAATAAAAATTAAGAAAAAAACCCCTAGTCCTTTCAGTGAAAGAAAATCTGCTCATTCTACCTCCACACTAAGAGGAAAGAAGAAAGTTGAAGTAGAGCTTGTGAAGACAAAGAAATATGTTGGAGAAAGAAAGGCCACTTGAATTCCAAGAAGAAAACTAAAACTACAAAAGGAGAGTGACACTAAGTCGAATGACTTGTCACAATTCAAAGTTGCATCGATCAAAAAGAACAAGACCCTGGGTGATCTAATTAAAACATTAGAGAAATATGGAGAATACTCTATCATGAAACAATTAAATTTTGGTACAAGGACAAATGAAGAAAAAGATAAAATAGAAGAAATAGTAATCACCACATTGCATAAATTCAAAATTTGACCAGATGAGGTAGTTGAACATATTGACAAGGAGCTATACAAGAGAATTGATGCAAGATGGAAATATGCCATTGTTGTAGAAAAATAGATGAGAGAGAGTTCCCTCGCAATAACAGTTCTAGACTTAACAAAGAGAGGGATAAGAGATAATCTAAATGAGTAATCCAATAGATTCAAAGTGTAGGGAATAGAAATGAGTATAATGGTTGGTTATTTGCAAGAAGTACAAAAGGATACCAATGATCTTTGGAGGAATATTTTTTTCATTAACCTACTGGAAAATGAAGATCTACAAGTTCAAGAAGATAAATTAGTGAAATAAGATGAGGATATAATGGTTACTAATTGCAAAGCCGATAATTTTTCAAGTCATGGATGTTCCTGAGATAGAAGTAGTTATCTCAGAGATTACAAGTGGTGAGCCTACTGCTCCTAATGCTCCTACAAAGATAGAAAAGGAAAATCAACCAAAAGAGACTGAAGAGAAGACTACAAAAAAAAAAGGACAACTTGAGGTCAAAATACAAAGTTGGCGACCCCCACTGAGACTATAGGACAACAAGAAAAAGAAAAGGAAAAATAAAAGGTAATAAAAAAAGAAAAAGTAGAAGAAAAAAAAGAGGAAACAAGAAAAAAGAAGGAAGAAATAATAGAGAATAAAGAAGAGAAGAAACAAGATGAAAAGAAGGAGAAGGAAAAGGAAGATAAAACTAAAGTTACATCAACACAATCATATGCAAAGGTGGCATCAAGTTTAGAGAGTAAGTCAAAAAAAGATAAAGGTATAAAAAGAGGTATATATAAATGAAGTTATAGTCATAAAGAAGGTTCACTATACTACTATAATCCCTAAAGAACTTTCAGAGTTCAGTGATTTGTTCAAGAGAAAAGTTGCAGAAGATAAGCTAATAGCTAAAAAGCAGAAGACTGATGTATTAGAATGAGTGAAAATTTTATTGATCGAGATTTTTATGAGGCAACAATAAATGAGAAGGAAAAAATCTATAGTCAGTTAAAAGAACTTGTAAGTCAAATCACGCAGCTAGGAACTGACACAACTGAATATTTGATGAAAGTGCACAAGAAATATATGGAGACTAAGGTAATTGAAGAAGTTCTTCAATTGGTAGCATTGGATGTAGGTAACTCTCTCTGAGTTAGTTAATACATTAGAGAAAAAATTGCAACATGTTCTTTCTATATTTTGACAGATTTTTTTATTTTCACATTTTACAAAGGACATAAAGGGTAAAGATGAGAATCTAGAAAATAATTTAACGAGCTACTATCAAATATTTTCACTGAGCCTAAAACAATCACATAATATTATGAGAAGCTCAAGAACCTAATGGGAGTGAAATTCAAATGAAGAAAGGAGGAGAACAAGATAAGGATGGAAATCTTAAAACTTCAAATAGTTTTTCTCCCAAATATTGAATCACTGCAGAGGCAGATATAGAAAGCAAAAGATCTAGTGAGTACGCCGAATGCCAGTGCCATGGACAACATGGTGATTCTAACTACATATATAAGTGAATAGATATAGTATTGTAGACACTAAAGAAAACATGAAAGGCATCATTGAAGGATGTACAAGATAAATATACAGGTATTTTTTATAAGATCCTTGAACTTGATAAATAGTAAATAAACATTTTTGGATTTTTTTTTTTAAAAAGGGGGAATCTAGAGGTAAGTATTTTTTTTCCAAACAGAAAAAGGGGGAATATATATGAATTGATATAGAAGGGGGCATATATAAAATTTTATGTATATAGTATGGAGATGTACTAGAACTATTACTTCAGTAGGAGTAATAAGTTTTACCAAGGAAGTGAAATAGACAAAGACATAATTTTGTTTTTTACTTTGAAAATTTTGAAGGTTTTTAACCAACATACCAAACTAATGCCAAAGGGAGAGATTGATACTCCTAAGAGTCAATTTCTTTTTCATTAGTTATATGGAATCATTATGTTTTTCAAAGTCATCCGGTAAGGAAGACAAGATGAGTCGATAAGGAAGAGAAGGCAATCAGTAAAAGGAATAAGTTGACAAGGAATTTTGGTAAAGAGAAAGCAAGTATAGACACCAATCAAGGCATAATTAAGGACCAAGAGCCATAGTTTACTGAGTACCTAATCGAGAAGGGAACCTAGTTATTGAGTTAAAGAAAATTTATTACTGAGCAGAGAATCCCAACACCAGATGAAATCTAAGTACATTGAACCTGGACATTGATAAAAAAATGGTTTACAAATCTCGAGGAGATCAAATAAAAAACCATTGGAGATTGAATTCTAATGATGACATATGATTCCAAGGTGATTTCAACCAAGGGAAAAATGGATGAATATGCATTGGAAGTGTAACCAATGCTAGCACCGTGTGAAGATGAAGATTGTAGAATGTCTAGCGCTGCGTAAATTTTGTATATAAGATATTTTTAATATGAAGATCATTGAGAGAAGGTCATGGTGGCATATGTAGGTGTGAAGAGAAATTTTAGATTGTATGCATGAAGTATATTAGCGTAGAAGGTGAATAAATAGTAAATCTACCGAGTATCAAAATATTGAGGAAGAGATTCAGAATCAAGCTACCAAGTACCAAATTGGTTAGTATGATGGATACATAGTATGAGGTAATGGATTGATGAGCATATAGAGTTTGATAAGAATTTTTTGATGCATATTTGATAGAAATTCATTTTATTACTAATTAAGGACTAATCAAAATTGTATAAGTCTCTTAATTGAGTAGATCTTAATAGATCTTATGTATAAATTCTTTAACTAGGTACAGTTCTTAGATTAGAGCTTTGAAATCTCTTAACAGAGTTGACTTAGCAGTCTTATAACTCTTAACTAGGTTAATACCTTTAACAAGGTAAGATATTAGTACTAGTTAACCATTGTATCTCTAATTGATCAACTTTATTCCCCTAGTAGTGAAGTGTTGTGTGTGTCATCCCCATCATAGTTTTTATTCTCTAACAAGGATTTTTGTGATATAAAAATACATGTGTTATGTGATGTTTATTATATTCTTTATTTATTTATGTGATGCAATCATAGGTTAAGTAATCAATCAAGAAATGTGAAAGAAGTTTAGAAAATTTTAAAATTTATTTGAAGTAATGATTCACCCCTCCCATCTCATTAATTTTTTTAAAAAGAGAACCGCATAAAATTGGAATCTATTTTGCCTCTTAATCTCCACCACTCATTTCTACCTAACCATTTTGATGAAGGGTGCTCCCCTTAATATGACAAACACATAACAGAAACAGAGAAACAACAACAATTTGCAAGAATAGAAAAATGGGCTTCTTATTATCTCCACAAATGTGGAATTAAAAGTTTCAGAATTACAATATGCAAAGCCACATGGGAATTTTCCCTTACAATATTATGTAGGAAAAAGCCTTCAATTATTACCCAACATTGCTCCCTACTACCTAAGACAACACTACAACCTTCTTTATATAGGCAATTTTCCACCACCTAGTAAGGCTCCAAAATTTTAGCCAATAAGGCTGACCAAACTTAGAATTATTTTATTATACAATTTCTTACATCAGGGTCACCTCAAAAAAATTTTTGAAACCCAAATAAAATTTTTGAATGAAAATCATTTTCCAACTTTTGAGGTGACCCAACTTCCAGAGACCATAAGTCATCACCCATTGACCTGATTGACCAATATGACCCCATTTTGGAAAGAGCATGAAGTGCTCTACAAAACTTGAATCAAGAAAGCTTCATTCAACCAAAGTCTTAACCTCATTTGGGGCCTCTAAATCCTTCAAAATTGAGTTTGAATTTTCTATACCCTGCAGCCAATACCAAAAATTTTCAATATCCTAAAAACTAGACTTGATCTAGCAATGAAACTTTATTGGCAGGCTGATAAGACCAAAATGAACCTCCAGGGAAGAAAATAAAACATTCTGAGCTCAAACAAAAAACTTACTAACAATAGTAAATTTCCAAAAATAATAGCTCTGCAAAAGATAGTCCTTATTGAAAAGAAACTAGAATTATTTTTGGGTGATGCAAGATTTCTCTTACACCTAGGATGCTCCTGCATCAGACACCTAGGGTAATTTGAGAAGTGACCCTATCATGACTTAGGTGTGAAGAGGGAAACCAAGATGGTTAATAACCTCCCTTTTCATCCATGATGAATCTTGAACAGGTCATCCTTTCCATTTGACCAAATATTCTTCATATATCTTGTTCCTTGTTCTTTTGTCAACATGACTATCTAGTATGTCCTCAATCTCCTTGGTAGCTAAAATAATTGCTAGAATACTCCACTGTGCTGTTGTGACCTCATCTTCAACACCCCCTTCATGATACTCTATCAAATCTAAAATGTTGAATACTAGTAAAATATTAAACTTTGTAGGCAACTGGACCTCATAGGAATTTCTAGAATCATGCTTCTTCAGTATCTTACATGGCCAAAATCTCTTCATTTTCAGCTTTTTATATGTACCAATTGAAAATCTATCCTTGTGAAAATGAACCATGACTTCATCCCCAACTTGAAATTCCTTATGCTTTCTTTTCTCATCTACCTTAGCCTTATACTACACATTCATCCTAGTAATGTGCTTCCTCACTTCCCCATGGATGTTCTTCAACTATTTTGCAAAATTCTTAGCTTCAGCACTACTTATTTCTCCTTTATCAATCTTCCTCAACTCAGATGCATTTCTAGGACTACTTCCATATATAATCTGGAATGGTGATCTACCAGTGTTCTTGTTGATAGAATTATTATATGCAAATTCTACCTATAGTAAAATCAAATCCAATCCTATTGGCTTATCTCCAACCAAACATCTTAGAAAATTTCCCAAACTCCTATTCATCACCTCTATCTATCCATTAGTTTGTGGATGATGTGATGAGATGAACTTCAAATCAATCTTCAACTTATTTCGCAATGTATGCCAGAAATATCCAATAAACTTAGTGTCTCGATTTGAAACTACTTTCTTTGGAAAACCATGTAGTCTCACCACTTCTCTGAAAAACAATTTTTCTACATGAACTTCATCATTAGTCTTCTTGCAGGGAATGAAATGTGCCATCTTCAAAAATCTTTCAACCACCACAAAAATTGAATCATGTCCCCACTTAGTCCTTGGAAAGCTGAGAGAAAAGTCCATACTGATATCCTCCCAAGATTTCTCTAGTACAGGTAATGGCTAATACAACCTTTTATTCTACTTCACTCCTTTCACCATCTGACATACTCTGCAACTCTATACAAACTTCTTGACATCTTGCTACAACTGTGGCCAATAATAATTCTCACTAACCAAAGAAAGGTTTTTATCATGACCAAAATGTCTATCCAATCCTTCACTATGCTTCTCCTTGATGAGATTCTCCCTCTTTGAACTTCATGGAATTCACAACTGACTCCCTCTGAATAGCATATCATCCTGGATGATGAAATCTAGCCACTTCATTCAGTCTAGAGTAACAGGTTCTATACAAGCTTTCCAAGCTTCTCTAAAATCAGGATCCTCTGGATACAAATTCTTGAGTTCCTTGAACCCAACCACCTCAATCTACATTTCTTTCAGCAACAGTTTCCTTCTGCTAAGCACATCTACAACCCTATTAGACTTTCCACTCCTATGTTTCAGAACAAATGTATAACTCTGCAAAAACTCAACCCATTTCAAATACCTTTGATTCAACTTTCCTTGACTATTTAAATATTGCAAAGCTTGATGATCAATATACAAAACACACTCCTTAGGAAGAAGATAATGTCTCCACTTCTTCAATGTCTAAACTATAGTATAGAATTCCTGATCATAAATAGAATATTTTCTTTGGGCATCATTTAACTTCTCACTAAAATAAGAAACAAGTTTACCTTCTTGGCTCATTATAGCTCCTATTGTAGTACCACTAGCATCACAATCTACTTGAAACACCTTACTAAAATCTAGAAGTGCTAAAATAGGTTGTTTTGTAACTTTTTTTTTAATAGTTTAAAACTCTTATCTACTCAATTAGTCCACTTGAACTCTTTTCGATCCCCTCTCATTATTTCATTCAAGGGTCCACAAATACTACTAAATTTTTTTATAAACTTTCTATAAAAGCTAGCCAACCCATGAAAAGATCTTACCTCAATAGCACTCCTTGGAGTAGGCCATTCAAGAATAGCCTGTACTTTCTCTGGGTCCATTTTTAGACCTTCTTTTGAAACTACAATTTCTCTTCCCTCAATTTCTCAAACACCCTACGAATATGCATCATATCCTCCTCCAATGTCTTACTAAAGCTCAAAATATCATTGAGGTAAACAATGACAAACTTACCAAGAAATTATTTCAGAACCTCATTCATGAGCCACATGAAAGTGCCCGGGGCAGTGGTTAGTCCAAAAGGCATGAATAACCACTCATACAGTCCTTCTTTTGTCTTGAAAGTATTCTTCCATTCATCTCCTTCTCTGATCTAAATTTGATGATATCTACTCTTCAGATCTATCTTTGAGAAATATACAGGTCCACTGAAATAGTCTATAATATCATCCATCTATGGCAATGGAAACCTATAGTTGATTCTGATCTTGTTTATTGCTTTGGAGTCTGTACACATCCTCCATTCTCCATTCTTCTTTGGTGCTAATACCACTAGTACAACACATGGACTTAGACTCTCTCGAATCAACCCCTTTTGGAATACCTCATGTACTTGTCTATTGAACTCCTCAATTTTTACTGGTGTCATTCTATGTGCTGCCTTATTTGGAAAACTAGCTCCTGGAATCAAGTCCATCTGATGACTGATCTTCCTTACTAATGGTAATCCATCAAGAAAATTATCAGACAAAATATCCTGAAACTCATTGAACAAATCTACAACTTCTACTTCCTCTTTACCAACTTTTGGAATTAAAGAAAAACATAGATGATCATGCCTGAAAACCTCTAGGAGCTTTATTCCATGAACAAAATTTATTCTTGCATTACCACATACCTTTTCTTATGTGTCATTCAATGGCTTTAGCTTATGTCGCCCTCCATTCTTTATTAGGAAATAGGTATTCACAAGACCATCATGTACAACATGCCTGTCAAATTTCCATGGTCTACCCAAAAATATATGACATACATCTATAGGTATGATATCACATAGCACCTCATCATGGTATCCTCCAACCTTGAAGTTCACTAGGCATTGTTCACTGACCATGACCTTATGGTCATTCTGCACCTAGGTGATCTGATATGGATGTGGGTGTTTCTATCTCTTGAACTTCAACTTTGTGACCATCTCTTCTAACACCAAATTGTCAGTGCTTCCTCTACCGATGATCACATCACAACATTTACCCTCACACTTGCACCTGGTGCAAAACGTGCTCCTTTGCTCAAGTTCATTCTCGTCACTGAACATGACTCTTTTGTTAATTAGTGTTTCTACTCTTTTAGCATCTTTCGAATATGATGATCTAGAATCTTCATCTACATGTGCAACTATTGTCTCACCTTCAATTTTCCTATCTATCATTCTTTGGCATTGAGGACATTCAAATACCCTATGACCTTCTTCTCCACAGTGAAAACATGTTCCATGGAAGCCTCCTCTTCCTGATCCTTGTCCTCTTTCTCTTCCTCTCTAGTCTCTATTATTCTAACCATAAAAATGATTGGAAGTGTTTCCTCTCTTATTTTGAATGCTACTGGCATCATCCTTCTTTTTGGATCTTCATTTCAGCCACCATATAACCGTCCACCAGATCTTCCACCACGACCTCTTCCGTTTTCTCTTCTCTCAAACTTATTGTTCAACTTTTCCTCTACTTTTATGGAAAATTGGTACGCCTTTTCAATACTGTTCATTCAAACCAAATTCAGCTTCTCCTAAATGCTTGGCCTCAACCCATTAAGCTAACAAACAAATTTCTCCTTATCAGCTTTCGCATGGCCTATTCTTCTCAAGATTCGATAAAACTTGTTTGTATACTCCTGAACAGATCTTCCTTCTTGCTTCAAACTTTGCATTTTCTTCAGTAGGTCAAGCTCATAATCAACAATAATGAACTATCAATTCAATTTATCCACCATCTGATCCCATCTTGCGATTTTATCCTTTCCTCTTCTAGTTCACTCCAATTGAATCTCTTGCCACCAGATCTGTTAGTGTTTGAACCTGCAGATTAGTTAATTACTCAAATAATCCCAATGGCTATAACCTAGCAAGTTACAAACTACTAAGGTATTAAGGTTAAGACCTTCTTCACTTTGAGTAATATATACTCAGGCGGGTGTACCTCTATCAATTCAATGTTCAACTAAGCTCTGAATTGAGAACTTTCTCCTTCACTGCTTTGTTACTGCCTTCAAAATTTAACTCAATAAGTTGCTAAAACTCTAAGAATAACCCAAATTATCCTGATACACAACATCATGATATGGACTATATAAACAGAAACATGAAACAATGGCTTAAGGATATTCATCCTTCTTCCTTTTAGAGTTAAATTCAGGGAAGGGTTAACCTCATTTATTGCTTCTTCAAAGCATTGAAATACATATTTATGAACTTGTCATAAAATGTCTCAAGTCTGGAAATTATGCATATAAAGTAAAATTTCAATCAATTATATCTTGGATGGTAAACCAATGTAAATGGATCTAAAACCAGTCCCTTATCCGTTGGGCATCAGAGTCAAACTCTACCTTCACATATATCTATTAAAACAAATACAATGAAACTCATATGACATGCCTAACATATCATTGTTCCCATTCCTACACCTGTCATCAAATCCACATATAGATATTTAATTCCCAGAGACCTCCCCTAAGATTTTACTCTTTCCTTGAAAGAAACTTAAGCTCAACCCCAACATTCACCTTGTGAAAGATGTACTTAAACTGTCTTAGAATCTAAATACATAAAGAAACTAAAACACTCCACATCTAAAGACAATCAAATGATAGTAACAAAGCTCCAGTGTATTTGTATTAATTGATCAAATGCATTCATACAGTCTTCCTTGATTTCAAGAAAATAAGGTTCTATATTCCAGACCTCTCCTTTACAAAAACATTTTCCAACCCCTATCTTCAATAGAAACTGACTATTTATACTAATCAACCATCCTGGAATCCTCGAAAGGATGCAACAAGCTTCGGATGGCTGATAGAAATTTGCACTAGAAAACAAAAGAAAATACAAACAGAAAGATATTTGATAAAGACAGCAAGGCATATTTTTTCAATTCTAAACAACTTCCGCAGCTGGCACCTTTGTTTGTAGATATTTTCAGAGTAGTTACCAAGTTTGTCATATGAATGATGACCACCATTACAAGCTAATTTACATCATTCTCTATTTGAACACGCTCTCCCTCAAATTCTGGATCAGGTGCCAATTGCAATCTATTCTTCTTCCTCCTCTGTCAGCTGAATAACTGGTTTTTTCTTCTTCTTTGTTATTAGCTTTTCCCAAGATGCCACATCATCATCAGATGGCCAGTCGTAACTCTGTAGCTCCTATAATAAGTTGACTTGCCGTTCCCATGTAGAATCAGTCACATTTTTAACTTCTGCTATAAACTTAATACAGTCACTTTCAACTTTGAATAAATTATCAATTATATTGTTAGTTCTTTCCACATCCAAAGCCTTATTATCTTTTAGGAAGGCGTCTTGCTTGATTACCAACTGACCCATTGACAACTTCCAATCTTCCAGCTTGACCACATTTCCATTGTCATCATATACCAGGGGAAAATACTTGCTGTAGTCTTTATCAAACATGGCTAACCTAGCCTTTATTTGGTTTGACTTTCCTTTGAAAAACTTTGATGCAGCACTTATTAGGCCAATCCTTTCAAATACATTAGTCACTACTTTTGGGATATCAGGCCTGTGTTCTTGTAAACTGTCAAGTTTATCAAACAAAAAATTCCTCCCAGACCAAATACTATAGAGTGGCTCCAAGGTGGCTAAATAGTCATTCACCTTTTGATTGGTCTGATGTAATAGGTTGACTGATTTATGAACTGCATCCATCTTGTCCTTTATTTTGTCTTGCCTGTACTGCACTATTTTGGCTATAGTGTCTAGGGATGCATCCAATTTCACCTTTTCCAAGTCTTCAGCAGGTCCCTCAGGTGCTTCCAAATTTATCTGAACAGGTACCTCAACTTGCAGAGGAGGAGGAGGAATTATTTTTGAGGCTTCCTCAAGTTTGACCTTTATTTCTGCCAGCTCATCTTCCAATTGTTTGATCTTCATCATTTTCAAATCTCTGTCCTTGGCTACCATGCTTGAACTTTCAAACAATTTGGCATATCTTTCTGACAGCTGAGCTGTCTTGGCTTCATTCAGATTAGCCCAATGAGTTACTGCCTTGGAGACTTCAAGGTCTGTTGTATTTTGTACGGTCCATATAATTTTGTTCCCCTCCATCTTATCCTCTATACTCAATAGAGATGGCTTTTGGGTTTTGGGGGCCATAGACCACATTGCAACAGCTTGGGACTTAGGGTCATAGCCACTTCCTCTTATCATGTCACCAATGTGAACCTCATATGATAGGCTACCCTCTGGTTTCTTTCTCAATTGATCAATGAGGAATGCAGAAGTCAGATCCCATCCTAGGGTTAACAACATTCCACTTGATTTAACCAATTCTCTGGCTTCATCCACTGTTATAGGATCAAGGCTAGGATCATATGAAGCAAGAGCTCTCAAAGTTTCTTCACTTGGCTCCATACCTTCAGGCAAAGCTTTCTTTACTTCTTGCTACTTGTTCCAAATGAGAAAACTCTTGAACTCATCAGTCTTAATGAATTGATCATCCCTCAAGAATTCCTCTTGATAGACCTCTCTGATATCCTTCTCCAACCACAAGGACTTTTCTCTGCTTTCTTGCTCAATGGCCATTTTCTTTCCTGCTCTTATTGCTTTCCTCAATTGATGATGATATGGCCTATCACCTGGTACAAGAGCAGATGCTCTGTCAATTTCCCTTCTTTGTTTCTCATGCCTTGAAAGTTCACCTTCCTCAAGCCTCTGTTTCTTCAATGGTGGCTTTGAGATATCCTTTATTTCTGGTTGATCTTGAGTGAGATCAACAACTAGTGGTCCCTCAACCTGTGGAGGACTATCTTCTTCTTGTGACTCATCAGTGAATTCTTCCTCATCAGAAGATGAATAATCTTTCTTTTTCTTCTTCTCTGGCTTATTCTGATCAATCGGGCTTTCCAATTGATTCGCCAAGGTATCATATTTTTCAATCATCCCATCAATCTTCTTCAAATAAGGAAGATCGGGGAAAAAACCATCAAAAGGAATTTGAGATGCTTTCAATTGGTTGGACAAATCTACTAAATCAAAGAATCTATACCATCTCCTCTTAACCTCATCTTCATCTAAAATGTTTCTAATCACATCTTCTTCATCTAAACCCTCATGCTCCTTGATCATACCAATGTTTGGGATGTAAGTCATCCTGGCAATCTTGATAAAACCCTCAGGATCTATGTGCCTACAAGCACCAGTAACCATTTTGAATTGTTGTAACCATGCACTGATTTGAGGAAAAGCCCTCTTTCCTATCAGGAAGTCACCTACCCTGAATTGCCTGGGTGTGAATGTACCCTTTCTGTGAGGGGCCAGAAGCTCTCTATCTATACACATCAATTGCCAAACAAATTCCAAACAAGCCACTCTCGGAGGCACATACTTCGGTAATAAATGTGGGGGTTGGGGACAACCATAAACTTTGATAATTGTGGAATTATCTCCTAAGTAGAAGTCACCTCAATTATGATTTCCATCCCACTTATCCACATACTGCAGTGGTCTTAAAAGCCTAAGGACTCTAGGAGATAGCCTAGTGACATTTATGCCTAGCATCCTGATAATTGGAAAGACAATGAAATTCTGAAAAACACAAAAATCTACTTCATTGGAGGTAGAATTCCATATCCTCACCCACAACTGCACTGGATTGTGCTGATCCTTGAAAGTGAACCTTGGTTTTAACATGTTTAAATCAAAACTGTTGATGTTGAAAAATAGAATCAAATGCATTAATAAAGAATAATGCATGAACTCAATAGGACTTTTACTTTCTTTGACAGACATCAGCCCTTGATGCATCCTATCAATCACATACTGAATGTAATCATAGTCAGTGTTTACCAAGGAATTTTGAATATCCAAGATAATCATCAGCAAGTCAACTGGTAAAAATTCTGCATTCCCATCAATTCCCAAAACTCTACATAACGCATAACAAGTATATCTCATATAATGATGGAGGGATTTGAACTGGTATGGGGCATTCATGTTAGCAGGAAGGGGGGCTATATATTTATCCTATTTTGGCATATGTTTAACCAACTGGTCTTTTACTGACCCTATATTTCTTCTGTATCTTGCCTTTTCTTTGTTCAAATCAATCTCAGTTGAAAAGGACGTGTATAGACCAAAAGCTTTCATAAAAGATCCCCTATCAAGAGTAACTAAGGGTGATTGGTCTTCTTTTCTAATTGTCCTTGAGATAGGGTCATAACTTCTGGCTAGGGTAATAATTAAATCAACATCTAGGAAAACATCAGGGACAACCATTTTTCCCAATCCTAACACCCAACCATTACAGACAGGAACATGCTTATTTTTATTGCTGTAAAAGAAGTTGAAAATAGTGTAACCTGAGAATTCCGGAGTGATTGGGTCTCTACACCATTCCAAAAGATCTTCAAACACGTCATCAACAGCCCTCTTGTTCTGACTGGAGCCCGCCAACAGTTTCAGGAATTCATCTAAAAAATTTGGTTTATTCCTATCCTCACCAGTTTTGGACTTGGCCTCACTACTAGAAGACGTGGCACTCTTCTCAAGTTGACTCATCCATGCTATAGAAACACCTTCAATTCTCTATATCTCAAATGCTTTATGCTCAGAAATTCTCTAGAGAAACAGAAACTCTGAACAACTGAGACTGAACAAATAAACAATGAGCTTCAACTTATTTATCGATATGAATCCAAGGTTTGCAACTACCATAGTTAATGCAAATCTCCTTAATTGATCCCATATTCAATTTTATGTACCCTCAGATTTCAAATTTTGAGCTCGCCATGTCCGGATGTTGACAGATAGATTAAACTACTTGAAAACAAGGTGAAGAGGCAATGATAATGATTCTGTACTTTAAAACTATTTGTGTCATGCAATCTTTCTTCTTGAAGCTGATTTGATGGCTTACTGGTTTCATATCCAGATCGACAAAGTACTTTATCTATGTGGCAACGGTTCTTTTTCTTTTCCCTTTATGACCTTTTCCATCTGAGCCCATTTAGCGAACTGGCGACTATTGGCTTCTCTTGGTCACTGAATATAATGCTAACCCTAGCTAGCAACTAGAGAACTGGCGACCACTAGCTTCGCTGGTTCTCTGAATCCCTGTTTAATCCTGGTTCAAAGTTGGAGAACTAGCGACTACTAGCTTCGCGGGTTCTTGAAATCCCATCCTTAACCATCCATGCATTTCATGAATCAGCGAACAAAGGGCTCCCACTTAAACAGTTAACTGCAATTACCATTTGGTGAACTAGCGAACAAAGCCACCTCCCATTCTCTTAATATTATGACTGACGGTTAATTTTCTTGGAGATCTAGTGAACAAAGGGTTCACGCATTCGCTTAAAGATATACTTAACCGCTTGATTGTCTGGAGAATTGGTGAACCCCTTTAATCTCTGATTCGCTGAATCTTTCCTTAATCATCACTTTATACTAGGATTCCAGATTGACCGTTGATCTTCATCAATCGATGGCTATCACTAGTTCTCTGAATAACAAAAACCTGAACCATTTAATTTTGAGAATCAGTGAACAAAGAGCATTCGCTAGTTCTCCAAATTGTATATATCATTGAAAATTTCATTTCAAGAATAAGCGACTGAGACCTTAAAACTTATCATCCATTGATTCGCTTATTCGCCAGATTGTTTTAACCTTTATCCTTTTATTAAGAGAACTGGTGATTACTGGCTTCGCTGAATCGCTAAATTGTTTAGCATGTCACCAACTTATTCTGAGAATAAGATAATGTGAGAAAACTTATCTCCACTGAAATCTTTTGGGCAAACCATCAGAACCACCAAATTTAGAGGATAGCACTATAAGTATTTAGTCGCTCATTCACCAGATCAAATATGCAGGACCCACAGATATTTTGAGATTAAAATAGGGTCGTTGATCATGAAAAAAATCCACGGTATTCACTAATTCTCTAGTTGACACGACCCTTGACCGCCAGATTCTGAGAATAAGCGAACAAAGTGTTCACTGAATCGCTAGATTATTTCACAAGACCGCCAAAGATTGCGAGAACTGGAGATAACCCTCATTCACTAGTTCTCGAAAAGGAAAATGAAACCGCTGAAGCACTTGGAGACTTAGCGAACAAAGTAATCAAAAAGCGTGCCTTTAATGTATTCGCCAATTCGCTGGATGTTTGGGATAACTGCTGGAAGATCTAGAGAACTGGCGACTGATATTAATAGTGAACATGAATTTGACTCATTCGCTAAATCGCCAGATTGTTTTGAAATTTGATAAGACACTTCCCGATTTGGTGAACACTTGGGGAAAATAAGCACATGCACAAATAGCAACTTAAGTGACTTAAAGGTAACCAAGAAAAAGAAACAAGAGGGCTACATGAAGTTTAGAAATGAATTGGAAACAATTTGAAAGACAAGACCTAGGGTAAGGGTTTTTCTGAACATGTCAAAAACCATTTTCACGACACTTTACACACCCTAGTCTAGGTATAACACTCGCATGGAGACTTAAACCAGGAATTGGACACAAACCTCGAAAAAATTTTAGGATACCCAACAAGATCTTCACATGACCCTTCAGTCTGGCCTTCACAAATTTGGCATGATTAGGATCTTCTATGTCTTCATACTCAAAATATTCTTCTAATTCATTGATCCATTCGATCAAATCCTCTAGGTTAAGATTTCCTAAAAATTCAAGAACCTCAATCTTAGGTCTTTTCTTGATCTTGGAAATGGCCTGAAAATGTCTTTCTTCCTCCTAGTTCAAAATTTCACCTTCTTCTTGATTAGAATTTCCTTCTCCCTTAGCTTCATCCTCACTTTCCTCTCTATAATTAAGATTCATTCCTCTACAAATCTCTTCTTGCAATGCTTGCTTTTGTATCTATAGTCCTCTAACCTCAGGTGTTACAACACCAACTCTTCCGCCATGTTCCCTTTGTGGAGGCATTTTTGTGTTACTCATTGAAACACTAACTCACGGTCCTGGTGCAAACTACCTCATAGTTGGTGATCTATTTACACACTCAGGAACTCTTGCTCTGATACCACTTGATGAAGGGTCCTGCCCTTCATACCACAAACACATAACAGAAATAGAGAAACAATAACAATTTGTAAGAATAGAAAAATGGGCTTCTTATTATCTCCACAAATGTGGAATTACAAATTTCAGAATTACAATATGCAAAGCCACATAGGCATTTTCCCTTAAAATATTTTGTAGGAAAAAGCCTCAAATTATTACCCAGAATTGCTCCCTACTACCTAAGACAACACTACAGGCTTCCTTATATAGGCAATTTTCCGCCACTTGGAAAGGTTCGAGAATTCTATCCAATAAGGCCAACCAAACTTAGAATTATTTTATTTTACAATTTTTTATTTTTTATTTTGATCAGTAAAAGGCCAAAGCCTAGAGAAGTTTTTATTAATATAAATAATTATTTTACAGTGTGACCCCGCTCACTACAAGTGCTGGTAGGAAAGAGCAGGCTTGAGAAAACCTCTAGCCTTGCCCGGGACCATTGGTCCTATCCTTATATAGAATTTACATGGGCATACCCATGACTCAACATTGTCGAGATTTATTAAAATACATAGCTTCCATAGGCATACCCACGGCTCAATAATTATTGAGAATTATACATATTTTCGTGCGCATACCCATGTCCCAAGAAAATCATGGTTGAATATATATACATTGATTGATAATACGTTAAGGATTAAGTCCTTTATATTGTTTAAAAAGCAATTTTTGAATCTTCATTTGTTGAGAATAAGTATTGAACTTCCAGATGAAAACTTACCTAAAAAATCATACAAAAACCTCCAAAACCAATTGTTAACCAACATCAATATAATGTTCTAAACCTATCTAAGAATATTAGGGGTTTCTAGGAAATTTGAGATGCTTAAAATGATATTAAAGTAGAATCCTTCTCTTAGTTTTTACCCTTTCTAAGTCACTGCTCGTCAAGTGCTACTAACATTACCTTCTTTTTAATTGAACACATTCCTTACGATAAAATAACACCTCATGCATTGGAAACCTTACTACGAGTGTACATATTGGCATCCAAACGACCCCATAAAGTCACTAGTGTTGCTAAGATAGTAGATATTGGCACCTAAACCACCCCATAAAGTTTCAGTGGGGTGGGAGTACTAAAAAGAAACTCTGTAGGATCTATTAGATAACAAAACCAAATATCTTGTTGTGCTAATAAAACATTAATATTTCATGACTAAGAGAAAGCTAAAATTTAAGCATGCCTATAATAGAAGAAACCATCCTCAATTAGTTTAAGATCATTAGTCATGGAAAATAATGAAAATTCATCTATCTTTATTTTCCTATAATAAAGATTAAGAGGGCCACGAAAGATAAGACCAAAAGTAAAGATTCATAGGGGCAAATAATAAGGGACAATTTATTACATCAAATTCAGCTCAAAAAAACTATTGAAACCCAAACAAAAATTTTGAAGTGAAATCATTTTCCACCATTTCAAGTGACCCAACTTTCGAAGACCATAAGTCATCACCCATTGACCCTATTGACTATTATGACCCCATTTTGGAAAGGACATGAAGTTCTCTACAACACTTGAATCAAGAAAGCTTCATTCAGCCAAAGTTTTGACCTCATCTAGGGACTCTAAATCCTTCAAAACTAAGTTCAAATTTTTTGTACCATGCTGCCAATACCAAAAAAAATTAATATCTTCAAAACTAGACTTCATCTAGCAATGAAACTTTATTGGTAGGCTGATACGACCAAAATGAACCTCTAGGGAAGAAAATAGAACATTTTGAGCTCAAATAGAAAACTTACTAACAATAGTAAATTTCAAAAAATAGCAGCTCTACACAAGATAGCCCTTATTGAAAAGAAACTAGAATTATTTTTGCGTGATGTAAGATTGCTCTTACACCCAAGATGCTCCTGCATCAGACACTCGGGGTAATTTGAGAAGTGACCCTATCATGACTTAGGTGTGAAGAGAGAAATCAAGATGGTTAACCTCCTCCCTTGTTAGCCATGATGAATCTTCAATAGGTCATCCTTTCCATTTGACCAAATATTCATCATATGTCATGTTCATTGTTCTTTTTCCAACACGACTATCCAGTATGTCCTGAATCTCCCTGGTAGCTAAAATAGTTGATGGAATACTCCACTGTTCTGTTGTGATGTCATCTTCAACACCCCCTTCATGATACTCTATCAAATCTAAAATGTTGAATACTAGTGAAATATTCAACTTTGTAGGCAACTTAACCTCATAGGCATTTCCAGAATCATGCTTCTTCAATAACTTACATGGCCCAAACCTCTTCATTTTGAGCTTGTTATATGTACCAACTAGAAATATCTCCTTCCACAAATGAACCATGATTTCATCCCCAACCTAAAATTCCTTATCCCTTCTTTTCTCATCTTCCTTAGCCTTATACTACACATTCATCTTCATAATGTGCTTCCTCACTTCCCCGTGGATGTTCTTCAAGTGTTCTACAAAATTCTCAGCTTTAGCACTACTTATTTCTCCTTTATCTATCTTCCTCAACTCAGATACATTTTTGGCACTACTTCAATATATAATCTAGAATGGTGATCTACCAGTGCTCCTATTGATAGAATTATTGTATGTAAATTCTACCTGTGGTAAAATCAAATCCCATCCTATTGGCTTATCTCCAACCAAACATCTTTGCAAATTTTCTAAACTCCTATTCACCACCTCTATCTATCCATCAGTATGTGGATGATGTGATGAGTTGAACTTTAAATCTATCCTCAACTTATTCCACAATGTACACCAGAAATATCCAACAAACATAGTGTCTCAATCAGAAACTATGCTCTTTGGAAAACCATGTAGTCTCACCACTTCTTTGAAAAATAATTCTTCTACATGAACTACATCATTAATCTTCTTGCAAGAAATGAAATGTGCCATCTTCAAAAATATATCAACCACCACAAAAATTGAATCATGTCCCCACTAAGTCCTTGGAAAACCAAGAAGAAAGTCCATAGTGCAATAAAAAAGAAAAATAGAAAAAGAAGAAGAAAAGAAAGAAATAGAAAAAGAAAAGAATAATGAACCATCAGTTGAAATAGTCAAGGTAAAATAAGAAGTGATGGATAGTAGTCCCATCACTCCCTCTGCAGTATTTTTGTCAAGTTTGACACCTGACACATCTAGTTTGGACTCATGGAGAGAAGAAGACATGATTAAGTTTAGTGTCTTAGCTATGGATAAGGCCAAAGAAAAATAAGTAATGAGGAACCCCCTCCTAGTAGAATCAGTAAACATTTTGAACAATTTATTGCTAGAGGACAAGAAAGTGTCAAAGATACACTTTGTTGATGATGTGAGTATAGTCATCTCACATTTCAAAAGCAACTTCTCAAGCCTTGAAGAATCTGCATCCCTAGTTGTAGAAGAAAAGTATCTGAAGAAGAGATTGAATGAATTGGTTAGCAACTTTGCACTTGACCTTAGCTCACTCAAGACTGGTCAAGCATCTCTAAAAGAATTTTCTGATCAAGGAAGAAGAATCATTGCAGAATGCATGGATCAAGATAAGCTCACCAATGCTCATTTCAAGAAAATAAAAGAGGCAAAAGCTATGATTGAGAAAGTGAAGAGTTTAGTGAAAAACACATCCACAGATGTGAACATGTGCAATAATGTCTACCAAGGTCAGATACACAAAATTGAGAAGGCAAAAAAAGAGATGAAAAAGTTAAGCACTAGACATACTCAATTGAGGAATGCTCTTGCACCCTCATTAGACATTCTAAATTATAGCATCAAAGAGATTGATGCCACCATGATAACCTATGATTAGGGTCCTTCCATAGATTTGAAGAAGATGGAGAAGCTTCAGTATGCATTATGTGCCCATCTCCAGATAGTAAACTCTTTGATCACATTTTGGAAGAAGGAGATCTAGAACCTAAAGATTGCATATCTGGATGTTTTCCCTTAGTAAGTATGTACATATACAATTTTTTTAACACCTTTGTCATTAATTTCAAAGGGGTATTTGTCTATAGAATATGGATCATAATATGTATAGGGAGATATAAGGATATGTATAGAAGACAAAATTTTTTTGTATTAAGGACAATTAGCAACTTGGCCATATTCCTTTGTTGTCATCAATGACAAAGGGGGAGATTGTTGGAAAGTTGGCTATACTAATGTATATTACTTAAAATAGTGTTTTCATTATGGAAACAAAGTCATATAGTAGTTTGGAGTCAGTGCACTTGATGAGAAGATAAAAAATCAATTAAGTGTTGAAGACTGGACAGTGTATAGAGTTCCTACAGCTCAAAGCATCAACACACGTGCATATGGAAGAATTATGGTGTGCACCATAGAAGTTAAGTTGGTTAAACTATATTCATTCTTAGTCTATGATCACATGATTATATGTGCAAGTATGAGAAAGATACAGTTAGTTAAAGTTGCGCAACCAGTGTGTGCTAGTGAAGAATAGAGTAAGTAGCTGACAATTATCATTTTCAGTTGCAACTATATTCTAATGTTGTAAAGGCTATGCACCTATTTTAATTAGGTTTTTGACATGTATAATTTTTTTTTATTGTAAACACACTTAAGCCAATTCATTTGGAAGCATTGTATGTAATAGGTTTAAGGGCTGACCTAGTTGTTTATTTTCTATGCATGCATAAATATAAGATGCACCCATTGTATTCAGCATGGAAGTGGATAGATAGTTGTGTTAATCAAAGAAGAAGTATGCAAAAAGTCAATAAGGTGTATTAGATCTTTGCAAGAGGTCAAAGCATCAGTGCATCAAAGGAACTGATCTAACAAATAGGGTCACAATGATAGTTCATCCAACATATATAGTTTGTATTTGAGATGAGAAGGTTGTAGCCTTCATCACTTGATTAGTGAGCTCTAAGAAAATGCATCCAATCCCCTAATAGGGACTATTGTAAAAGACTCCTAACAGGGTCTGATCCTTAGCAATGTATACTATACTTAAAGCATTCTAAAATAACTCTTAACAGGGTTAAGGATCTTCTAACAAGGATCACAAAACACTAGTACACAATATTAGTGGGTATCGATTCCCACTGGGGTTTTTACCTATTTGGGTTTCCTCGTAACCATATTGGTTTCATGTGTTGATTTCATGTTTCATGTTTATGTGAATGTTTAATTTAGTACTTAAGTATTTAAGTTCAGTATAAAGATTAAAGTTAAAAGATAAATTACAGTGAACACTGATTCACCCCCTCCCCCTCTTAGTGTTCCCAACAAAAAGATCTTACCTCAGTAACACTCCTTAGAGTAGGCCATTCAAGGATGGCATGTACTTTCCCTAGGTCCATTTTTAGACCTTTACTGAAACTACAAATCCGAAATACACTAACTCTTTCTTCACAAAATTGTACTTCTTCAAATTTATCAATAATTTCTCTTACCTCAGTTTCTCAAACACTGTATGAATATGCATCATATCCTCCTCCAATGTCTTACTAAAGATCAAAATATCATCTAGGTAAACAATGACAAACTTGCCCAAAAATTCTTTCAGAACCTCATTCATGACCCACATGAAAGTGCATGGTGCATTGGTTAGCCCAAAAGGCATGATAAACCACTCATACAGTCCTTCTTAAGTCATGAAGGCAGTCTTCCATTCATCTCCTTCTCTAATTTGAATTTGATGATATCCACTCTTCAGATCTATCTTTGAGAAATATATAGCTCAACTCAAATAGTAGATAATATCATCCATCTATGGCAATGGAAACCTATACTTGTTTGTGATTTTTTTTATTGCCTTGGAGTCTATACACATCCTCCATTCTATATTCTTCTTTGGTGCTAATACCACTGGTACAACACATGGACTCAGACTCTCTCAAATCAACCCCTTCTACAATAACTCATGTAGTTGTCTATTCAACTCCTCACTTTCTACTAGTGTCATTCTGTGTCCTACCTTGTTTGGCAAACTAGCTCTTGGAATCAGGTCCATTTGATGACTGATCTTCCTTACTCATGGTAATCCATCAGGAACATTATCAGACACAATATCCTAAAACTCATTCAACAAATCTACAACTTCTACAGGTTCATCATCTACTTCCTCTTTACCAACTTTTGGAATTAAAGAAAAATACACATGCTCGTGCCTCATACCCTCTAGGAACTTTCTTCCATGAACAAAATTTATTCTTGCATTACCACATACCTTTTCTTATGTGTCATTCAACAAATTTATGTTATGTCACACTCCATCCTTTGTCAGAGAATAGGTATTCATATGACCATCATGTACATCATCCCTATCAAATAGCCATGGTCTACCAAGCAACATAGGGCATGCATCCATAGGTATGATATCACATAGTACCTCATCATGGTATCTACCAATCTTGAACTTCACTAGGAATTTTTCACTTACCATGACCTTATGGTCATCCTACAGCCAGGCAAGTCGATATAGATGTGGGTGTTTCTATCTCTTGACCTTCAACTTTGTGACCATCTCTTTTGACACCAAATTTTTTATGCTTCCGCTATGGATAATCACATCACAACATTTACCCTCACATTTGCACCTAGTGTGAAACAGGCTCCTCCTTTGATCAGGTTCATTCTCACCACTCAATGGGAATCTTCTATTAATTAGTGTTTCTCCTCTTTCAACATCTTTAGAATGTGATGATCTAGCATCTTCATCTACATGTGCAACTCTACCCTGGCCTTTAGTTCTCCTGTGTGTCCTTCCTTGGCATTGAGGACATTTAAATGCCCTATGAAATTCTTCTCCATAGTGAAAACATGTTCCATAGAAGCCTCCTCTTCCTGATCCTTGTCCTCTTCCTCTCTAATCTCTATTATTCTTATCATGGAAATGATTGGAAGTTTTTCCTCTCTGATTTTTACTACTACTAGCCTCATCCTTCCTTTTCGAATCTTCATTTCATCCACCATATGACCATCCTCCAGATCTTCCACCACGACCTCTTCCATTTTGTCTGCTCTTGAACTTCTTGTTCAGCTTTTCATCTACTTTTAGGGCAAACTGGTATGCCTCATTAATATTATTCATTCCAACCAAATTTAGCTCCTCCTAAATGCTTTGCCTCAACCCATTAAGGTAACGGGCAACTTTTTCCTTATCAGCTTCTGCATGGCCTATTCTTATGAGGATTCGATAAAACTCCTCTATATACTCTTGAATAGATCTTCCTCCTTATTTCAAACTTTGCATTTTCTTCAATAGGTCAAGCTCATAATCAACAAGAATAAGTTGTTGCTTCAATTTATCTACCATCTAATCCCATCTTGTGATTTTATCCTTTCCTCTTCTATTTCACTCCAATTGAATCTCTTGCCACCAGATCTTTGCCTGACCCTTTAGTCTCGCCTTCACAAACTTGACTCGATGAGGATCCTTGATGTCTTCATACTCAAAATATTCTTCTAATTCATTGATCCAGTCGATCAACTCCTTTGGGTTAAGATTTCTTGAAAATGGAGGAACCTCAATCTTAGGTCTTTTCCCGATCTTGGAAATGGTCCAAAAAATCCTTTCTTGCTCCTAGTTCAAAATTTCACCTTCTTCTTGATTAGAATTCCCTTCTCCCTCAGCTTCATCCTCATTTTTGTCTCTAACATTAAGATTCCTTCCTTTGTGAATCACTTCTTGCAATGCTTGTACTTGTCTTTGTAGTGCTCTAACCTTAGGTGTTACAACACTAGCTTTTCCACCATGTTCTCTTCATGGAGGTATTTTCATGTTGCTCGCTAAAACCCTAAACCATGGTCCTAGTGCAAACTACCTCACTTTCAACGATGTGTTTACACACTTAGGAACTCTTTCTCTAATACCACTTGATGAAGGGTGGTCCCCTTAATACGACAAACACATTACAAAAATAAAGAAACAACAACAATTTGCAAGAGTAGAAAAATGGGCTTCTTATTATCTCCACAAATGTGGAATTAAAAATTTTAGAATTACAATATGCAAAGCCACATGGGCATTTTCCCTTCTAATATTTTTTAGGATATAGCCTTGAATTATTACCCAGAACTACTCCCTACTACCTGAGACAACACTACAACCTTCCTTATATAGGCAATTTTCCATCGCCTGGAAAGGTTCCATAATTTTAGCCAATAAGACCAACCAAACTTATAATTATTTTATTTTACAATTTATTACATCAGATTCGGCTCAAAATAACTTTTGAAACCCAAACAACAATTTTGAAGGAAAATCATTTTCTGCCATTTTAGACGACCCAACTTTCGGAGACCATAAGTCATCACCCGTTGATCCAATTGACTATTATGACCCCATTTAAAAAAGGGCATGAAGTTCTCTACAACACTTCAATCAAGTAAGCTTCATTTGACTTAAGTTTCAACCTCATCTAGGGCCTCTAAATCCTTCCAAACTAAGTTCAAAGTTTTTATACCCTACTGCCAATACCGAAAATTTTCAATATCTTCAAAACTAGACTTGATCTAGAAATGAAACTTTTTTGGTAGGCTGATATGACCAAAATCAACCTCCAAGGAAGAAAATAGAACATTCTGATTTCAAATGGAAAACTTACTAACAATAGTAAATTTCCAAAAATAGTAGCTCTATAGAAGATAGCCCTTATTGAAAAGAAACTAGAATTATTTTTGGGTGATGCAAGATGGTTAACGTCCTCCCTTGCTAGCCATGATGAATCTTCAATAGGTCATCCTTTCTATTTGACCAAATATTCTTCATATGTCTCATTCCTTGTGCTTTTGCCAACATGATTATCTAGTATGTCCTCAACCTCCTCCCTTGCATACTCCACTGTGCTAATGTGACCTCATATTCAACACCCCCTTAATGATACTCTGTCAAATCTGAAATGTTGAATACTGGTGAAATATTCAACTCTATATGAAACTTGACCTCATAGGCATTTCTAGAATCATGCTTATTTAGTATCTTACATGGCCCAAACCTCTTCATTTTCAACTTGTTATATGTACCAACTGGAACTCTCTCCTTCCACAAATGAACCATGACTTCATCCCACACCTAAAATTCATTATGCCTTCTTTTGTCATCTTCCTTAGCCTTATACTACACATTCATCTTCATAATGTGCTTCCTAACTTCCACATCGATGTTCTTCAAGTGTTTTACAAAATCCTTAGCTTCAGCACTACTTATTTCTCCTTTATCTATCTTCCTCAAATCAGATGCATTTTTGGGACTACTTCCATATACAATCTGCAATGGTGATCTACTAGTGCTCCAATTGACAAAATTATTGTATGCAAATTCTACCTATGGTAAAATCAAATCCCATCCTGTTGGCTTATCTCCAACCAAACATCTCAACAAATTTTCCAAACTCCTATTCACCACCTTTGTCTATCCATCAGTCTATAGATGATGTGATGTGTTGAACTTCAAATCTATCTTCAACTTATTCCACAATGTGTGCCAGAAATATCCACCAAACTTAGTGTCTCGATCTAAAACTATGCTCTTTGACAAACCATGTAGTCTCACCACTTCTCTAAAAAACAATTCTGCTACATGAAGTGCATCATTAGTCTTCTTGGAGGGAATGGAATGTGCCATCTTGGTAAATCTGTCAACCACCACAATAATTAAATCATGTCTCCATTGAGTCCTTGGCAAACAAGAACAAAGTCCATATTGATATACTCCCAAGGTTTCTCTGGTACATGTAATGGCTAATACAACCCTATATTCTTCTTCACTCATTTTTCCATCTAAAATACTCTGTAACTCTGTACAAACTTCTTGACATCTTGTTGCAACTATGGCCATTAATAATTCTCACTAACCAAAGAGAGGGTTTTATCAGAACCAAAATTTCTATCCAATCCCCTACTATGCTTCTCCTTGATGAGATTCTCCCTCATTGAACTTCATGGAATGTACATTTGACTCCCTCTGAGTAGCATATCATCCTAGATGATGAAATCTAGCAACTTCATTCAGTTTAGAGCAACAGGTTCTATACAAGCTTTCCAAGCTTCTCCAAAATTAGGATCCTCTAGATACAAATTCTTGAGTTTCTTGAACCCAACCACCTCAATCTACATTTCTATTAGTAATAGTTTCCTTCTACTAAGTACATTTGCAACCCTATTAGACTTTCCACTCGTGTGTTTCAAAACAAATGTATAACTCTGCAAAAACTCAACCAATTTCAAATGCCTTTGATTCAACTTTCCTTGATGATCAGTATACAGAAAATACTCCTTAGGAAGAAGATAATATCTCCACTTCTTTAATACCTGAACTATAGCATAAAATTCTTTATCGTAGATATAATATTTTCTCTTTGCATCATTTAACTTCTCATTGAAATAAGAAACAGGTTTAACTTCTTGGCTCATAACAGATCCTGTTGCAGTACCACTAGCATCATAGTCTATTTGAAACACCTTATTAAAATTTGGAAATGATAAAACAAGTTGTTCTATAACTTTCTATTTCAATGGTTTAAAACTCTTTATCAACTCCATTAGTCCACTTGAACTATTTTCTATCCCCTCTCATTGTTTCAGTTAAGGGTCCACAAATACTACTAAATTTTTTTATAAACTTTATGTAAAAGCTAGCTAAACCATGAAAAGATCTTACCTCAGTAGAACTCCTTGGAGTAGGCCATTCAAGGATAGCCTGTATTATCTCTAAGTCCATTTTTAGACCTTCTACTGAAACTACAAATCCCAAATACATTAACTCTTTCTTCACAAAATTGTACTTCTTCAAATTTATCAACAATTTCTCTTCCCTTGGTTTCTCAAACACCGTACGAATATGCATCATATGCTCCTCCAATATCTTACTAAAGATCAAAATATCATCTACGTAAACAATGACAAACTTACCTATAAATTCTTTCAGAACCTCACTCATGAGCCACATGAAAGTTCTCAGTGCACTAGTTAGCCCAAAAGGCATGACTAACCACTCATATAGTCCTTTTGTGTTGAAGATAGTCTACCATTCATTTCCTTCTCTAATCCAAATTTGATGATATCCACTCTTCAGATCTATGGTTGAGAAATATACAACTCCACTCAAATAGTCCATAATATCATCCATCTATGAAAATAGAAACGTGTACTTAATTATGATCTTGTTTATTTCCCTAGAGTCTATACACATCCTCCATTCTCCATTCTTCTTTGGTGCTAATACTTCTGGTATAGCACATGGACTCAAACTCTCTCAAATCAACCCCTTCTGCAATAACTTATGTACTTGTTTATTTAACTCCTCACTTTTTTTTGGTGTCATTCTATGTGTTGCCTTATTTGGAAAACTAGCTATTGGAATCAGGTCCATCTGATAAGTAATCTTCCTTACTTGTGGTAATCCATCAGGAACATTATCAAACACAATATCTTGAAACTCATTCAACAAATCTACAACTTCTATAGGTACATCTTCTACTACCTCTTTACTAGCTTTTAGAATTAAAGAAAAACATCCATGCTCATGCCTCATACTCTCTAGGAAATTTCTTCCATGAACAAAAGTTATTCCTGCATTACCACATACCTTTTATTATGTGTCATTCAATGGATTTAGCTTATGTCACACTCCATCCTTTGTCAGGAAATAGGTATTCACATGACCATCATGTACATCACACTTGTCAAACAACCATGGTCTACCAAGAAACATATGACATGCATCCATAGGTATGATATCACATAGTACTTCATCATGGTATCCACCAATCTTCAACTTCACTAGGCATTGTTCACTGAGCATGACCTTGTGGTCATCCTACACCCAAGCAATCTAATATGGATGTGGGTGTTTTTGTCTCTTGAGCTTCAACTTTATAAATATCTCTTCTAACACAAAATTTTTAGTTCTTCCACTATCGATAATCACATCAAAACATTTACTTTCACACTTGCACCTGGTGCAAAATAGGCTCCTCATTTGCTCAGGTTCATTCTCACTACTCAATAGGACTCTTCTATTAATTAGTGTTTCTCCTCTTTTAGCATCTTTATAATGTGATGGTCTGGCATCTTCATGTACATGTGAAACTCTAGCCTAGCCTTTTGTTCTCCTATCTATCCTCCCTTGGCATTGATCAAATGCCCTATGACCTTCTTCTCCATAGTGAAAACATGTTCCACAGAAGCCTCCTCTTCCTGATCCACATCCTCTTCCTCTTCCTCTCTGATCTCTATTATTCTAATCATGGAAATTATTGGAAGTGTTTCCTCTCTGATTTTGACTACTACTGGCATCATCCTTCTTTTTTAAATCTTCATTTCAGCCACCATATGACTATCCACCAGATCTTCCACCATGACCTCTTCTATTTTGTCTTCTCTCGAACTTCTTGTTCAGCTTTTCTTCTACTTTTAGGGAAAACTAGTATGCCTCTTCAATACTATTCATTCAAACCAAATTCAGCTCCTCTTGAATGCTCAACCTCTACCCATTAAGGTAATGATTAAATTTCCCCTTATCAGCTTTCGCATGGCGTTATCTTATGAGGATTCAATAAAACTCATTTGTATACTCCTGAACATATCTTCCTCCTTGCTTCAAACTTTGTATTTTCTTTAGTATGTCATCTCATAATCAACAAGAATGAACTGTTGCTTCAATTTATCCTCCATCCAATCCTATCTTGTGATTTTATTTTTTCCTCTTCTATTTCACTCCAATTGAATCTCTTGCCACCAAATCTTCGCATGACCCTTCAATCTAGACTTTGCAAACTTGACATGATAAGGATCCTCAATGTCTTCATACTCAAAATATTCTTCTAATTCATAGATCCATTCGATTAACCCCTCTAGGTGAACATTTCCTAAAAATGTAGGAACCTCAATCTTAAGTGTTTTCCCAATCTTGGAAATGCCCTAAAAAATCCTTTCTTCATCTTGGTTCAAAATTTCACCTTCTTCTTGATCAAAATTTTCTTCTCCCTCTACTTCATCCTCACTTTCATCTTTGACATTAATATTGATTCCTCTTTGAATCTCTTCTTGCAATGCTCACACTTGTCTCTGCAGTTTTATAACCTCAGGTGTTACAACACCAGCTCTTCCACCACGTTCCCTTTGTGGAGGCATTTTTGCATTTCTCGCTCAAACCCTAAACCACAGTCCTAGTGAAAACTATGTCATAGTTGACAATCTATTTACACACTTAAGAAATCTCACTCTGATACCACTTAATGAAGAGTGCTCCCCTTAATACCACAAACACATAACAGAAATGGAGAAACAACAACTTGCAAGAATAGAAAAATGGGCTTCTTATTATGTCCACAAATGTTGAATTAAAAATTTAAGAACTACAATATGCAAAGCCACATGGGAATTTTTCCTTTCAATATTCTATAGGACAAAGCTTTGAATTATTACCCAGAACTACTCCCTATTGCCTAAGACAACACTACAGCCTTCCTTATATAGGCAATATTCCACCACCTAGGAAGGTTCCAGAATTTTAGCCAATAAGGCCGAGAAAACTTAGATTTATTTTATTTTACAATTTATTACATCAGAGTCAGCTCAAAACAAGTTTGTAAAATCAAACACAAATTTTGAAGGAAAATTATTTTTTGCCATTTCACGTGACCCAACTTTCGGAGACCATAAGTCATCACCCATTGACCTGATTGACTATTATGACCCCATTTTAGAAAGGGTATTAAGATATCTACAACACTTGATTCAATCGAGATTCATTTAGCTGAAGTTTTGACCTCATTTGGGGCTTCTAAATCCTTCAAAACTGAGTTCAAAGTTTATGTACCCTGCTGCCAATACCAAAAAATTTCAATATCTTCAAAACTAGACTTGATCTAGCAATGAAACTTTATTAGAAGGTTGATAGGACCAAAATGAATCTTTAGGGAAGAAAATGGAACATTTTGAGCTCAAATAGAAAACTTACTAACAATAGTAAATTTTCAAAAATAGCAACTCTACATAAGATAGCCCTTATTGAAAAGCAACTGGAATTATTTTTGGGTGATGCAAGATTGCTTTTACACCCACAATGCTCCTGTATTAGACATTTGGGGTAATTTAAGAAGTGACCCTGTCATGACTAAGGTGTGAAAAGGGAAACCAAGAAAGTTAACCTCCTTCCTTATCAGTCATGATGAATCTTCAACAGGTCATCCTTTCCATTTGACCAAATATTTTTCATATGTCATGTTCCTTGTTCTTTTGCCAGCATGACTATCCAGTATGTCCTTAATATCTTTGGTAGCTGAAATAGTTGCTGGAATAGTCCACTGTGTTTCTGTGACTTCATCTTCAACATCCCCTTCATGATACTCTATCAAATCTAAAATGTTGAATACTAGTGAAATATTCAACTCTATAGGCAACTCAACCTCATAGGTATTTCTACAATCATGCTTCTTTAGTATCTTACATGGCCCAAACCTCTTCATTTTCAGCTTGTTATATGTACCAACTGGAAATCTCTCCTTCCGCAAATGAACCATGACTTCATCCCCAACCTAAATTCCTTATGTCTTCTTTTCTCATATGTCTTAGCCTTATATTGTGCATTCATCTTGGTAATGTGCTTCCTCACTTCCCCATAGATTTTCTTCAAGTGTTCTGCAAAATCTTCAACTTCAACACTACTTATTTCTCTTTTATCTATCTTCCTCAACTCAGATGCATTTTTGGGACTACTTCCATATACAATCTGGAATGGTTATCTACCACTGCTTATGTTGAAAAAATTATTGTATGCAAATTCTACATGTGGTAAAATCAAATTCTATCTTGTTGGCTTATCTCCAAACAAACATCTCAATAGATTTCTCAAACTCCTATTCACCACCTCTATCTATCCATCAGTCTATGGATGATGTGATGAGCTAAAGTTCAAATTTATCTTCAACTTATTCCACAATGTATGCCAAAAATATCCAACACAGTTAGTGTCTTGATCTAAAAATATGCTCATTGGAAAACCATGTAGTCTCACCACTTCTCTGAAAAACAATTCTACTGCATGAACTACATCATTAGTCTTCTTGTAGAGAATGGAATGTGCCATCTTCAAAAATCTATCAATCACCACAAAAATTGAAGCATGTCCTCACTAATTCCTTCACAAACCAAGAACAAAGTCCATACTAATATCCTCCCAAGGTTTCTTTGGTATAGATAATGGCTAATACAACCCTATATTCTACTTCACTCCTTTCACCATCTAACATACTTTGCAACTCTGTACAAACTTCTTGACATCTTGCTACAACTGTGGCCAATAATAATCCTCACTAACCAAAGAAAAGATTTTATCATGACCAAAATATCTAGCCAATCATCCACTATGCTTCTCCTTGATGAGATTGTCCCTCATTGAACTTCATGGACTACACAACTAACTTCCCCTAAATAGCATATCATCCTAGATGATGAAATCCAACTAATTCATTTGGTCTAGAGTAACAGGTTCTGTACAAGCTTTCTAAGCTTCTCCAAAATCAAGATCCTTTGGATACAAATTATTGAGTTCCTTGAACCAAACCACCTCAATCTACATTTATGTCAACAATAGTTTCCTTCTGCTAAGTGCATCTACAACCATATTAAACTTTCCACTTTTGTGTTTCAAAACAAATGTATAACTTTGCAAAAACTTAACCCATTTGAAATGTCTTTGATTCAACTTTCCTTGACTATTTAAATATTACAAAGCTCAATGATCAGTATACAAAACAAAATCCTTAGGAAGAAGATAATGTCTCCACTTCTTCAATGCTTGAACTACAGCATAATATTCCTGATCATAAACTGAATATTTTCTCTTGGCATCATTTAACTTCTCACTAAAATAAGCAACGCATTTATGTTCTTGGCTCAGAACAGCTCCTATTACAGTACCACTAGCATCATAGTCTACTTGAAACACCTTATTAAAATTTGGAATTGCTAAAATATGTTGTTCTATAACTTTCTATTTCAATAGTTGAAAACTCTTATCAGCTCCATTAGTCCACTTGAACTCTTTTCTATCCCCTCTCATTGTTTCAGTCAAGGATCCACAAATACTGCTAAAATTTTTGATAAACTTTCTATAAAAGCTATCCAAACCATAAAAATATCCTACCTTAGTAGAACTCCTTGGAGTAAGCCATTCAAGGATAGCTTGTACTTTCTCTAGGTCCATTTTTAGACCTTCTGCTGAAACTACAAATCCAAAATACACTAACTATTTCTTCACAAAACTGTACTTCTTCAAATTTATCAACAATTTCTCTTCCCTCAATTTCTCAAACACCCTATGAGTATGCATCATATGCTCCTCCAATGTCTTACTAAAGATCAAAATATCATCTAGGTAAACAATGACAAACTTAACCATAAATTCTTTTAGAACCTCATTCATGAGCCGCATGAAAGTGTTTGGTGCATTGTTTAGCTCAAAAGACATGACTAACCACTCATAAAGTCCTTCTTTTGTCTTGAAGGAAATCTTCTATTCATCTCCTTCTTTGATCCAAATTTGATGATATCCACTCTTCATATCTATCTTTGAGAAATATACAACTCCACTCAAACGGTCCATAATATCATCCATCTATGGCAATGGAAACTTGTACTTGATTATGATCTTATTTATTTTCCTGGAGTCTATACACATCTTCCATTCTCCATTCTTCTTTGGTGCTAATACCTCTGGTACAACCCATGGACTCAAACTCTCTCAAATCAAACCCTTCTACAATACCTCATGTACTTGTCTGTTCAACTCCTCACTTTTTGTTGTTGTCATTTGGTGTTGTTGGAGTTCTAAATTTTGGGCAAAATTTGGAGTCCTATATAATAATAAAACCCTAAAAAATGGCCTCTTAAAATCCATGCCCAATAATTAATGATGGATTACATGAAATGGGATAAAATATTACATTAATTTTCAATTAAAAAGTTGAGATATTATGGAAGGAAGATCTATGACAAGAACAATCAAAATTCTATGATCAAAGCCTTTAGAAAATGTTAGAATTTTGACCTGCTACAAAGATGATGTCACCAAAGGTAGAAGATGGTCAAATTTTAAAAATCTAAAAAAGACCCAATTCAGAAAAATCAAATTTCCTATCTCCAATGAAATCCTTAGCTTTCCACGAGGTGTTTTGGTTTTTCAACCAAGCCCAAATTCGAAAGTTAGGTAGTTATTTTTTAATTAGTTTATCATTTTTTCAAAACAATTTGTAATAAGGGTGTGTCTTTTCACCCTAAAGAGGTGTGAAAGCCACTCAAACATGCATATATACATAATTTAAAATGTAAAGAGAGACAATACAATAGAAGATATATTTTCATAGGATATAATTCGATCAAAAATACAATATGAACTCTAATGTACTATTTTTTCAACATTAATAAAGATAAGTGCTCTTTTTTTTTATTTGCAGTTATAAGTTATATGTTTTCAATTAGTCTTTTAGATTATTCTATGAGCCAGGGTAACCTACTATGTTTTTCTATTTGATGCATTCATTTATGACTATTTTGTACAATTTGAATAATGGTAGCATGGTTTGAGAACTTGTTACCGTTTCCTTTCGGGCTCTTATGTTGGGTTAAAAACTATAGGACCTATTGTATAAGTTGTTTTAAATTTTGTTTCAATAGAAGCTTGTAGGGTGATGGTCTCACTTTACAGGAGTGAGTTACCTTAAAATCATCTCTAATTGTATGTAGGATTGAAAGTTTTATGACTATAAAGCCCAAGTATTTAGAAGGCACTAATCTAACTATAATTTGGAAATTGTCATTTGGTTTATACTTTGTGGTTTATAGATTATATAATCATTATTTCAAAAATATTACTTTTGAGTCCTTAGTTTAATCCACTTTAGTCAAGATTTATAGAATAGAGATTATTAGAAGATTTGTTTCTTTCCTCCAAGGATTATTCACCACCTTGGGAGGAACTTTGTTTATTATGTACACAGTCATGCAACATAGAGAATTTGATAGTTTAAACTGAATTTAGGCCTACCAGCCTTGGCTTGATTAAGCCAAAATTGTAGAGGTATTAGAGTGTACCTATCAATTGGCCAAAAGTGATCCATTATTTTTGGGCACCAAAAAATTGGCGACTCTACTGCGGACGCTATCAGTGAAAGACGTTTGCAGAATCTTTGGTTACAGTTGTGAGACTCTACTGGAAAAAGAACTCAGAATTAGTTATATCATTTTATCCTTCTTATAAAGAAGGTGGCAACTCTATTGAACAAAAAATTTTAGTGAGTGACTCTACTGAGGGAGAAAACTTAGAAGGAGATAGGAAGATAGCCTATAAGGGATGAAAAATTTTCCTTTTAAGGAAATTTTCAAAAGGTTTTTGATTCCCATTGATACCAAGCCTTTAGATCTTAGAAGGTTTCAATGCAGTTCTAATGAGTTGTTTTCAAAACTTTCAAAAAGGGTTCTTGAATTTTATGGAGATTATGATGAACTAGCTCTTGATCATTTGGATGTGTTTCATATATTCTTTGATAATTATGAGATCCATATAGAAGATGATGCCATGAAGTTGTTTGCATGGTCACTAAAGAATAATGCAAGGGAAAAATATGAATCATTACCTACACAATGCATTTCATCATGGATGTAGTTTGAACAATGGTTCCTTGATGCATTCCATGACAGGGATGAATCATGTATGTCTCCCTTGGATACATTTATTACTTTAGAACGATATGATAATGAAAATGTGGTGATTTTTTTTATGAGGATGATGGATATTTTCTATAAAATACCTTCTAATATTAGGCCAAATTTTTCAAATAAAATATACAGTTTAGGAGTAACTTATGAGCAACTAAAGCTTATTCTTGAAATTGCACAAGAAGATGTAATGGAAGAAAATGACAAAGTTACAAAAGAGGCACAAGAACCTAATGATATTCTAGATATAGATCAACAAGAGAAGTCAAATCAGGATGAGGAAGAATTTGTACATGATGAGATGTGTATGGAAACATGTATCAATGACCATGATGACGAGGAAGAAAACCTTCTCAATACAAGAGAAATTTTAGCTTTATTAGACATAGAATACCAAAGACACACTAAGAAGAATGGTCCAATTTTTTTCTCAGTCCACCATGGTAAGGAGGTAGACAGATCAACCCATATTCAAGAGAAATTAAATTGTGGCGATGAAAAAGAACTGTATGAACAGGAGGAAGTTTCAAGAGATAATGTCAATGAAGATGTTAGTCTTATTGATGAAAAACTTGATGATCCGAATAAAAATTCTCATGAATGTATGTCTGAATTTCCCATGTTCTTGAATCCATTGTTTGAAGAGGAAGTAGATGAAGATATGTCAGATTTCTCCATGTTATCAAATCCATTGTTTGAAGAGGATCCTTTATGCAATAGAATCCATCAATATCATAATGAAGATAACAATCCTAATTTTAAATTTGATGAAACTCATGAAGTGCATTCAGAGGGTGAGATATCTTGGAGTTCATCCTTTGAGCCAGAGGTACACCAAACATATGAAGATGAGATGGAATCAGCTAGACATGATGAAGAGAATGTGTTGAAGCATAGTTCTAAAAATTTTAGAAATGTCCTAGCTGATCAAACTCTTGGTGAGAGAGAGTTTGTACTTCTTGAAGATAAGCTATTCTCAAAGCCTTTTGGTGAGGAGAAAAAATATCCAAAATATAGAGATGGGACAAATTGTGAACAAGAAGGTATCAAAAAAAAGAAGACTAACTTAGAGGTTTGTATGATTAACCAAAATATTCTATTCAGCAAGGATTACAATGGACCTGTTGATTTCTCAAGTGCTGAATATAGATTGGATGCCAAAGATTGTATTGATGAAGTGGTGAGAATTTTCTATAAGGATGACATGTGTAATGCAGCAAGGTTAAAAGTGTTACATGATCAAAATCAAGTGTTTGATAGAGGAAAGGATCAATGTTAAATTTTGGGGGGTTTGGGGTCACCCAATTTTACTTCACATCAGATTACTATGGACACTTGGTCTACTTCTCCTGAGATAGCTAGAATCGTCCCCAGAAAGAGCCTATTGGAGCTCTAAATTTTGGGCAAAATTTGGAGTCCTATATAGTGATAAAACCTTAAAAAGTGGCCTCTTAAACTCTATGCCTAATAATTAATGATGGAGTACATGAAATGGGATAAAATATTACATTAATTTTCAATTAAAAGGTTGAGATATTATGGAAGCAAGCTCTGTGACAAGAACAATCAAAATTATATGATCAAAGCCTTTAGAAAATGCTGGAATTTTGACCTGCTGCAAAGATGATGTTGACAGAGGTAGAAGATGGTTGAATTTTAAAAATCTAAAAAAGACCCAATTCATAAAATCAAATTTCCTATCTCCAATAAAACTCTTAGCTTTCCATGAGGTGTTTTGGTTTTTCAACCAAGCCCAAATCCAAAAGTTAGGTAGTTATTTTTTAGTTAGTTTATCATTTTTTCAAAACAATTTGTAATAAGGGTGTCTCTTTTCACCCTAAAGAGGTGTGAAAGCCGCTCAAACATGTATATATACATAATTTAAAATTTAAAGAGAGACAATACAATACAAGATATATTTTCATAGGATATAATTCGATCAAAAATACAATATGAACTCTAATATACTATTTTTTCAACATTAATAAAGATAAGTGCTCTTTTTTTTTATTTGTGGTTATAAGTTATATATTTTCAATTAGTCTTTCAGATTACTCTATGAACCAAGGTATCCTACTATGTTTTTCTATTTGATGCATTCATTTATGACTAATTTGTACAATTTGAATAATGGTAGAATCATCTAAGAACCTGTTACTGTTTCCTTTTGGGGTCTTAAGTTGGGTTAAAAACCATAGGACCTATTGTATAAGTTGTTTTAAATTTTGTTTCAATAGAAGCTTGTAGGGTAGCGGTATCGCTTTACAAGAGTGAGTTACCTTAAAACTGTCTCTGATTGTACGTAGGATTGAAAGTTTTATGACTCTATAACCCAAGTGTTTAGAAGGCACTAATCTAACTATAATTTGGAAATTGTCATTTGGTTCATACATTGTAGTTTGTAGATTATATAATCATTATTTCAAAAATATTACTTTTGAGTCCTTAGTTTAATCCACTTTAGTCAAGATTTATAGAATAGAGATTATTAGAGGATTTATTTCTTTCCTTGAAGAATTATTCACCACCTTGGGAGGAAATTTGTTTATTTATGTACGTAGTCATGCAACATAGAGAATTTGATAGTTTAAAGTGAATTTAGACCTTCCAGCCTTGGCTTGATTAAGCCAGAATTATAGAGATATTAGTGTGTACCTGTCAGTTGGCCAAAAGTGATCCATCATTTTTGGGCACCAACAAGTGTGTTGCCTTATTTTCCAAACTAGCTCCTGGAATTAGGTCCATTTGATGAATGATCTTCCTTACTGGTGATAATCCATGAGGATCATTATTGGACACAATATCCTAAAATTCATTCAACAAATCTACAACTTCTATAAGTACATCATCTACTTCCTCTTTACCAGCTTTTGGAATTAAACAAAAACACATGTGCTCATGGCTCATACCCTCTAGGAACTTTATTCCATGAACAAAAGTGATTCTTGCATTACCACATACCTTTTCTTCTATGTCATTCAATGGCTTTAGCTTATGTCACACTCCATCCTTTGTCAGTGAATAGATATTCACATGACCATTATGTACAACACATCTATCAAACTAACATGGTCTACCCAACAACATATGACATGCATCTATATGTATGATATCACATAGTACCTCATTATGGTATCTACCAATCTTGAACTTCACTAGGCATTGTTCAATGACCATGACCTTGTGGTCATCTTGCACCCAAGCAATCCGATATGGATGTAGGTGTTTTTGTCTCTTGAGATTCAACTTTGTGACCATCTCTTCTAATACCAAATTGATAGTACTTCTATTATCAATAATCACATCACAACATTTACCCTCACACTTGCACCTGGTGCGAAATAGGCTCTTTGTTTGCTCAGGTTCATTCTCACCACTTAGCAAGACTCTTTTGTTAATTAGTGTTTCTCCTCTTTTAGTATCTTTAGAATGTGATGATCTAGCATCTTCATCTACATGTGAAACTCTACTCTGGCCTTCAGTTCTCCTATCTATCCTTCCTTGCTGTTGAGGACATTCAAATTCCCTATGACCTTCTTCTCCATAGTGAAAACATGTTCCATGAAAGCCTCCCCTTCCTTATCCTTGTCATCTTCCTCTTTGATTTCTATTATTCTGATCATGGAAATGATTAGAATTGTTTCCTCTATGATTTTGACTACTACTGGCCTCATCCTTCTTTTTTGGATCTTCATTTCAGCTACCATATAACCGTCCACCAGATCTTCCACCATGACTTCTTCCATTTTGTCTTCTCTTAAACTTCTTGTTTAACTTTTCCTCTAATTTTAGGGAAAACTAGTATGCCTCTTCAATACTATTCATTCCAACTAAATTTAGCTCCTCATAAATGCTCGGCCTCAACCCATTAAGGTAACAGGCAACTTTCTCCTTATCAGCTTCTGCATCGCCTATTCTTATGAGGATTCCATAAAACTCCTTTGTATACTCCTAAACAAAACTTACTGCTTGTTTCAAACTTTGCATTTTCTTGAATAGGTCAAGCTCATAATCAACAAGAATAAACTGTCACTTCAATTTATCCACCATCTAATCCCATCTTGTGATTTTATCCTTTTCCCTTCTATTTTTCTACAATTGAATCTCTTGCCACCAGATCTTCGCAAGACCCTTCAATATGGCCTTTGTAAACTTGACATGATCAGGATCCTTGATGTCTTCATACTCAAAATATTCTTGTAATTCATTGATCCAGTTGATCAACTCCTCTGGGTTAAGATTTCCTGAAAATGTAGGAACCTCAATCTTAGGTCTTTTCCCAATCTTGGAAATGGCTCGAAAAAGCCCTTCTTCCTCTTGGTTCAAAATTTCACCTTCTTCTTGATCATAATTTCCTTCTCCCTTGACTTCTTGCTCACTTTCATCTTTGGCATTAAGATTCATTCCTCTATGAATCTCTTCTTGAAATGCTCGCAGTTGTCTCTACAGTGCTCTAACCTCAGGTGTTACAACACTAGCTCTTTTGCCATATTCCCTTTATGGAGGCATTTTCGCATTGCTCACTGAAACCCTAAACCATAGTCCTCATGCAAACTACGTCATAGTTAGTGATCTATTTACACACTCAGTAATTTCCACTCTGATACCACTTGATGAAGGGTTCTCCCCTTAATACCACAAACACATAACAAAACTAGATAAACAACAACAATTTTCAAGAATAGAAAAATGGGCTTCTTATTATCTCCACAAAAGTGGAATTACAAATTTTAGAATTACAATATGCAAAGCTACATGGGCATTTTCCCTTACAATATTTTGTAGGAAAAATCCTCGAATTATTATCTAGAACTACTCCTTTCTACCTAAGACAACACTATAGCCTTCCTTATATAGGCAATTTTCCACCGCTTGCGAAGGTTCCAGAATTTTAGCCAATAATGTCGACAAAACTTAGATTTATTTTATTTTACAATTTATTACATCAGAGTTGGCTCAAAACAACTTTTGAAATCCAAACAACAATTTTGAAGGAAAATCATTTTATGCCATTTCAGGTGACCCAACTTTCGGAGACCATAAGTCATCACCCATTGACCTAATTGACTATTATGACCCCATTTCATAAAGGGAATGAAGTGCTCTACAATGCCTAGATCAAAAAAGTTTCATTCAACCAAAGTTTTTACCTCATTCAGGGCCTCTAAATCCTTCAAAATTGAGTTCAAAGCTTCTATACCTTGCTGCCACTAAAAAAAATTTCAATATCTTCAAAACTAGACTTGATCTAGCAATGAAACTTTATTGGTAGGCTGATACGACCAAAATGAACCTCTAGGGAAGAAAATAGAACATTCTGAGCTCAAATAGAAAACTTACTAACAATAGTAAATTTCTAAAAATAGCAGCTCTGCACAAGATAGCCCTTATTGAAAAGAAACCAAAATTATTTTTGTGTGATGCAAGATTGCTCTTATACCTAGGATGCTCCTACATCACATTCTCATCCTCTTGATCTTTCCTCTTGAGAATCTTGTGCCCTAAAGTCTAAATAGGGATTCTCTACCCTTAGATTTTTCCTCTTAATCTTGATAGTCTATTCATTTCTAAATTCTAAAAGGAGGCTATCTTGTCACTCTTACATATTAAACCATTCATGCTAGTGTTATGTTATCATTTTTTTTACTTGAATTCTTAAGAGAATTCTAGTTTACTTGCATTCTAGCTTACCATTTCCTAATTCCATGTAGCTTAAATCACATAGTTTAACTAGGAGGCATTTTAAACTTGATAGATTAGCTTTTCTTTCTTTTTCTTGCATTTTCATTCTAGTTTAGATCTTGCATCTCATTTAGATATTTAATGCTTGCATCTTCATTTTGAATCTTCCATTCTATGGTGCACCCATCAAGGGTTTCTTATTGAAGTTTATTTGAGAGCCACTATCCATAATGCTTACATTCTTGCACATCATAGATAGGAAGCTATAAGCCACCTCTTGGGATCTCCTCTTCATGGATTCCCTCAAGAACAATGGTTTATAGAAGTGTGTCACCTTTTGATCACACAATGCCTACCGACCATACTAATATTCACAATTATAAGAGTTATCCTATTGCATCTCACCATATGCTGATTTGGATATCAATTCATGATTGTGATGAGCTAATGTATGATAAAAAAAAATTAAATACAACTTTTATCTTCTTCAATAGATATTAACCATGTAATCAATGTAATCAACAACTATAGAAAGATATACATGCACAATAACACAATGACACAAGATATGTTGGCTAGGAAACCTCTTGATCAAAGAGTAAACCCCTATGGAAATGATACTCAGAAAAGATGGACAAATATGAAAATTCCTTGTGAGAGGATGGACTCTATTAGGAGTCTTATGAAATACACTCAGTACATATCAGTCCCTACTAGGAGACTTTGAATCCTTGCTAAAAGATTCTAACTCTATTAGGAGTTATGGAAGACAGAAGGACCCACTGCCCAAACAGCTTCAATGGAAAGATCACTAAACACACTGTCAAGCTGATCTCTATATTATTCAATAGAATAATATCAAAAGATTATTGATCTCAACAAATTGTTCCTTCTCCTCTAACTATGCCAAACTACACCAACTTCTTCATCAGATCTCAATACCAAATGTTTGTACTTTACATATCCTCTTTCAACAAGTATTGCACAATTCAGTAATTCTCATTCAAAATCTTAAAATTCACATCCACATTCTAATTTAACAATAAGGAAAACATTCCTTCCTTTATACCACACTCAAGTAATTAAAAATGAATCAACATAAAAATTACAAAATAAAAGTTTCCACATGTTACATAAAAATTCCATAACTACACAAAATTGTTGGCTTCCAATTAAGATAATTCTTCACTCATGTGACCTCAGACCTTGCGATGATGTCCACATCACTATCATCATTTCTTAAATTTTTTTTTAACTTTGCATGATCAGATTCAATCCTAATTAGGAGATACCATCTGATTTCCATAAACTGCTACTCAAGAACACTGCTTGAATACTGCTTCCATTGATTTCCACATAATTGTCATGAATAGATGAATTTATATATGCACTCTTAACCAAGATCTTTTAAAACATCATAGAGTAAGTCCTTAACCCCGTATGGCTTGATCTTCAATAGCTCATGTGCAATAACTCAAACACTATGTGCTTCTCTACTAAACTTTAGTAGATCATTGTGTTGACATCAATGACAATCACAATTATGAGTGCAACAACAAATACTATAGAATGGTTGTGAATACTCCCCCATAGGATATATTCAGCATTCATTCCTAAAAATCTCCTCCATTGGCATTGATGGTAGCATAGATGAAAAAACATCCAAGTTCCATGAATACCAACACTACAACACAGCTACTCTGAAAATACTTTTAAGTCCACTTCATCAATCAAATCTTGCTTTGTTTTCCTATTCAATTCTCTCCAATACATGGTTTTTCATGTATACTTCTCCCCCATTGACACCAATGACAGATGTTTCATCACTATGTCAACAACAACTTTAATGTCAAAAGACAACTTTTAGAAAATACATTCACTAGAGTCCTCATGACTCATCTTTGAAACACATACTCCCCCATAGAGGAAGTACCAACATCTAGTCCAAAATAAAGATAAGGATCATATACCACTGGATGGATGCAAAAATCTACATCACTTCTCAAAAGTAGGTTGGAGCATAACCCCAAGCATACCTCTCATATACTTAAATGTAATTTCAATATCCTTCAGCATTTGTTTCATCCAAATTATCTGATTACAATTGTTTGTTGCTACCATATATTCTACTTCTTTTGTGCTTTGTGAAATACAAGTCTGCTTCTTTCTTAGCCAAGAAACTAATCTTCCTTCAAGGAAAAATGCTCCACCACTTGTGCTCTTTTTGTCATCAACACTACCTCCCCAATCTGCATCTATATATGCACATAAGGTAAAGTCATCAGATTTTTCATACCACAATCTATATTCAATTGTGCCTCTTAAGTACCTCAATATCCTCTTTACTACTGCATAATGTGATTCTCTAGGTTTAGCTTGAAATCTTGCTACAATTCCAACAACATGTGATATATCTGGTCTTTCATGAGTTAAATATTCTAATCCTCCAATCATGGATCTGTATTTTTTCTATTCCACTACAAGAGTCTGATATGTGCTAGATAGCTTGTATCTGGTTACCATAGGTGTTCCAACTAGTTTACAGTTTGTTGGTACTCACAAATTTGGCACAAATTTGGAGTGACCAATTTAAAATTTTCTCTAAGGCAAGGTGAGTACCCCTGAAAATTTTTCAAAGATGCTTACTTGAAGTGCAACTAAAATGTGACCTGATGATTTTTATGACATACCAATCAGGGAACATGTTAAAAACTTATCATGGAGTAAATAGAATGGGTTACAACTTTCAGTTATCAGATTTGGTGAGTTTTGGTGATAGTTGTTTTAAGGGTGTTCACTTAAATCTGCATTCTGCATATTGCCTGGATGTAGCCAATGGCCTATTTTGCATGCTTGCATATCTAACCTGATAATGTTTCATGATATAAGGATGGGTCCGAGGTGTTGTAGGCATGAGAGAGAATCTATGTTTCCATTTTTAGATTCATATTAGTTCATATGATAGGTTTCCCAAGCCATTTTGTTTGCAATAAATTAAGCTTCCCAAAATGTGAAAGTGCAGAATTCTGAATGCCCTACTTTAAAGCCTTGCAACTTGCACCAGATTGAGTGAAGCGGATAATTGAATATTCCCCCATATTCTAATCATGAAAAAGTACTACTATGAAAATTTTCAGGTCATGATCAATCTATTTGAGCTATTTGCCAATCTGATTCGATTTGCAGTTTCTAACATTTTGATGAAGATCAGTTGCACAGTTTAGTCGGAGGCCCTGTTCGTGATGTTGTATCTTGAATAGCATGATCAGTCATAGAACTTTGACTGTTGTTTCATACTTTAGGTATGAGGGAGAGTTTTCACACCAATTTTCAGCCCCCCATGTGCCTGTTTGACATGTTTGCCAGAGCCATTTCAATTGCAGATTATTAAGTTTTACTGAGTATGCATAGTTCAATTTTTTTAGTGGCATAGTTTGGGGTCTCACCATTTGCACACGGTTCATGGTCAAACATAATTGATGGTTGTTTCATTATTTAGACATGGAAGTGATGCTCCCTGATAAGTTTTGGATCTTGATGAATCCATTTGACCCATTTCCTCAAACAGTTTCGGATGCAACTTCTATTGTTTTACTGCTTTTTAGTTCAAGATGCTCTAAGTGGCCGACTTTGGCATTTATTTCTGGGCGATTGGTTTATCATCCTGAAAATCTGTTTATAGAATTATTTTCTATGTGTGAAGGAGATCAATCATCCAAGGTTTCAAACCCTGAAAATTCCATTTGATCAGATTGCCAAGTTAGAGAAAAGGTTCTCAATAATGTTAAAAAGTACAGATGGAATAACTCTGCAAAGTAATCATTTTCCAAAACTCATAGTTTTTGGTCAGATGCATTTCTTCAGTTGAGGGTTGTTTTGTTGCAATCCCTGCATATGAATTTTCTACCAGGACAGATGGCGTGCTTTAAGCTCATTGTTTGATAATTTTAAGCCATCTCTTTCTAAGGCAGTCGGTAGTGATTTTCAGTCTGTGCTTGTCAGCAATTTCTAGATGGAGTCTTCAAGTTTTAATATCTCACGTCTCATTCATTATTAGACAAAGCCATCTAGCAGGATGATTTTTTGTGGTACAAGGTTTGTACTCCCCAAGTTTTAGCTTCCAATGTGTAGCTTTGAGCAGTATTTTTAAAAGGCGATTAGGGTCATTTTATTCAGATTTGCCAAATGGCAAAGTATTAGAAATTGAAATTTTTTTAAAGTATCTAGTTATCCAGTTTGGAATCGGTTGCAGATGCCAATTGTTGTGGATGTTTTTGAGGTTCGGGTGTTTGAATTTGAAATTTTTTTAGGCTGGACCCGTTTGGGGTCGAGCCTACTTCATTATTTGTAATTAAAGTTTTGCTGGTTACATAGAGCCACTGGCAATTGGTGAGTTTATGGAGTGAGGGAGCAAAGTAAATACAGGGACATTGGAATTAATTCCAAAGATGATGTTGATATAATTCAGATGAATAACATCCATTTCAAAAGGAAACAAATCTTGTTAGAATAAATGTATGGCGGGTTCATGTGAGGAGTGAGTGTGAATGGATTTGCAAGTTAACAATGATGTGTGTTGCACATTGGAATATTTATAAGTGGTGTGCTTTCATTAGCTAAACAAAGAAGGTGCATAAACATTTAAGGAATATATAACATTATGCATAGACCAAAAGGGAGTTTCCTGCAAACATTCTAATGTGTGAGCATCTAATAGCCAGTAGTCAAAATTATGCTAAATGGAAGCTCTGTGCTAAGTTCATGGTTGTGTGAACTTTGAATAAAGGCTGCACATAGTGGTTGAGGATGTGTGCATTAGTATGTGAGTGAGCCATGAAAGAAGACCAACATAAAAGAAAAAATAATCCAATGGATGCCAGCGTAGGAAGAATTTTAAGCTGCCAATCCATCACAAATGCAATCCAACATTTGAAATGAAGAAGCCAACATTTTAAAATAAAAGATGTCAGTGTTAGTGTGAATATTGAAGAGAGGCTATAGCAAGGGAATGTAGGATAGCTTGCGGAAATTTCCAAATAGAGCCAGCGTTAAAGGGAGGTGTTGCACATGTCTTTTATCCAAATCTATGCAAATTTGGATGTTACTTTCATCTTCTACAGAACTGCTTACTTCATTGGGTGTGCCCATTTCTTTTTTATGCTGAATATACACCCTAAATACTGGTGTGTCTCTTTCTTCCCATACTGTAATTTTTCGTGTAGGGGTGCGTATCAAAGGGAGTGGATGCTGTCTCACATCGATTACATATCTATAGACAAATCAAAATTTTTTTTGAAGAGATTGGAAATATATCATCAATACTAGAGTTACAAATAAATATTAATGATGTTTGCGGACCATGACTATGAAAGAGTGCACAATGGTCCACTAGAATCCAGGGTTGATAAATTATGGCCTTAAGTGAATGGGGGAGGCCTGCGTATGAAAGAAGACCAATGTAGGCACCAAAGAGCCCCACACACTCAAAAGAACTTGTGTAAGAAATGTAGAAATTTGCATAGGGCCAACATACAAAATGAAAGGGCCAACGTATAAGCACAAAGATTGCCCTTTCTCTCACAATGTATTGGTAGAATATTAATGAGAGGCCTCCCGCAAGCAATGTGGAGGCATTGGTTCCTCCGACTACACTTAGGCAGCCAAGCACGCCTTGAAGGTAGCAGCAGATATTGTTACAAGAGCTGTTAATAGCAGCATGTGATAGATGTATGTGCGTAAGTATGGGCTACGTATGTAAGCCATTTGAAAAGGGCTCTCAGTTTTTAGAAGAAATAAAACACAGTCATGGGTGCATGCCAGGCATGGTAAAAAATGAAACAAAGAGTTTTGAAATGGGATTTATCCCACATTTGATCTTTTTCATTTTCTTGAAGTCTTTAAAATAAACAACACGTGGAAGTAGTGTAAAGTGAATAGAGGGAAGTCTTGGAGGCTCCCGGTGGGCCCAAATAATGCATGCACTATGGAGAAAAGTTTTGAATAAAGATTTAATAAGTGCCATGGCAATTATCCCACATTGCCTGTAAGAAAGAAAGATGAGCTATTTATAAGGAAAACTTCATAATACATTCATGTCTAAGAACTAGATGCCGAGTTGGAGGGCTTGCTTGCATGCACATTGTTCAAGGTCGATAGCTGGTGATTTTTTGACAAGTGGGCCCCATCCAAGCTAAGCTTATTTTTAACTGTAGACTATGATTTTGAACCCATTACCTATCTTGAAAGGCTAAAACATTCAAACATTAGACTAATCTAATATGTTCATGAACTAAAAAATAGCATAAGACATGAAAACAAAACCAAAGCCACCTCAAAATTGTTGCTAAAAACAAGTGCTATAGAGCAAATGTTTGATTTGCTTCAATTAGAGGGATGTGGGTGTGCTCTCAAATGCATGGAGAGGGATTTATGGTGATGCATAAACGATGAGAAAAGCTTGAAATATGAACTAAGATTAATCCATTAAGCTATTCTAAGATGTGTTAGAAAACATGAAAAACATGAAGAAATCTAACAATTAAGATGTATGCTAAGATGATCTAGCTAAAAATGCTCATGATAACAATGCATAAATGATAAAAACTAAGCTAATAATTTGCTCTTGGAAGGAGCAGTATTTATAGGATTTCCTAAGGGCTTGGGTTAGGAGGATAGGTTAGAGTTTGGGGTAAGGTTAGGGGTTGAGTCAAGAGGATAAGGATGAAGACTTTCTAGAAGAGTCTAGGCTTTGGATGAGGATGAAGACTTTCTAGAAGAGTCTAGGCTTTCTAAAGATAAATATGAAATTTAGGAGATAAATAAAAATTTATTTATCTCAAAAGCTTTAATGAGTTTGAGGCTCATTAGGAGAAGGGTTACCTCCTTGTGACAAGTGTCATAAGGGGATTGGGTTGAAAGATGGGAAGAATGTGCACAATTTGGGAAATGTGCCTAAGGTCAAAGGGTGTAAGAAAGGGGTGAGGGGCTTCTTAAATGCACCATAAATGCATGTAAGAGGGATAAGGAGACCTTAAATGCCTTCAATGCATGTAAGAGAAGCTAGAAGTTTGTTGACTTTGGGTCAAGCTTAGGAGTTGACTAACCTTGTTTAGGGAATGTGACAAGGTTAGGGGGAGGATAAGGATTAGGATTAGGGGATTTTAGGATTAGGATGGGTGAAGAGGTTGGGTTGAGAAGTTTCTAGAAGAGTCTAGAGTTTTCTTAGGTTTTATGGAATAAATGTTTATTCATTCCAAAGGCTTTTGGTTTTGGGAATATTTATTAAAATATATTTAATAAATATGAAAATTAAATATTTAATCTTAATTAAATATTTTGAGTTGAGATTAGGGTTAGAAAGGATGGGATTAGCCTTTTAATCGAAATTAAAAAAAGATTTAGAAGATTTTGGAAGAGGTTAGTGGTCTTAAGGAAATTGGCCAAGTTTTGGTCAAAAAATAAATAAATTATTTATTTTGGGATTTTTGGTCAATTTATTAATTAAAATAATTAATAAATAAGGAGATAATGTTTAAATAAGATTTAAACATTTTTGGGAGGGATTCCTTAATTAAATATTTTTAATTAAGAAAAAGGGATTTAATGAAATAAAAATAAATAAATTAATTAAATAAATAATTAATTAATAAATGATGATGTCATCAGGGATTTTTCAAAAAATAAAAATACTTTATTTTCTAAAGGATTTTTAGGTGTCTACATTTTGCCCCTCTTTGATGTGATGCCGCAAGTGGCATGGCATCAAAGACAAGAAAATATGATGCCCAAGGCTAGAATTTAGAGGAATAAGGGATTGTACCCCCTCGAGAAAATAACACAAGGAATAAACGTTGTGGAATTTTCTCGAAAGGAAACAGAGAAGGAACGACTGAGGAAGCAGGGGAGATAAATTACCAAGCTTCCAAGAGCAAAGATGGGTGAATGCAAGATGAGATGGAATGCAAAATGCAGGATGCAGCTATATGAGGATGCAAGATTAATCTATATGATGCAAGATGCAGGGGATTTGGGGAAGCTCCATGCTTTAGATCTTTGAGAGAGCACAACCTAGTTTAATATAGCAATGCTAGAGACCTGCCAAGGATACTGGGATCACGCATGAACCCAAGAGGAAGCATGGTGGAAACGATGCTGAAGAAACCACAAACACACAACTGACTCACAGGCAGAAGCAAAAGATCAAAAGACCTTGCCCCAGATTATCCTCATTCGCAGCGCACCATGATATAAAGGATCGTGGTGACTTTGAGTAGAGAACAACGAGAAGCTGTAAAAGATTAACAAGACCCAAAGGACAAAATCCAAGGCCAAAATGATAACTCCAAAAGACAACCTTTGTGAAGGAGAGAGATTTGATTTGATTGATGGCGGGAAGATTGGTCTGAACGTGTGGAAGGATACATTGACACGGACCTGGTGTGCTTGTGGAAGATTAAGTCAGATAGGGAGGATACAACTGAGGGAACCCGTGATTAGGCTTAGGTCAGACAAAATAGAAGCATACATCTGTGCGGACCCGATGCTGATGGGGAGAATGTTGTGTTGCTGATTGGCAAATGATGAAGTTCAAAGATGGTCATGATGATCAAGGATAGTCAACAATTGATGTTGCTGAAGTGTGAGGTTGGATAGGACAAGATTTCTGATCAAATGATGTTGCAGGACTAACAAGGATATGTACAACAAGATAACGACAAGGGATGCCAAACACAAAGGATGGGACCTAAAGACACATATGTACAAATGGGTTTAGGTGGAGACACGACTGACGCTATGGTAGAAGACTTAGGATTAGGATGTACAAAGAACCTGGGGATGAAGCTGAAGCTCCAAAGATATGCAGGATGATGCCCCAGTTGGGCTGGAAAGCCAAGACAGACTGACGGAAGATGTGTCCTAAAATGACATAGATTTGGGAATGACATATCCCAATGATGATGATTTGATTGAGATGAAGGCTTGCTACAAGACTAAGGATTTGGATTGGATGGATTGGCTTGATCTTGGATGTTGGATAGCTAGAGGATGTGGAGAGGATTGGAAGATTGCTAGAAGGCTGCTATGAATGGTTGGATATGGATGAATGGCATTGGATTGCATGAAAGGTAGCCTATAGCTAGATACCAATGACAAGGGAAGATACTGGGTGATGGAAAGATGGAAGAAATGCTTAGGATGAGGATGATGGAACTACTAGGAGATGGAGGAAATGCTTAGGATGAGGATGATGGAACTGCTAGGAGATCAGATGGTGGATTTGCTTGAGGATTGGAAGATGGAATGCTGGAGGAATTGTTGAGGGATCTGGATAGAGGAATGCTTAGGGAGATTGGATGGTGGATTTGCTTAAGGATTGAAAAGATGGAAGATTTTGGATGAAAGATAGTCTCCAAGGAATATGTCACCAAGGAACAAGATGCCCCCTGCTTAGGATAGTTCATGTATTTTAGAGGCATTAGGATGGGGTGCGATTGGATGGAAGATATGTCGACAAGAGGATGAGGAAGGTAGATGGAAGCTAGGATGAATGGATTGGATAGAGGATATGTAGCTGAAAAGTGTGATGGATGCCAAGAAGGTGCCCAAAAGCATGTATACCTGGTAGTCTTTGTTTTGTCATCAAGATCCAAAGGAGGATGAAGGAAGCAAGAGACAAATGGGATGGAGGAGATGTTGGATAAGAGGTGATAGAAGGGAATGGCCCCCAACTACAGAAAGGAATTGGGGGGGGAGCCTACACATGATGCCTGTTTGCCAGGTTTTTACCATGGTACTTGTCCAAGGCGCTTGAATTGCCAAGTTTTCACCATAGGACGAATGTTTTTCTCTTTTTCTTTTCTTTTCTTTCTTTTTCTTTTCTTTTTTTTTTTTTACTTTTCTCTTGATTTTTTCCAATTTTTATGGATTTTCTAATTTTTCGCTGATTAGATGCTAACCTTCTAATATTTTTGATGTGTTGCTATCTTTCTTTACTGATCTTCTGACTTGTTGTTGACATTTTCTGATTTTGCTGACCTGCTGATTTCTCTGATTTGTCACTGACTTTCTTCACTGATCTTATTGATGTGCTTGGATGTTGGTACAACTTTGTTAGGATGGAGGAATTTATGCAAAAGCACAGATTGGATGGGGTAGATGGGATATATGGTGGTATAAATTGTTTGGATGGAAAGATGGAAAGTGATCATGATAGGGAGATGCTGTCAGGACCAACATTGGCACATGTTGTGAGGAAAGTGGATGAAGCGGATAGGACGTGGAAGATAGAGGTGAATGTGATGGAGGATTTACACTAAGAGATTTTGAATCTTTGGGACCAAAAATAGATTTAGGAGATGGAGGAGAAGACTGAATAGCTAGGGGATTAGCAACTTTGGATGCCATTGTAGATGTTTCTTTTAGATGCATTACATCTTTTTGCTTTGGGATCCACATCATTTTTGCTTTAGCTTTGGTGGGCCTTTGTGGCCATTGGTATGCATCAGATTTTGCTTTTGCTTTGCTGGGCCTTTGCGGCCATTGGGATGCTTTGGATTGCTTGATTGGATTTTGCTTTGGTTGACCATGTCGTTTAGACTGGACATGACAATCCTTAGATTTGTGTGGATATTTCCTTTTAGTCATATTGGATATGGCATCCAAATTGTGGGGAGCATCAGAGTGAATACGAGGAGATGTGCGGGATGGAGGAAATATGGATGGAGAGATGGAAGGAGATTGGTAGATAGGATATGTGGGAAGGTGCCTTTGTTGATCCCGACTAGGGATGCTTGGATTTTGGATGAAAGATTGAGTAGGATAAGATGGGGGATGATATTTTGGGATGTAAGGTCCCAAAATGGATTTGGTATGTAGAGGATATGTGCTAGAAGATTTTGGGACATAGGGACCCAAAATGGATTTGGAGGATGAAGGAGGAATGTGATAGGTTGTCTTTGGTTGTAACGATGGAGGAGGAGGAATGGCGTTGTATGATTCAGGAGATGTGATGGTGGGTTTGGAAGGATACTTGAATTTAGCTTTAGTTGTACCAACATTTTTGGAGGAAGTGCCTTCTTCTGATGTGTGACCAATTCCACATAACTTTGGATGTTTCTTGTCTTGGATAGGCTCCAGATTTCCTTGTTCATGGATGCCTAGGCCTTTGCCTTGATAATTCCATTTTTTGAGCATTTTATCCAAACAAGGATATTTCTGACTTGGGGAATATGATAAACATCTAGTTTCTAGTTCCCTGATGGAAGACATGGAACTTATTGCTTCTGCTTCAAGTGGGCTGCCTCTGACAAACGTAAGTGGACCAAGAGGATAGAGTGCTGGCAGTTGGATAGTTTGGATCAGAGGATCCTCAAGAGGAGAGGATGGGATGATGGGATCTTGACTGGGATTGGGAGATAGTAACAGATCTTGAGATGGAGGAATAGGGATTGTAGGATCTTGGATTGGAAGAATTGGGATTGTAAGATTTTGGATTGGGGGTGATGGAAGCAATAGAACATGTGATGGGGGAAGTGAAGGGATTGGATCTTGATTTTCTTCTGTGAGTATTTCAACATGCTTTTGGGAAAGATCTTGACATGATAGGATTTGTGTGGATAGAGTGATGGGGGATGTATGGATGGACTCATCAGAGGGGGTGGATGGAAGGATGGGAGATTCTATAGCTGTGATGTCTGGAAGAAGGAAGAACTCTTCAGATGGTATGGATGAATGGATGGAAGATTTTGTAGCTATGATGGTAGGAAGAGGGGTGAATTCATGAGACTCATCAGATATGCTTTGGATAATGCTAGGAGGAGGTGATGTTGGTGGGGATGGGATGGAGACCTCAGATGGAAGGGACTCAATGATGCTTGGAGATGGAAGAGGATCAATGAGTGGGATGTATGGAAGATAGATAACAGATGGGAGTGATGGATGGGCCTTATCAATTATGGTTTCATGTAAAGGTTTGAGATGGCTTGGCTCTTCAACTTTAGGAGTGGGATTTGTTTTTGGCTTCCTTGTGAAACTCCTTGGAGACTTCTGATTTGGAGGAGGTGAGGGTTTAGAATGTGTAGAAGGTGGGGAGCTTGGATGGTCCTCACATGAAGGTGGGGTAGAAGATTTTGAACTTTCTTGAGGGGATGATGGTGCTGAAGAGGTAGAGGTGATGGATCGAGGTATGGGATATGAAGTGGTTTGAAGGATGCACTCTGCTTATGGGAGGGGATTGTTAGAAATGTGGTTTGGAATAGAAGATGGTGGATTGAGATAGGATGGAGGATTGGGGAAAAGGATTGGAAGACTTGGTGTTTGGTTTTGAAAGGGTTTTGGAGGATAGGTGGATGGAGGTTTTAGATAAGGGAAGTAGCGTGAAGTGTTTTGAGGGAATGGTGGTGATTGGGATATGACTATAACAGGAGATGGAGGTATGAAGGATGCATATGGAGGATGTGTAGGTTTAAGATAGGGATAAGGTGTGGATGGATAAGATAATGGATTTTCCTTGCCAAGGACATGAAAGGGAGTGCTAGTGGATAAGCGTGAAGGCATGATAGGATATTTTGGAGGAATGATTGGATGTTGGGGGATGTTTGGAGCAAACTTGCTAAGATTTTCAAAATATGCATCGTGATCTACAAGGCTTTCATCATCTTTGGGATAGGATGGATTGAGGGGAGAGACATAATAACCAAACTCATCATAATATTTTTGAGACATGCTGACTTGCGGATGAGTCAGATAGGAATGAAGGATGAAGATGGATTCGAAGACTAAGACTCAAATTGGGATGACTGACAGGATCAGACTAGGATTGGATTTGGCTTAAGATTGGAATAAAACTGACTTTAGAGGAAGATAGACAAGGGGATGGGGGATGACCAAGATGACTTTGCTAACCTAGGATATGAGGAAAGGATGACAAGACTGGATTGAATATGACTGGAAGACCATGATTTGAGATTCTGAAAGCTTTGGACATTTTCTGGATTTTGGTAGGATTTGGACTGACATGGCTTTTCTGAGTATCTGGAACCAAGTTGTAGATCAATTTGATGTTTTTCCAATGGCAAAGGATAGATTTCAACAAAGATTTTTGAAAAAGCAATCTCTGCAAGGGACAAAGTAACCTTGCGAGATACAAGCAGGATGACTGACTCTGATAAAGCTTTGAAAAGTGTATGTTCCAACAAGTGTTTTCACGGAGTATTGACTGTCAAGCAATTCAAACAGATCTGCCTAAGGAAGGTGAGTATCAAAATCACTTGCCCATAGCTTGGTACCCCCTAAAAGGGAATACAAATGGTGAGTAATCTTGAGGTGATCCGGTAAACCCCTTGGATCGGTCCTTGCACAAGGATTTTGATACTTTCAAATGTAGATAGGGTAGCCTCTATTTTATCAAGTTTTTAATAGTTCCATGGAGTCTCCATACCCAGTTATGCTGACTGCCTGTGACTCACTTAAGAGCCTAGCCAACAACGCTGGGGGAGGAATATTTACCTTTCCCCAGACATTTCCATTTGGCACAAAATGCCCGTGGATTAGGAGATATAAGTGAGTACTTTTTGCCTTCACTTTATTTATATACCAGTCGGGGGGGATACCGGTTTGAGGTCATTCTCCGAGGAGGAAGCACTTTTCTCCCTAGACAGGCCTCGCTAAAAGTAGAACAAGTGAACTTGTCCGAGTTCAAATGTTCTACGTTGCTTACTTTAACAAGGATTATACAAAAAATGTAAAGCTCCTAGATGCACATCAAGCAAGTTGTTCTTTTTTTTCAAATTGATTAAGTGATGTTTAAAAAAAAACCTTTGAAATTGAAGACACAAGTGCTTAAGGTTTGATTTGTTCTTTCTCCAAAAGATAAACGATTTGAGCGATTGCAAGTTCTTTCCTTTGAGCATTCAAGATTGAGTGAGCGTGTTGATTTAGAACTTTGAAAGTGCTTTGTTTTAACCTTAGATCATTCAAGATTGAGTTTGTTTGAACTGAAATACAACAAGGAAGGAATAGGGATGCTTTTCTTTCCAATTTAGATCATTCAAGATTGTGTTTGATTTTTAAAATGAAAATGACACTTTAGGACCTAAGTTCATTCCTTTAGTTTCATTCAAGATTTTGTTTTGACTTTTTTTTTTAGACCCCAAGGCAAAGTTCCTAGATTTAGTTTGATGCATGAGTTGGAAAAACATTCAAGACTTTGCCATAAAAAGATGTTAGAATTTCTAGGACTGATTTTCGGAACCCATTTTAGATTTTAAGATGCAAATTTGAGATTCTTTTTAAGTACCCAAAGCTTTCAAGTGTTCCTAATTTTTGCATGAATGAATCTAAAACCTTGATGTTGCAAGGATGCAAATGCTTTGATTAATTTTTCTTGTTTATTAGAACAAATTTTGAAAATTTAAGTCCTTAATGCATTCAACAATGATTTGGGGATTCATTTTAAGCACTAAAGAAGGTGTGTATGATTTTGCTTCCTTAAACATTTTTTTTTGTTTTGTTTTTTTTTAGAAAAAAATTTGCCATGATCCTGCAAGAAGAAGAAGAAGTAGATAGAATAGAAGAACAATATAGACAAGAAGAGGAAGAAGAATTCAAAGTGCTTCGTCCACCTATAAGCTTGAAAAATCAAAATGTTTGCAAAGAACCCGTGAAGTGGGTCCCACCGGGCGTGCCAGAATGTAGACTATGATTTTGAACCTGTTACCTGTCTTGAAAGGCTGAAACATTCAAACATTAGACTAATCTAACATGTTCATGAACTAAAAAACAGCATAAGACATGAAAACAAAACCAAAGCCACCTCAAAATTGTTGCTAAAAACAAGTGCTATAGAGCAAATGTTTGATTTGCTTCAATTAGAGGGATGTGGGTGTGCTCTCAAATGCATGGAGAGGGATTTATGGTGATGCATAAATGATGAGAAAAGCTTGAAATATGAACTAAGATTAATCCATTAAGCTATTCTAAGATGTGTTAGAAAACATGAAAAACATGAAGAAATCTAACAATTAAGATGTATGCTAAGATGATCTAGCTAAAAATGCTTATGATAACAATGCATAAATGATAAAAACTAAGCTAATAATTTTCTCTTGGAAGGAGGAGTATTTATAGGATTTCCTAAGGGCTTGGGTTAGGAGGATAGGTTAGAGTTTGGGGTAAGGTTAGGGGTTGAGTCAAGGGGATAAGGATGAAGACTTTCTAGAAGAGTCTAGGCTTTGGATGAGGATGAAGACTTTCTAGAAGAGTCTAGGCTTTCTAAGGATAAATATGAAATTTAGGAGATAAATAAAGATTTATTTATCTCAAAAGCTTTAATGAGTTTGAGGCTCATTAGGAGAAGGGTTACCTCCTTGTGACAAGTGTCATAAGGGGATTGGGTTGAAAGATGGGAGGAATGTGCACAATTTGGGAAATGTGCCTAAGGTCAAAGGGTGTAAGAAAGGGGTGAGGGGCTTCTTAAAAGCACCATAAATGCATGTAAGAGGGATAAAGAGGCCTTAAATGCCTTCAATGCATGTAAGAGAAGCCTCTAGAAGTTTGTTGACTTTGGGTCAAGCTTAGGAGTTGACTAACCTTGTTTAGGGAATGTGACAAGGTTAGGGGGAGGATTAGGATTAGGATTAGGGGATTTTAGGATTAGGATGGGTGAAGAGGTTGGGTTGAGAAGTTTCTAGAAGAGTCTAGAGTTTTCTTAGGTTTTATGGAATAAATGTTTATTCATTCCAAAGGCTTTTGGTTTTGGGAATATTTATTAAAATATATTTAATAAATATGAAAATTAAATATTTAATCTTAATTAAATATTTTGAGTTGAGATTAGGGTTAGAAAGGATGGGATTAGCCTTTTAATCGAAATTAAAGAAAGATTTAGAAGATTTTGGAAGAGGTTAGTGGTCTTAAGGAAATTGGCCAAGTTTTGGTCAAAAAATAAATAAATTATTTATTTTGGAATTTTTGGTCAATTTATTAATTAAAATAATTAATAAATAAGGAGATAATGTTTAAATAAGATTTAAACATTTTTGGGAGGGATTCCTTAATTAAATGTTTTTAATTAAGAAAAAGAGATTTTATGACATAAAAATAAATAAATTAATTAAATAATTAATTAATTAATAAATGATGATGTCATCAGAGATTTTTCAAAAAATAAAAATACTTTATTTTCTAAAGGATTTTTAGGTGTCTACATTAACTAAGTGTGTGATTGTGCAAGTCTGAAGCACCTCGAGATTCATGAAATAATCTAACAGTGGTCACATGATCTCAAGGGCCAATTCTAGCCCATGCGATCATGTGACAAGGTGACATGTGGAACTACGGTGAGGTGGCAGTCTAATTCAGTTGCAGTTGCCCAGGTGGATATGCGAGCCAACCAGTGAGTGCCAAGTGGCAAATATGAAATGTGGCAGAGATCCAGCTAGTGATGAGGTGGTAGGTTGGACAAATCAAATTGTTCCATGTGGCACATGTGGGACTCGCCTAATTTTAAATCTATATGCAAAGGATTTAAAACAAATATAAAGGTTTAGACTGCATACTTTCAAAAATTTTAATGATACAGGAGCTGAAATTTGAAGATGGTGCTGAGGGTTGAATTTTTACCCAAATATGCAAGTGTAGTATATGATTGGAAACACCACAAAATGACGGTTCTATTGACGATATCAAAAATCAGTTCTAAACAAGCAGGAGGGAGCAGTGAGTGATTTTAACTCCAAGGCCAATTTTTTGGTGGGAAATGAAGTTATTTGCAGAGTTGTTTTGCTGAAAGAGACATGTGTTATGGTTGAGATATTTTTAGGTCTCTTTCCTTCCTCCCCATATATTGAGTTTTCTTCCTTTTTTTAAGGGTTCTGAAATCCTAGTCTCCATAGAGGGTTTGAAGCTGTGCTTAACTCCTGGAGTTTCATTTTTTCTTGGTTCCATTAGGATGTAGCAGTTCCATGTATCAGATAATATTGTTATATTAAAGGAAAGCTTCTGGTCTTTTGTATATTATTGAAGTGGTTTAGATCTTGAATCAAGTGTATATAGAGGCAGGATCCTCGTACTTAATATAAATATCATCTCTCATTTCTCTCCATTTGTGTCCGTCTAATGAGTTTTGAATTTTCTAATTCATTGTATGGAGTTTTAGCCATGCATATGCTATCAATCTCTATTTTTGATCTAGGATCAGATTAAATGACGCTTTAGATGAACCATAGATTTATTGGATTTTCACTGGGATGTTGGTAAGAAGTATGGGCTTGGGGTGTTTATATTCAATGGTTTGGATCTGTGATGAAGATTAGTAATTGGAATCTATATTCTATTGTGCATTAGAGACTCTAGCCCAATGGATAAGGCACTGGTCAGAAGCAAGTAAATTCTGCAATAATGTGTCTGATATGGTATGTTACATCCCACCAATATTAATCATTACCAATCCCAAAATCCCTCAGAGTCCTAAGGTCACAAGGCCATTTTTGTTCCATCATAGCAATGGAGAGTCAATGAATGATTGGTTATCATTCAACACTTTCTTGCTATTGTCTGCTTTGTTTCAATCTAGTTTAAAGTCCTAAAAGTGTCATATGTTACTAGATTAGGTACACCCACCTTGGTTTTGCAGAGCTAGAAGTCCAGGGGGTAGTCTTGTCCCTATAATTGGTCCAGTTATCTTTAGAACTTGATATTTGGATCTAACCCATCCATAAAACATATAGATGTATTGGTTGCTTGTCAAAGCATAAAGTTCATTTTGGGAACCAACAAAATGATGACTCTAGTAGGGAGTTGTTATTGTAAAGTTTAAATAACATGGGTACAAGTTGAGCTAGACTCCTGGCCGACTTATTTATCTATCTAGTGGTTACCATTGAAGTGTTTAGAGTCAGATTCAAAAGGTTTTAATATCATCTCACCAAGTTGTGAGTGGTGACTCTGAGATCCTCTATTTGATCAGTGCAAATTTAGAATAAAAGATATGATGTATCCAGATCTGATAAACAATGTGTGATAAAGAGATCCTGGTGAAGTTTCGGTTGGCTGGAAAATGATTGTGAATAAGTGAATTATTTTCCTCTTTAAGGAGGTGGCGACTCTACATGAAAAGAACCTGATGGAGCTACAAGGTGAGCTCTAAGATTTGCCAAATTTTCAGCTGATAAATAAAAGCAGCAACAAAGGGGAAACACCAAGAGTATGTATGACTCAAAGAATCCTTATGGCTGCATAAGTTGTTTGTAATAAGAGCTTTAAAATTCCATTAAGTAAAGTGCAGCTCATAATGGATTTGTGTAGAAGCTTCTTTGTACAAAGGTATGAAACATTATGTTTTGATGGCATATCCGGTTTCCCAAATGAAGTTCCTATGAAGATTAGGAAGCATCTACCCGAGTTTAAAGGGAAAAAATCATATTCGACAAGTAAACATTTGCAAGAATTTACCGATCTGATGGGAGACTTTGAAGTTTTTCATGAAGACATCTTCATGAAGTTTCTGGTTTAGACTTTCAAAGAAGATGCCAGAATATGGTTCTACTCGTCGACAAGTTCTATTTCTTCATGGGAAGATTTTGTTTCAGCTTTCATTGAGTAGTTTGCTAAAAGAATAGGGGCAAGTGTTGTGTTGAAGAAATTGATGGAGATCGTGATTCAAAAGGAAGAGTTAGTTCCATTGTTCAACATTAGATTTTCCAAAACTTTAAATGACATTCCCAAAAGCTATAGGCCCAATGATCAAAGATGTCTAATACTTTATCTGGGTGCTTTTGGTAAAAAAATGAGTTTCTTACTGAGAGATAAAGAGCCAAAGACTTTACACCAGGCTTATATAACAACAATGGATATAGAAAATAACTTAAAATATGGGATCACCAAAGGATTTCTATATGCTGGTGTTTGTTGTCATAAAGAATCAAATGCAATGAATGGGTGTGTATCAAGAAACAAAAATCAATGTAAAGGTGTCTCTATCCATGCCAATCTCACTAACCATGTTTCAGATTGTGCTTCAGAACAAAATGAAGAATGTTTTCAGCAGGATATGGTTGTCCCTCTTGTGGGAGTTGACATGGCTAAAGAAGAATTGTAGAATATATTTGATGCAGAGATAGACATATACAAAGGTTACACACCTAGTAAGTTTGAAACTAGTTTTTGTAGTTATGAGGTTGTAGAAGAAAATTGTTTGTAGCCAAGTTCTAAAAATGAAGAGGGGGAAGATCTTTCATTAGATGATGATAAAGCCCCAAATGATGAGATCCTATCAGACTCTTATAGTGTTGATGATGAAGAAGAGGACTCATGGAGCCACAATGACCTTGGTCTTTTTCAAGACAAGGAAATGGTTTACAGGCAGCCTTGTGACAGGGACTAGAAGTTATCATGTGTTAAAGATGATTTTGAAAAGGTTGATTTGACTAAATTAATAATGAATTCCTTTGTTTCATCTAATAATGAGGATAAAACTGATATTTTAGTTTGTATGCTTTCATCTTTTATTCTGTCATGTGAAATTATTAATCCTGAGATGGATGAAGGCTTCTACAAGCCAGAATATGAAACCATGATGGCTCACTTTGCAATTGAATTAGAAATGGTAGTCAGCATCTTTGATGTGGACACTGATGATTTTGATATTATTAATGGTTTTGAATCAGTGTTTTATCAAGAGGAGGTTAATAGTTTTGACAATCTGTCCTGTAATAGTGAATTATATCAGGAAGAAATATGCCAACAGGATGACATAAACAATGAGCTGGATGTTGACTTGTTAGAGCTACAATGTGAAACTTTTCATATAAAGCTAAAAGAGGTTTCAAATTCTATGTCAGAACATTTGCTTTAGCTAGAGGTATGTTCTTTTATCCAAGAATGGGATGTAGAAAGTATTGATGCTCTATTTTTAAAGGACACTAACAAAAATCAGCAAGGACGTGTCAGTTGTCAGGTAGAATATGAGTCTTTTGTTTTTCAAATTCAGCATGTTAATGTCTCCTAGGATAAACTAAATTTGAATCAACAAGTTGCAATTCATAGTGGTTTACCTAAGCACTTGTGTGATGTACAAGGGTTTGAATTTCAGAGCTTCCTTTTTTATTTTCAAGCATATGAAAAGGTAAGCTAGCTTGTTTCAAGCTATAAAGTTGAGCCAGAATGTTTCCTTCCTTGGCTGGTTAGAATTTTAAAAGGGTGTGACAACGTCTTGTTGTACAGTGATCAACACCTTACGTATTTCACTAAGTTTCAAATTCCTAATGATGGTGGGGGTGTTGATTATTTTCAATATGATGTGCCAACAGTTCCTGACAGTATGTTTGACTGTGTTGGCAGAAGTAATAATTTTAGTCTACCTTTGATCCATGGAAATGAGAATCAAGTTTTTGATAGAGGTAAGAGGTGACTTCGGTTTGATGGCTTTGGGTCATCTATACATAAAGTGCTTGTTGTATAGTTTCTTTTCTTTCAGTAGTGTGGTGTGTTTCTTTCAATAAAGGTTCCCTAGTTTCCAGAAGAGAGTGAGAAGTCTGATGTATGTTTTTGGGTGGTCTGCTTCACCAAAGATTCTGAATTCTCTATGTGCTCGCAAGGGGCACGCATCCCCAGAAAAATTCATTGTTGGTACTCACAAATTTGGCACAAATTTGGAGTGACCAATTTAAAATTTTCTCTAAGGCAAGGTGAGTACCCCTGAAAACTTTTCAAAGATGCTTACTTGAAGTGCAAGTAAAATGTGACCTGATGATTTTTATGACATACCAATCGAGGAACATGTTAAAAAATTATCATGGAGTAAATAGAATGGGTTACAACTTTCAGTTATCAGATTTGGTGATTTTTGGGGATAGTTTTTTTAAGCGTGTTCACTTAAATCTGCATTCTGCATATTACTTGGTTGTAGCCAATGAACTACTTTGCATGCTTGCATCTCTAACTTGATAATGTTTCATGATATAAGGATGGGTCCAAGGTGTTGCAGGCATGAGAGAAAATCTTTGTTTCCATTCGCAGATTCATATGAGTTCATATGATAGGTTTTCCCAAGCCATTCTGTTTGCAATAAATTAAGTTTCCCAAAATGTGAAAGTGCAAAATTTTGAATGCCCTACTTTAAAGCCTTGCAACTTGCACCAGATTGAGTGGAGCGGATAATTGAATGTTCCCCCATATTCTAATCATGACAAAGTGCTACTATGAAAATTTTTAGGTCATGATCAATCTATTTGAGCTATTTGGCAATCTGATTTCGTTTGCAGTTTCTAACATTTTGATGATCAGTTGCACAGTTTAGTCGGAGGCCCTGTTCATGATGTTGTATCTTGAATAGCATGATTGGTCATAGAATTTTGATTATTGTGTCATACTATAGGTATGAGGGAGAGTGTTCATGCAAATTTTCAGCCCCCCATGTGCTCGTTTGACATGTTTGCCAAAGCCATTTCAACTGCAGATTATTAAGTTTTACTAAGTATAAACAGTTCAATTTTCTAGGTGGCATAGTTTGGGGTCTCACCATTTGCACACGGTTCATAGTCAAACATAATTGATGGTTGTTTCATTATGTAGACCTGGAAGTGATGCTCCCTAATAAGTTTCAGATCTTGATGAATCCATTTGACCCATTTCCTCAAACAATTCCGGATGCAACTTCTATTGTTTTACTGCTTTTTAGTTCAAGATGCTCTAAGTGGCTGACTTTGGTGTTTATTTCTGGGCAATTGGTTTATCATCCAAAAATCTGATTATAGAATTGTTTTCTATGTGTGAGGGAGATCAATCATCCAAGGATTCAAACCCTAAAAATTCCACTTCATCAAATTGCCAAGTCAGAGAAAAGGTGCTCAATAATGTTAAAAAGTACGGATGGAATAACTCTGCAAAGTAATCATTTTCCAAAAATTATAGTTTTTGGTTAGATGCTTGTCTTCAGTTGAGGGTTGTTTTTTTGTGATCCCTGCATATGAAATTTCTACCAGGATAGATGGCGTGCTTTCAGCTCATTGTTCGATATTTTTAAGCCATCTCTTTTTGAGACAGTCGACAGTGATTTTCAGTCTGTGCTTGTCGACAATTTCTGAATGGCATTTTCAAGTTTTAATATCTCACGCCTCATTCATTATTAGACAAAGCCATCTGGCAGGATGATTGTCTTTGGTACAAGGTCCGTACTCACCAAGTTTCAGCTTCCAATGTGTAGCTTTGATTAGTGTTTTTAAGAGGCGATTGGGGGCATTATATTCAGGTTTGTCAACTAGCAAAGTATTAGAAATTGAAAAGTTTTTAAAGTATCCAGTTATCCATTTTTGAATCAGTTGCAGATGCCAATCGTTGTGGATATTTTTGAGGTCTCGGTGTTTGAATTTGAAATTTTTTTAGGCCGAACCCGTTTGGGGTCCAGCCTACTTCATTATTTTGAATTAAAGTTTTGCCGGCTACGTAGAGACACTAGCAATTGGTGAGTTTATGGAGTGAGGGAGCAAAGTAAATACAGGGACATTGGAATTAATTCCAAAAATGATGTTGATATAATTCAGATGAATAACATCCATTTCAAAAGGAAATAAATCTTGTTAGAATAAATGTATGGCGGGTTCATGTGAGGAGTGAGTCTAAATGGATTTGCAAGTTAAAAATGATGTGTGTTGCACATTGGAATATTTATAAGTGGTGTGCTTTCCTTAGCTAAACAAAGAAGGTGCACAAACATTTAAGGAATATATGACATTATGCATAGACCAAAAGGGAGCTTCCTGCAAACATTCTAATGTGTGAACATCTAATAGCCAGTAGTCAAAATTATGCAAAATGGAAGCTCTGCGCTAAGTTCATGGTTGTGTGAACTTTGAATAAAGGCTGCACATAGTTGTTGAGGATGTGTGCATTAGTATGTGAGTGAGCCATGAATGAAGACCAGCATAAAAGAAAAAATAATCCAATGGATGCCAGTGTAGGAAGAATTTGAAGCTGCCAGTCCATCACAAATGCAATCTAGCATTTTAAAATAAAAGATGCCAGTGTTAGTGTGAATATTGAAGAGAGGCTACAACAAGGGAATGCAGGATAGCTTGCGCAAATTGCCAAACAGATTCAATGAATGATTGGTTATCATTCAACACTTTCTTGCTATCATCTGCTTTGTTTCAATCTAGTCTAAACTCCCAAAAGTGTCATATGTTACTAGATTAGGTACACCCACCTTGGTTTTGTAGAGCCAAAAGTATAGAGGGCAGTCTTGTCCCTATAGTTGGTTGAGTCATCTTTAGAACTTGATATTTGGATCTAACCCATCCTTAAAACCTATAGATGTATTGGTTTCTTGTCAAAGCATAAAGTCCATTTTGGGAACCAACACAGTTCTTCATTCTAAATCTCTTCAATAAATCATTCAAGTACTTTGTTTGACTTACAAAGATACCATCACTATTCTATGTTATCTGCAATCCTAAAAAATATTTTATTTCACCAATCATACTCATTTCAAATTCATTGTTCGTTTCATTTGCAAATTTATCACTAGCTGCATCTTCTCCTCCAAAGATAATATCATCAACAAATATAACTACAACCAATAAACCATTTTCAATTTCTTTTGTGTATAGGTTTCTATTGTTAGGAATACTCCCAAGAGATAACTGAGAGGGGGGGGCATGAATCAGTTATCTATAAGTTTTAATTCTTTATCCAATTAAGTATACTTAAACATAAAGCATAAACACAATGAAAAAACACTTGAAATCAACACAATATTTTGGTTATGGGGAATCCCAAATAGGTAAAAAACCCAGTGGGAATTGACACCCACTAATATTCTACACTAGTGTATTATGATCCTTAATAGAAGATCCTTAACCCTGTTAGGAGTTTCTTTACAATATATTTAGTATAGTAGACCTAATCAAGTGTTGGACCCTATTAGGAGTCTTTTACAATTGTCCCTGTTAGGGGAGAGGAGGCACTATTTGAGATCTCATTTCTCAAAGGGGCAAAGGCTACAACCTTCTAAATAATAGATACACACTATATCTAGATCTTGGTGAACTGCACTTAGACTTGCTATCTAGATCAGTTCCAATGAATAGCACAAACACTTTACTTGGTCACATAGACCTTCCTCTGATGGTTCAACATTTCAAACACTTTGCTCTTCTCTACTTAATCAACTATGAACCACACTCAAGCAATCAAAAATGATTGCCTATAAATATCTTTCCTGTAAATGATATAATAAAGTTGGCCTATTAGAACCACCTTGAAATCATATTAGAGAAACCATAAAAAACTCCAATAAACATTTTTTCAGCTCTACTATGCATGCAACACATTCTAGGACCTGTCTAATAAGATAATTGTAGATGCACACTACACACTGTCGGCTCTACCAAAACAATTGGATCTTTCTTCTCAAGAATAATTACTTCATGTGCTCTTAACCAAACATCAATAACTCTCCTCCAAGCTTAAATCCAAGGGTGCATACCCTAAAATAGTTGTAAATTTAGAACCAATAAAATCTCTTTTGGCTCTTTTGAACAAACACAAGAAACTACTACTGACAAATAGTGACTACATAACTTCACTTCTACTAAATATAATACTATGCGTCCATGATTGAAACATCATAACACATCTTCAACATATATCCAAGTGCACAAGATTCCATGATAACTGTATAGACAACCATACACAGAACACTGTGTTGGTGCTTTTCCTTGCAGGACCAAACTTGAATCAATATATGGGCTTGATTCTCAGGGTAGGCACTCAATTTTTACAAGAAAAAAATCCAATTGATGAGGATTGAAAGGAATCCTCCTTCTTCTTTGAGCTCCACATCACTCAGGTAGGTATTGCCTTATCTACACACTCAAGATACCTCATGACAAACAATAGGCCTGTAGATACATTATTTTGGAATAGTCTTCAAACCCTTTTAGGTATCCTATACCCCAATGAAGCCAATTCTTATGCAATAGCCCTATTTGCATAGAATGAGTCTGAAGACTAGAAACCTACTCTAACAACAACCAACATGAAAGGAAAAGGCAGCTCATTTCAATGATTTGATGTTGGGTTGAAAGGACCCCTAAGATACCCTAAGTCTCTCATAGACTAGTGCCTTATCCAATGGGCAACAGAGTGAAATACACCATTGCAACAAAGAGCTATGAAACAAGAAAACAATATACCCAATATTTTGATGCCTCACATCAATCATACACCAATATCTAGACCTCACTTCAACTATCCACCTATGTATCCAGACATGCTATCACCTTGTTCAAAGGATTTTAACTCTCCCCTTAGAAGAGACCTATAAATAGATAATACATTACCCAACTGCTACTAGAAGACAAGCATAAAATATCTTTGATACCCTAGCCAATAGACATCTGAAAACTAATCCTACCCCTAGTTATCTCTGCGAAGACAACTCCACTTGCAAAAACATAGGAAGTGCAAACAGAAAAATCAAACACCTTTGATGTTACAATCAATTAGCTCAGGATTCAGAAGGAGATAATCTCATAGCAATACAAGTACATTGGATTCTCATACATAAGACAAGCTGATACAATGTGTATTATATTCTCCAAAATCAGAGAGGAAAGAGGGAACACCCTATATGCAAAGAGAAGGAAAAATATCTATAGGAAAAGGACCCTTTATGGAACTAGTTCTCCCCAAAATTGCAGAAGAAGGAACCCTTACAAAATAAAACATTTCACTACTTATACCACTAATCACCTTGAAATCCTAAAAAATTAGGATGCAACAAGCTTCAGATGACTAGGGTTAGGGTTTCAACTGCCACACCAACTAGAAACAGTCAAAAAATTAATTACAGGGAAGAAAACCAAGCAACATGCCTTGAGCAAGAAAACCCATTCCTTTACAGCATAAATCCTCTGTAAATCAATCAACATGCCTCTGGACCACTCTGCAAAAGTCTAAAAGTCATTTCTACCAACTGTAGTCGCTAAAATAATTAATTTTGGTCCTTTCTATCGTTGGAAACCCTCAAAATATTTGAATTTGTAGGAAAACAACTACTTCCATAGTGCTAGCAACACATCGACAATCTATATTTAAATCTTGATCAACTTTAAGTCATGACCGTCAGATCTTCTTTCCCAGGCTTTATGTTTTAACTCAATAGATATCCTTGGGTTAACACTTAGCGACTACATGACAATGCAGTTCCTATTCATGAAATGAAATACTTAACTGTAGCTTAACTCAGTGATTCGGTGAACAAATGAAAGTAACCAACCTTGGTCTTTATTTAGCGAACTGGTGACTGAAGACTTTTTCTAGTTCATAGAATACCTTATGTTACCACTAGTTAATTTAGCGATTGCATGAACACTCCTTTACTGAATCACTAAACCCTTTATAACATTGCCACCTTTCTTCATGAATGAGCAAACCCTTTGAAATTTGTTGAACCCGCTAACCTACCTTATCTAGACTACTAAACCTTAGACCCCCGCCTGGGCTCGCTTTATGCCACTTGTCATCATGTCATTCACTACAAACCACCTAGTCACTTCTGACACAAGACCCACTAATCCCTCCACATCAAAATGGACAGCTAGGGCATGATCTGAAAGATGAAGAATATTCCATGAGATCATGTGCCAACTCTTGATCAATCTTTCTAACATCGGCCCCTTTGACAAACTCCACATCATCCCTCCTTGACTAATCAGCAACTGCCAAATGAGTACACATAGAAGTGGACCTGCCAAACTTTATCACTTCTAAAAAAGGTGAAATCAATGGTCGGCATAAGATCTCAAACCTTTGACACATCCCATGATAACTTATGCCCATTTTTGATCTTTTGTAGATGTTAGGACCCTCTAACAAGTCATAAACTAGGTCCCACTAACAGCTGCCAACACACAAATTCATGGACCAATCACAAATCACCAACTATGCTTGCATGTCACTTTGGACCCAATATTTATTACTAACTCGAACACCTAGAGAAACGGATGATTGGTGCATGATTTGAAGGGCTTAAAATATTCTATGTGCATATACGCCACCATTGATTTGGAATCTTAGCCAATCGTCAAAGACCTGACCCCAGCCTGTTGCATAGGATACTTTGATGAATGAGAGACCACCACATTGCAAAATCTAGCAAGTGGACATGCAACCTTTTCTTCATTCATAGGACAATTTGACAACCCTACCACTTCATTGATTCATCTGGCCAATAGGGAAATGCCATTTGTGCTTATGTGGCAGTGGACCCACCTATCTGAAGCGTCATGTCATAAATGAGAATCAATGATCGCCATGAAATCACATGCCTCTGACACACTCAATGCACTTTCATGACAATCATTGGATCAAGATGGTGTCAGGAGACCAGGCCTAGGAAATACTAAGGCTGAAACATTAGGAAAATTAAGGTGCAGGACTTAGGAAAATTTATTTCACTGGGCACATAGACTTAGGAAATATTAAAGGCTGATGGGGCTTGGGAACTTAGGGAAGATTAAAAAGAAAACCCAGCAGGGTGACCAAAAATATAAAGCATGTGCGTTAAAGAGATTTTAAGTGGCCCAAAAAAGTAACTTGAAATTAGAATAGGGTTAGGGTAGACCTAGGTTTTTTTCACTATAACGGCTAGATATTTGAAAATTTGACAAGGGTTTTAGCCAGAGACATGAAAATAATTGCAAGGACCAAAAGAAAAAAGCTACAACCATGAAATTTTTTGTAGGTACTAATAGTGACTCTGTTTGGGGATGGATGCCTCTTGTAGGCATAGCAAGAATTCAGATCTTTGGGAGAAGCAGACCACCCCACAAAACCTTTCTCAAACAACTTTATTGAAAGCAAGAAAACTAGTCCTACTATGTTCAAACAATGGCCCTAAATCACCATAAATTTTCAAAACTTCTTACCTCTGTCATATACCTGATTTTCATTTCTTTCTTCTTGAGGTAAGATAAATATTTTATTCCCATTTGTTTCACCAAGCATATCAACACTTTCAATCGATCCATCAGGCAAAACAAAAATTTTGTCTTCATTCACATAGTGCATATAAAAACCTGAAGCATTTTCATCATCTTTCTCACTATGAAAGTAAGACTCAGCATGCTCATGAATACTATCATCAAACTGAAACTGATTCTTATCTACTAATTCATGTATGCCATCAATCTGAAATGCAAAAGTCACATACTTTATTTGATAAAAATCTTCATTCATACCTTGACTTTGCATATCCTCAGGTGTAGATGGTTGGAGTTCAAATGAATAATTAGATTTATACTTACACATGTCATCATCACCAAATTCTATAACCACTCCAAAATAAAATGCAACACCATCACTTAAAACTCTGTCACTCATGGAAAAAGAACATCCTGGTTCCTCATAGCAGTATGACAATATGTCATCATTTACATCTAATTCAACTACAGCTGAAACCTCCATGCATTCTTCAAACAATGGATTGACAACTCCATGTAATACACCTTGTTGAACATTGTGACAAAAATTGGGCTGATCATCATCATAGTCCTCATCATATAAAGTATTAGTAAACACCTTAAACTCACTACCCATTTCATTTCCATGGAGACTCTCAGCATATAAAGAAAAATTAGAACTATATGAAGATTCACAGTCAATATCACCTACCAAGCATATAGTGTCCATAATTACATCCTCTTCATTGTCTTGTTCAGGGAAACCATTATAGAAAAACCATGGCTCACTCCTAAACTCTCTACTATATTCCACAACCTCATTATCCAATGCAAGACCATTAGACAACCTTTTATTCAGATCTTCATGTTTATGCTCACTTATATCACATTGAATTACCATTTCCTTATCTTCATACTTTGAGGACAAATCACTCTCAACATCTTCATATTCAAACTGATTTGTATAATGCAGAAGTTGAGATACACTCTCATGTTTAGATTCAAAAAAAGAAATCATACCTTCACTATCAAAGGAGTGTTCACTTCCATCATTACTTTCTTCCTCCCATGTTGCATCCGACTCATATGAAGACACCTCTACATCACTGCCTTCATCATTCTCACTTGAACAACCACTTTTACCACTGTGTTCCCCTGACTATGACTGATATGCCTATGAATCACATTCCTCATCTTGTACAACAACTTCAAATTCATCAGTAGAGACACAACTTTTAGCCTCTTCATTTGTATAATACTGAGATATAGAAGTAGCAACCCCATGCCTAGGAACATTAGCAAAATCATGCTCATAATCAAAATTACAAGAATCAACTTTAGTAGCTAATTCACAACTCAGAACACCAACACATTGCTCAATTCTATCAAGGTCTAGAATATATCTTATTGTTGTAGCATCTTGAGCACATGTCTCATTAGTAGCAAAAGACTCAACAACATGTATACACATATCTTGATTTGACATTCCAACTTGATTACAAACTACCAAAAAAGTGTTGATACACTGATTTGGAAATGTAGTATCAACACTACAATCTTCTTTTCTTTCATATTCATTATACCGACATACATTCATGGCAAAATGCCCTTTGGTCAATCCATACTTGAAATTATTTTCAATATCCATTGTAGTTATAAATGCCTGATATAGTGACTTAGGTTCTTTATCCCTCAATAAGTAGTTCATTTTCTTATCAAATGCATCAAAGTAGACATTCATACACACTTGATCATTGGGTCTATAACCTTCAGGGATTTCATTCAATACTTTTGCAAATCTGATATTGAATTGAGGGACAAGTTCAACACTCTCAATATGAATCTTTAAAAACTTATCATAAGAATTAGATACGCTTACCCTTTCTCCAAATTGATCCATGAAGGCTGAATGCATCTCACTCCAAGATGAAATAGAACATGCTAGTAGAAAAGAAAACTAGTCTCTAGCATCACCCTCTAGAGTTTGAACAAACAATTTCATCCATAAGTCTTCATGGAAAACATCAAAATCACACATCACATCAGCAAAGCATTGAACATGTTTCCTTGTTGACTAAGACTGGTCCCTATCAAACTTTGGTAAATATCCCCTAATTTCATTAGGGATCTTATTAGGCAAACCAGGTATGCCATCATAACAAAATGGTATATACCCTTTGACAAAAGAAACTCTGTGAATATCCATCACTAGCTACAGCTCTTGCACCACTACTTGAAAATCTCCAAGATAGGAAATCTATACCTTCTTTTGTCACTGAACCCCTCCTACATACTTCACACTTATATGTCCTTTCTTTAATGACAAAAAAATTTGATAAGGACCATGAAAATACACAAAATATTGAATGGAGAACACTTGGAAGCCTTTGCTGCCTGTTGTTGTCCTCTTCATGTTTGACTGAAAACTGAAACAAGGCTACACACCTCAGGTTCATTCTAGTACAGAGTCACCACCCCTTTTTAGAGGACACAAATTTTCACTAATCTCCTTTAAAATGCCCATAGATTATGGGCATTCCTCACAACAAAGTCACATATAATAATTTTAAAAGTTCACAACAACAAATCTAGGTAATACATTTGCAGATTTGAAAACAACTTTTAGATTACAACATTTATGAGACTCTTTCATAAAATGAATATAGCAAGACTCTGGGATACTCTTATCAGTGAACTTATTTCAATCCCTAGCAGAGTCACCAGTTTAATGGTGCTTTTCCTTGCAGGACCAAACTTGAATCAATATATGGGCTTGATTCTCAGGGTAGGCACTCAAGTTTTACAAGAAAATAGTCTAATTGATGAGGATTGAAAGGAATCCTCCTTCTTCTTTGAGCTCCACATCACTCAGGTAGGTATTGCCTTATCTACACACTCAAGATACCTCATGATAAATGATAGGCCTATAGATACATTATTGTGGAATAGTCTTCAAACCCATTTAGGTATCAGGTACCCCAATGAAGCCAATTCTTATGCAATAGCCCTATTTGCATAGAATGAGTCTGAAGACTAGAAACCTACTCTAAGAAAAACCAACATGAAAGGAAAAGGTAGTTCATTTGAATGATTTCATGTTGGGTTGAAAGGACCCCTAAGATACCCTAAGTCTCTCATAGACTAGTGCCTTATCTAATGGGCAGTAGAGTCAAATACACCATTGCAACAAAGAGCTATGAAACAAGAAAACAATATACCCAATATGTTGATGCCTCACATCAATCATACACCACTATCTAGACCTCACTTCAACTATCCACCTGTGTATCCAAACATGCTATCACCTTGTTCAAAGGATTTTAACTCTCCCTTTAGAAGAGACCTATAAACAGATAATACATTAACTAACTGCTACTGGAAGACAAGCATAAAATATCTTTGATACCCTAGCCCATACACATCTGAAAACTAATACAGAACCTAGTTATCTCTGTGAAGACAACTCCACTTGCAAACACATAGGAAGTGCAAATAGAAAAATCAAACACCCTTGATGTTACAATCAATAAGCTCAAGATTCAAATGGAGATAATCTCATAGCAATACAGGTACATTGGATTCTCATACATAAGACAAGCTGATACAACATGTATTATATTCTCCAAAACTAGAGAGGAAAGAGGGAACACCCTATATCCAGAGAGAAGGAAAAATATCTATAGGAAAAGGGCCCTTTATGGAACCAGTTCTCCCCAAAATTGTAGAAGAAGGAACCCTTGCAAAATAAAACATTTCACTACTTATACCACTAGTCACCTTGGAATCTTAAAAAATTAGGATACAAAAAGCTTCAGATGACTATGGTTAGGATTTCAACTGCCACACCAGCTAGAAATAGTCAAAAAATTAATTACAGGGAAGAGAACCAAGCAACATGCCTTGAGCAAGAAAACCCATTCCTTTACGGTATAAATCCTCTGCAAATCAATCAACATGCCTCTAGAGCACATTAAAAAATTTGAAAGTTATTTCTACCAACTATAGCCACTAAAACAATTCATTTTGGTCCTTTCTATCACTGGAAACCCTCAAAATATTTGAATTTGTAGGAAAACATCTACTTCCATGGTGCTAGTAGCACATTGATGATCTATATTTAAATCTCGATCAACTTTAAGTTGTGACCATCAGATCTTCTTTCCCAAGCTTTATGCTTTAACTAAACAAATATCCTCAGGTTAACACTTAGCGACTACATGACAATGCAATTCCTATTCATGAAATGAAATACTTAACTGCAGCTTAACTCAGTGATTCAGTGAACAAAGAAAAGTAACCAACCCCAGTCTTTATTTAGCGAACTGTCGATTGAATAATTTTTCTAGTTTGTAAAATACCCTATGTTACCGCTAGTTAATTTAGCGATTGTGTGACCACTCCTTCACTGAATCACCAAACCCTTTAGAACATCAACACCTTTCTTCATGAATGAGAGAACCCTTTGAAATTTGTGGAAGCCGCTAACATGACTTATCTAGAATACTAAACCTTATACCCCCACTTGGGCCTGCTTTATGCCACTTATCATCATGCCATTCACTGCAAACCACCTAGTCACTTCTAACATAGGACCCACTAATCCCTCAACATGAAAATGGATTTCTGGTGCATGATCTGAAAGATGAAGAATATTCCATGAGATCACGTGCCAACCGTTGATCAATCTTTCTGACATCGGCCCCTCTGACAAACTCCACATAATCCCTCCTTGACCAATCAATGACTACCAAATGAGTACACATAGCAATGGACCTGTGAAACTTTATCACTTCTGAAAAAGGTGAAATTGATGGTCAGCATAAGATCTCAAACCTTTGACACATCCCATGAGAACTTATGCCCATCATTGATCTTCTACAGATGTTAGGACCCTCTGACAAGTCAGAAACTAGGTCCCACTGACAACTGCCAACACACGAATTTGTGGACCAATCACAAATCGCCAACTGAGCTTGTGTGTCACTTTGGAACCACCATTTATTACTAACCTAAACACCTGGAGAAATAGATATTTGGTGCATGATTTGAAGGGCTTAAAATATTCTATGCACATATACGCCAACCATTGATTTGGAATCTTAGCCAACCGTCAAAGACTTGACCCCAACCTGCTGCATAGGATACTTTGATGAATGAGAGACCACCATGATGAAAAATTTGGCAAGCATACATGCAACCTTTTCTTCATTCATAGGACAATCTGACAACCCTGCCACTTCATTGATTCATTTGGCCAATAGGGAAATGCCATTTGTGCTTATGTGGCAATGGACCCGCATGTTTGAAGCACCGTGTCATAAATGAGAATCAACGACCATCATGAAATCACATGCCTCTGACACACTCAATGTGCTTTCATGACATCTATTGGATCAAGATGGTGTCAAAAGACCAGGCCCAAGAAATACTAAGGCTGAAAAATTAGGAAAATCAAGGGGCGGGACTTAGGAAAATTTATTTCACTGGGCACATAGACTTAGGAAATATTAAAGGCTAATGGGGCTTGGGAACTTAGGGAAGATTAATAAGAAAACCCGGCAGGGTGACCAAAATATAAAGCATGTGCATTAAAGAGATTTTAAGTGGCACAAAAAAGTAACTTGAAATTAGAACAGGGCCGAGGTAGACCTAGGGTTTTTTCACTATAACGGCTAGATATTTGAAAATTTGAGAAGGGTTCTAGCCAGAGACATGAAAATAATTGCAGGGACCATAAGAAAAAAGCTACAACCATGAAATTTTTTGTAGGTACTAACACACTGCTTGTTACTCTGTCAGGAACACTACTGACACCAGTTGCTATATAACTATCTGTACTAATAGTTAACCTTTGCACCCATGATATCATGATGATATCATGTCCATACTACATATACTGAAAGCTTACTACATAAGACTTCCATGGATGCTGATTTCCATATGTTGTCATCAATGAAAAACATACAGTCAGTACTGGCATGCTGGCAAATCTCCAAAAATCTCCCCCTTTGGCATTGATGGCAACATGTGGAATGAAAAACCACCACCAACCCAAATGAACATTTATTTTATAACATTCTCTATTTCCTCATCAAAACTCCCCCATGGATGAATCCTCAATCTGCTGCAATATTTTTCAATATTCTACCTTTCCTCAACTAAACTGCCTCAAGACTGAATACTTCTCCCACTTAGTATACTACTCCTTCTTTTTACTTCTATTTTTCATGACTCTATATATTACTCCCCCTTTGACATCAATGGAAAAGGGTGCCATTCATTTTAAGCATCAGTACTACTCTAGAGGTACATTAGTCAACCTTCCATTAGTCCCTAAGGACTGATGCCTTTCCTTCTTTCTTCTAAGTAGAATTAGGGAAGGAAATTACTACCAACTTCTCCCTGAGATACTCAAAAGTATCCTTAGGCAAGGGCTTTGTCAATATATCTTCCAATTGATCTTTAGTACTCACATACTCCAACTTGACATCTTTCTCTATCACTTTCTCTCTTAGGAAGTGATACTTGATCTCAATGTGTTTTGTCTTTGCATGCATCACATGGTTTTTCGACATATTGATAGTGCTAGTATTATCATAGTGAATAACAATAGGATAATCAATCTGAATTCCAAAATCCTTTATCATCTGCTTGATCCTAACAATTTTAGAACAATTGAAGGCTACTACAACATACTATGCTTTTGTTGTTGACTGAGAAATACAATTTTGTTTCTTGCTCGTCCAAGTGACAAGTCTATCACTAAGAAACATTGCTCCACCTGATGTACTCTTTCTTTCATCAACACATCCTTCCCAATCTACATCATTGTACACATGAAGTTCAACATTTTCTAAATTAGGATACCATAGACCATAATCTATAGTGCCCTACAAGTATCTAAATATTCTCTTTATTTCCATGAGGTGACTTTGCTTAGGTTCTGGTGCAAATCTTCCAACTATGCCGACCACATTTTAAATATCAGGTCTAGTCTAAGTAAGATATATGAGTTTAACAATCATATACTTATACAATTTTATATCTACTACTGGTGAGCCATTTTTTTTCTAAGCTTGCATCCAGTGATCATAGGTGTTGCTACTGGCTTTCAATCATCCATCTTGAATTTCTTCAGTATCTCTTTCACATACTTGGACTGATTAATGAAAACTCATTTTTCTATCTGCTACACATTTAGTCCCAAAAAGTATTTGATAGGACCAATCATACTCATCTCAAACTCATTCTACATTTCTTTGGAAAATTCTGCATTTAGTTTGTCATTACCTCCAAAGATAATGTCATCAAAAAATATAGCTACAAGTAGTAGACCTTCAGATGTCTCTCTAATGAATAGATTACAATTTGCTACTCCTTTCTTGAATCCAATCTTTGTTAGATATCCATCTAGTCTCTCATACCATTCTCTAGGGGCTTGCTTAAGTCCATAGAGGGCTTTCTTCAATCTACATACCATATCAGGTATGTCTGATAAGGTGAATCCTTTTGGCTACTCAATGTATACTTCTTCTTTAAAATCTCCATTCAGGAATGCTGATTTGACATCCATCTGATATACTTTGAAGTTTTTGACTGTAGCATAAGCTAGAAACAACTTAATAGCTTCTAATCTACTCATAGGTGCAAATGTGCCTAAATAATTAATGCCTTCTCTTTGTGCATATCCCTTACATACTAACCTTACTTTATTTCTTACTACTATACCATCTTCATTCATCTTGTTTCTGAATATCCACTTTGTTCCAATCACATTCTTATCACTAGGTCTTGGGACCAGTTCCCAAGTGTCATCCTTAATAATTTGATCAAGTTCTTATTTCATAGCATCATGCCAATCTGAATCATTACATGCATCTTCAACACTTAAAGGTTCAATCTAAGATAATAAACATATTGCTTCACTGCTAGCTGAGTCCTTTGCTTGTGATCTAGTTAAGACTTTGCTGCTCTGATCTCTAATAATGTCTTTCTTGGAATGGTTTCTAGATGTAAACTTTGGAACTTTGGGTGATGCTGACTCACCAGCCTTAGGAGTACCTTCTTCACTTGTCTCAAGGTCATTGAATAACACATCAATACTATTAAACATTTCCTCAATGACTATCTCACTAGTGTAGGGCCGGGGTTCTTCTTCAATCATGGGTGAGTAATCATGATATCTTTCTTTAACCATAAAATTTTCATCAATCTTAACTTGAGCACTTTCAATGATCTTTTTCAATCTTAAATTGAAACATCTATAAGCTTTTCTTTTAGTAGAGTAACCAAGGAAAATACCTTCATCACTTCTTGCATCAAACTTGCCTACTGCTTCATCCCTTTTGATGTAGCACTTACTTACAAAGATTTTGAAGTATTTTACTATGGGAACATTACCAAACCATAGCTCATATGGTTTTTTGTTAGTGCCTGGCCTCAATTGAATTCTATTGATGGTGTAGACTATTGTATTGACCACATCTCTCCAATAGGTGTTTGTAACTTTTCCTTCTATCATAATGGTGCACACTGTATCAAGGATGATCCTATTCCTTCTCTCTGTAATTCCATTCTACTAAGGGGTTCTAGGTGCACTTAATTATCTCTTAAAGCCATGCTCTTTTCAGTACTCATAGAATTTGTTAGAGGTGAATTCTCCTCCTCTATCCAATCTCAAACATTTTATCTTTAGTCTAGATTCATTCTCAACCTTACCTTTGAATATTTTGAACTTCTCAAATGCTTCTGATTTATCTTTCAAGAATGCAACCCACATCATCCTAGTATAATCATCAACAAACAAAATGAAATACCTTTCACCATATTATGATCTTGTTTGAGTTGGACCAAATAGGTCTATATGAATCAGATCCAACTTGTTCTCTGTTGAATTTTGCTTGCTTCTGAATGAATTTCTCACATGCTTTCCCATTACACATTCCCTGCATATAGTATCTATTAGTTTTTCTATGCTAGGTCGATCTCTTACTGCCTTTACATTTCTTATCTTTACTATGTTTTCAAAATTGATATGACATAGTCTTTTATGCCATAACCAATTGTCATCAGCTTTAGCAACAAAAAAACTTGCTTTTGAATTGCGTTGGAAAACATTTCTTGTCTTTGATCCTGATGCAATCATAACACCATCCTTGTTAATGATGCATTTGTCATCTTTGAACTCCAATTGATAACCTTTTCCAAGTAACTATCCAACATTGAGAAGGTTATGTTTCAAACCATCTACATAGAGAACATCATCAGTACTATTCTTTCCATCCAAGGTGATGGCTCCTCTACCAATTATTGGTTTAGGAGTGTTGTCTCCAAATCTGACCATACCACCATTGTATTTGTTCAGATGAACAAATCTGCCTTTATCACCTATCATGTGATGTGACCAAGCATTGTCTATGATCTAGGCTGTCCTTATATCAGCTTGGGAAATCAATGCTAGCTCTTGACTCTCTTTCTTATCTTCATGAATTGTCTTAATATTCATTTTATCTAGAATAAAAATGAATCCAATTTCTTCTTCACTTGATTCATCATTTGAAACTCCATCTCTAGCATAGTAGCATTCATGATGCAAGAGCATCCTGGGTGTAAGAGCAATCTTGCATCACCCAAAAATATTTTTGTTTTCTTTTCAATAAGGGCTATCTTGTGTAGAGCTACTATTTATGGAAACTTGCTATTTTTAGTAAGTTAGTCTTATATTCTTGAAATATTTTGATTTCACATATGGAGGTTAATCTTAGTCATATTAGCTTGCCAATAAAGTTTCATTGGTAGATAACGCCTGGTTTTGAAGACATTGAAGATTTTTGATATTGGCAGTAGGGTATAGAAACTTTGAACTCATTTTTGAAGGCTTTAGAGGCCCTGAATGAGGTTGAAACTTTAGCTAAATGAAGCTCTCTTGATCTAGGCATCGTAGAGCACTTCATACCCTTTCTAAAATGGGATCATAATAGTCAATCGGGTCAACGGGTGATGACTTATGGTCTCCAGAAGTTGGGCCACCTAAAATAGTGGAAAATAAATTTCCTTCAAAATTTTTGTTTGGGTTTCAAAAGTTGTTTTGAGTTGACTATGATGTAATATAATGAAAAATAAAATAATTCTAGGTTTGGTTGGCCTTATTGGCTAAAATTCTGGAACATTCCTCGGTGGTGGAAAATTGCCTATATAAGGAAGGTTGTAGTGTTGTCTTGGGTAGTTTAGGATAGTTCTATGTAGTAGATCTGGGTATTGATTCGAGGCTTTGTCCTATAGAATATTGTAAGGGAAATTCCCATGTGGCTTTGCATATTGTAATTCTGAAAGTTTTTAATTCCACATTTGTGGAGACAATAAGAAGCCCATTTTTTGTTCTTGCAAATTGTTGTTGTTTCTCTATTTTTGTTATGTGTTTTTGGCATTAAGGGGAGCACCCTTCATCAAGTGGTATCAAAGCGAGAGTTCTTGAGTGTGTAAATAGATTGTCGACTATGAGGCAATTTACACCAAGACCATGGTTAGGGTTTCAAGAAGCAGTGTGAAAATACCTCCATGAAGGGAACATGGCAGAAGAGGTAGTGTTGTGATCCCTAAGGTTAGAGCACTCTAGAGACAAGTGTGAGAATTGTAAGAAGAGATTCACAGATGAATGAATCTTAATGTCAGAGATGAAAGTGAGGATGAAGTTGAAGAAGAATGAAATTCTAATCAGGAAGGAGAAATCAAAGTTTTCAATCAAGAAGAAAGACTTTTCCAAGCCATTTCCAAGATTGAGAAAAGACCTAAGATTGAGGTTCCTACATTTTCAGGAAATCTTAACCTGGAAGAATTGATTGACTGGATCAATGAATGTGAAGAATATTTTGAGTATGAAGATGTTGAGGATCTTGATAGGGTCAAATTTTTGAAGGCCAAACTGAAAGGTCATGTGAAGATCTGGTGGCAAGAGATTCAATTGGAGTAAAATTGAAGAGGGAAACATAAAATCACAAGATGGGATCAGATGGTGGATAAATTGAAATGACAGTTCATCCCTGTCGATTATGAGCTTGAACTACTAAAGCAGATGCAAAGTTTGAAGCAAGCAGGAAGATCTATTCAGGAATATAGAGAGGAGTTCTATCAAATCCTCATCAGAACAAACCATGAAGAAGCTGATAAGGAGAAATTTTCTTGTTACCTTAATGGGTTGAGGCCAAGCATTTAGGAGTTAAATCTGGTTTGAATGATTAGTATTGAAGAGGCATACTAGCTTTCCCTAAAACTAGAGGAAAAGTTGAGCAACATTTTTGAGAGAAGACAAAATGGAAGAGGTCATGGTGGATGATCTAGTGGACAGTCTTATGGAGGCTGAAATGGAGATCCAAAAAAGAAGGATGAGGTTAGTAATAGTCAAAATTAGAGAGGAAACAATTCCAATCATTTCCATGATCAGAATAATAGAGATCAAAGAGGAAGAGGAAGAGGACAAGGATTCGGAAGAGGAGGCTTCTGTGGAACATGTTTTCACTATCGAGAAGAAGGTCATAGATAATTTGAATGTCTTCAATGCCAAGGAAGGATAGATAGGATAAATGAAGGCTAGGCCAGAGTTGCCCATGTAGATGAAGATGCAAGATCATCACATTCTAAAGATTCTGAGATAGGAGAGACATTGATTAACAAAAGAGTCCTACTGAGTGATGAGAATGAACCTGAGCAAAGGAGGACCCTGTTTCACACCAGGTGCAAGTATGAAGGTAAATTTTGTGATGTGATTATCAATAGAGGAAGCACTGACAATTTTGTGTCAAAAGAGATGGTGAAAAATTTGAAGCTCAAGAGATAGAAACACCCACATCCATACCGGATTGCCTGGGTGCAAGATGACCACAAGGTAATGGTTGATGAATAATGCCTAGTGAAGTTCAAGATTGGTGGATACCATGATGAGGTACTATGTGATATTATATCTATGGATGCTTGTCATATGTTGTTGGGTAGACCATGGCAGTTTGACAGGTGTGTTGTACATAATGGTCATGCGAATACCTATTCTTTGACAAAGGATGGAATGTGACATAAGATAAATCCATTGAATGACATAGAAGAAAAGGTATGTGGTAATGCAATAATAACTTTTGTTGATGGAAGAAAATTTCTAGATGGTATGAGGCATAAGCATGTGTGTTTTTCTTTAATTCCAAAAGTTGGTAAGGAGGAAGTAGAAGATGTGCTTGTAGATGTTGCAGATTTGTTGAATGAGTTTTAGGATATTGTGTCTGATAATGTTCCTGATGGATTACCACCAGTAAGGAAGATCAGTCATCAGATGAATTTGATTCTAGGAGCTGGTTTTCCAAATATTGCAGCACACAGAATGACACCAGCAGAAAGTGAAGAGCTGAATAGACAAATACATGAATTGTTATAGAAGGGGTTGATTGAGAAGAGCCTGAGTCCATGTGTTGTACCAGTGGTATTAGCACCAAATAATAATGGAGAATGGAGGATGTGTATAGATTTGAGAGTAATAAACAAGATCACAATCAAGTATAGATTTCCATTGCCATGAATGGATGATATTATGGATTGTTTGAGTAGAGCTGTATTTTCTCAAAGATAGATTTGAAGAGTGGATATCACTAGATTCAGTTCAGATAAGGAGATGAATGGAAGACTTCCTTCAAGACAAAGGAAGGACTATATGAGTCATTATTCATACCTTTTGGGCTAACCAATGCACCGAGCAATTTCATGCGGCTCATGAACGAGGTTCTGAAAAAATTTCTGGGTAAGTTTGTCATTGTTTACCTAGATGGTATTTTGATCTTTAGTAAGAAAATGGAGGAGCATATGATACATATTCGTATGGTGTTTGAGTAGCTGAGACTAGAGAAATTATTAATAAATTTGAAGAAGTGCAATTTTGTGAAGAAGGAGTTAGTGTATTTGGGATTTGTAGTTTTAGCAGAAGGTCTAAAAATGGACCCAAAGAAAGTACAGGCTATCCTTGAATGGCCTACTCCAAGGAGTGCTACTGAGGTAAGATATTTTCATGGTTTGGATAGATTTTATAGAAAGTTTATCATAAATTTTAGTAGTATTTGTGGACCCTTGACTGAAATAATGAGAGGGGATAGAAAAGAGTTCAAGTGGACTAATGGGGTAGATAGGAGTTTTAAACTATTGAAATAGAAAGTTTCAGAAAAACCTGTTTTAGCACTTCCAAATTTTAATAAGGTGTTTCAAGTAGACTATGATGCTAGTGGTACTGCAACAGGAGCTATTATGAGCCAAGAAGGTAAACCTATTGCTTATTTCAATGAAAAGATAAATGATGCCAAGAGAAAATATTCTATTTATGATCAAGAATTTTATGCTATAGTTTAGGCATTAAAGAAGTGGAGACACTATCTACTTCCTAAGGATTTTTTGTTGTATACTAATCATCAAGCTTTGCAATATTTGAATAGTCAAGGAATGTTGAATCGGAGGCATTTGAAATGAGGTTGTTTTTTGCAGAGTTATACATTTTTTTGAGGCACGGGAGTGGAAAGTCTAACGGGGTTGTAGATGCACTTAGTAGAAGGCAATTATTGCTGACAGAAATGAAAATTGAGGTGGTTGGGTTCAAGGAACTCAAGAAACTCTATCTAGAGGATCCTAATTTTGGAGAAGCTTTAAAATATTGTAAAGAACCTTTTACTCTAGACAGGACAAATGTTAGAAAGTAAATATCCCCAAGATAACTGAGAGGGGGCGGGTGAATCAGTTATCAGATAATTTATCCATTCAACTACTTTAAACAATGTAACCAATGTACTAATCAACCATAGAAAGATAATCATACACAATTGCATAATAACACAAGATATGTTGACTAGGGAACCTCTTGAAAAGAGTAAACCCCGGTAGGAATGATGCCCACAAAATGATGCACTAATATGAAAGTTCCTTGTTAGAGGATGGAACCTGTTAGGAGTCTTATGAAATACATTTAGTACATATAAATCCCTATTAGGAGATTTTGAATCCCTGTTAAAAGATTCTAACCCGGTTAAGAGTTTATGGAAGACAGAAGGACCCACTGCCCAAACAGCTTCAAGGCAAGATCTCTGAACCCACTGTCCAAAAAATCTTAGAATTATTCAACAAAATAATATGAAATATATTACCTCCTTCACATTGTGCCAAAGCCACACTCTCTGCTACACAAGATCACAATTCCAGATCTTTATACTCACAAGTCTTCCTTCATCACTAAATTAGCTCTTTTCTTCACTTCATGCATATATTCACATCACAATCTTTATAGTACACATGAAAAAAAGGAAAACATTCCTTCTTATATACCAAACTCAAATAATTACAAATGAGTCGGTCCTCAATTACAAAATAATAAATTCTACACGCTACACACAGAATTCACATAAAACTATTGGCTTCCAGATACTGTAACTTTCTCCAAACATATCCTCAAATTTTTCACTATGAAAAACATCATCATTAATGAGTCTCCAACATCCCTTTAACTACACAAAATCAGATTCCATCCCAGCTAAGAGATATCCTTCGATTTCTGAACATCACTTCACAGCAACACTGTCTAAACACAACTTTCACCAAAATGCTCATAACTCTCACAAATGAATGAATTTATTTTTGTGCTATTAACCATAGGTTAATAAAACACTAAAGAACATACCATAAACTACACAAAAGCCAATCTACAATACAACATGTGTGAAAAACAAAACAGTACGTAAATTCATCCTAATATCTAGAATATCACTGTGTTGACATTAATGACAATCCAAGTCATGAATGCAACAACAAACGCTACAGAATAACTTCTAGAATACTTTTCCTTCATTCCTAACAATTTTCCCCATTGGCATTGATAGCAATATAGATGAAAAATATCCAATGTTCCAAAAATCCAATACTGCAACATCACTGCAAAATATCAAATCAAATCTTGGTTTGTTTTCCTATTCAGCTCTCTCATACAATCCACAATGTTTTTCATGTATATCTCTCCCCCATTGACATCAATGATAGAAATTCCATCACTAAGTCAACAAAAACTTAATGTCAAAAGACACTTTTCAGAAAAATACAATAACAAGAGTCCTCATGACTCAGCTCATAAACTCCCCCATAAAGGAAGTTCCAACATCCAATCTAGAAGAAAGATAGGGCTCATATACCACTGGACGGATGCAATCATCTGCATCAATTCTCAAAAATAGGTTGGGTCATAACCCCAAGCATACCTCTCAAATACACAAATGTATCCTTAGGTAAAGGCTTTGTAAATATATCTGCTATCTGCTCCTTTGTACTTATGTACTCCAATCTTACTTCTTTTTCTGCAACTTTCTCTCTTACAACATGATACTTGATCTCAATATGTTTAGTCTTAGAATGTAAAATAGGATTTTTTGACATACTCACTATACTGGTGTTATCACAATGTATAACAATAGGCTCATCAAACTTTATTCCAATATCCTTCAACATCTACTTCATCCAAATAATTTGATTACAATTATTTGCTACTGCAACATATTCTACTTCTGCTATGCTTTGTGAAGTACAATTCTACTTCTTACTTAGCCAAGAGACCAATTTTCCTCCAAGAAAAAAGGCTCCACCACTGGTGCTTTTCTTTTCATCAATGTTGCCTCCCCAATCTGCATCAGTATAGGCACATAAAGTAAAATCATCAAAATTCTCATAACATAATCCATAATCCATTGTTCCTTTCAGATATCTGAGTATCCTCTTTACTACTGCATAATGTGATTCTCTAGGTTCTGCTTGAAATCTTGCTACAATCCCCACTGAATGTGCTATATTAGGTCTTGTATGTGTCAAGTACTACAATCCTCCAATCATAGATTTGTACTTTTTCTACTCAACTGCTGGTGTCTCATCTTTGTTAGACAACTTATGTCTGGTTACCATAGGTGTTCCAATAGGTTTAGAATCTTCCATTCCAAATCTTTTCAATAAGTCATTCAAATACTTAGTCTGACTTACAAATATACCTTCCTTGCTTTGTGTTATTTGTAATCCCAAAAAATATTTCATTTCTCCAATCATGCTCATCTCAAATTCAGTCTTCATTTCATCTACAAATTTGTCACTAGCTTCATCTTCTCCTCCAAAGATAATATTATCAAAAAATATAACTATAACCAAGAAACCATTCTCAATTTCTTTTGTGTATAAGTTACTATCTGTTGTTCCTTTTATAAATCCCAATTTCAATAAATACTTATCCAATCTTGCATACCAAGTTCTAGGTGCTTGTTTTAATCCATATAAAGCTTTCTTTAACTTACATACCATATCTCCTTCTTTTTTCAAAGGAAAACCTTCAGGCTACTCAATGTAGACTTCTTCTTCCAATTCACCATTAAAAAATGCTGACTTCACATCCATCTGATACACTCTGAATTTCTTGTAAGTTGGATATGCTAGAAACATTCTCACTGCTTCAAGTCTGGCCACAGGTGCAAAAGTCTCTTCATAGTCAATTCCTTCTTGTTATGAATATCCTTTACATACCAATCTTGCTTTGTTTCGTATCACTTATCCTTTTTCATTCATCTTGTTTCTGAATACCCACTCTATTCCAATCACATTCTTACCTTCAGGTCTAGGGACCAATTCCCATGTCTTGTTTTTTTCAATCTGCTCTAGTTCTTCTTTCATAGCATTAATCCAATGTTCATCTTCACAAGCTTCATTAGTAGTCTTAGGTTCAATTTGAGAAATCAAACATAAATGTACCTTATTTCGAGTCAAAACTCCTCTATCTAAACTTCCAATAACTTTCTCAACAGGATGATGTCTTGAAGTATACCTATTAGGTGTCATAGTTAATGATCTTGTTTCAACTGTAGATTCTTCTCTATTTTCTTCTCTATTTTCTTGAGTATGACTTTCATTCAGAAAATCACTGTGAGTTTCAAAAAATAATTCTGCATTTTCAATGTTAGGCTGAGGTTGTGCTTCTCCATCAGATTCATAATCAAGCATTCTTTCCTAAATTTTAAACTTCTCATCAACTTTTACATTTGCACTTTCAACAATAGTCTTAGTTCTTTTGTTATAACATCTATATGCTTTGCTTATAAAGAATATACAAGAAATATTCCTTCATCACTTCTAGGATCAAACTTTCCTATATCATCATCTCTCTTTATATAACATTTACTTCCAAAAATTCTAAAATACTTAACTGAGGGTGTATGTCCAAAGCATAATTCATAAGTTGTCTTGTTTGTATCTACTCTAGTTTGTACTCTGTTCATAGTGTATACTACTGTGTTCACTGCTTCTCTCCAAAAAGTCTTAGCCAAATCATTTTCAAACAACATAGCTCTTGCTGCTTCAGTTATTGACTTGTTCCTTCTTTCTGCAATACCATTTTGTTTTGGTGTTCTAGGGGCTGAAAGTTGTCTCTTAATGCCATTCATTTCACAAAAGGTGTTAAACTCTCTAGATGTAAATTCACCACCTCTATCAGATCTTAGACACTTAATCTTCATTCTAGATTCATTATCAATTTTTCTTAACATGATCTTAAATTTATCAAATGCTTCAGATTTTTCTTTCAAAAATGCAATCCACATCATTCTTGTAAAATCATCAACAAGAATCATAAAATACCTTTCTCCATAGAATCCTCTAGTCCTAGTAGGACCACTCAAGTCTATATGAACAATCTCTAGCTTCTCTATCAATGTGAACTTCTTGTTGGGAAATGAACTCCTTTTCTGCTTTGCCATCATACATTCTTTGCAAATCATGTTAGTAGGTTTCATAATTCTAGGTAAATCTCTTACCGCAAGTGTAGTGCTCACCTTGACAATATTACCAAAGTTTATATGACAAAACCTTTTATGCCATAACCAACTATCATCATCAATGTTAGTCTTTCCATCAAGAGTAATAGATCCTATACCCTTAATCAAACAAGGTGCATTGTTACCAACCCTAACAATTCCTCCATCATAATTATCTAACTTAACAAACTTTCTTTTCTCTCCAGTCATATGATGTGAACAACCACTGTCTATAATCCAATTAAATTTCTTTTCAACTTGTGAAACTAATGCTTTTTCTTCCCTTTTACCAGATTCAAAACTTTCTTCTTTAATTACTACAAATCCTATCTCCTCAAAGTTATCATTATCACTGTCACTTAAATATTTTTCAATTCCTGCTTCAAGATCTTCATCATTTGCATAATAACATTCTTTAGATCTTCTAGGTTTAATGTTGCTTCTATACTTCTTAACTGTTTTAGGATATTTAGATGCAAAATGACCATATTCTTGACAAGTCCAACATTTAAAGATTTTCTTACCATCTGGTTCTCTTTTTACAAGTAATGCAATACCCTCTTCAATCTTCTTATCTTCCTCAGATCTGCTACTGCTGGCATAGTCTCCATTCACACTAGTACTCCTTGTAGGTCTAATGTTAAGAGCATTGAATGTTGTTTCCATTCTAGGTAGCTCTCTTGATAATCTCAAGTTCATCTCTACTGTTTCTAATCTTCCAAGATGAGTCTCTCTTGAAAAGTTTGATGTACAAGACTTTATTCCTATTGCAATCTCAGACATCCTACCAATATATCTTCTAATAGATTCATCTTCCATCATTCTGATATCTTCAAATGCACAAATCCAATTATGTAATCTAGCCTTCTTTGCATGTTCATCACCTTCGAAAGTAGAATGTAAAGCTTTCCAAATTGCATGAGATGTTTTCAAACATCTTACCTAACTATATTCAATCTTCGATAGTGCTGACAAAAGTGCTTCTCTTGCAAGTATGTTACACATGAATAGATCTAGTTCATCTTTAGTTCCTGCCTCTAGATTGTCTTCCTCAATGATAGTCTTCTCATTCTTTCTAATCAACCAATAAATTGGTCCTAAACACAATAGATGTGTCTTCATCTTTTCTTTCCAACTGTCAAAATTTACTCCATCAAACTTAGGGCTTTCTTTTCTGAAATTTCCCATGGATCTCCTTAAGTTGTTAAACTTTTCTTTCAAGGACCTACTGCTCTGATACCAATTGCTAGAAAGTAAAGATCCCCAAGATAACTGAGAGGGGGGGGGGTGAATCAGTTATCAGATAATTTTTCTATTCAATTTCTTTAAACAATGTAATCAATGTACTGATCAACCATAGAAAGATAATCATACACAATTGCACAATAACACAAGATATGTTGACTAGGGAACCTCTTGAAAAGAGTAAACTCTGGTGGGAATGATGCCCACAAAATGATGAACTAATATGAAAGTTCTTTGTTAGAGGATGGACCCTATTAGGAGTCTTATGAAATACATTTAGTACATATAAATCCCTGTTAGGAGATTTTAAATCCTTATTAAAAGATTCTAACCCGGTTAAGTGTTTATCGAAGACAGAAGGACCCACTGCCCAAACAGCTTCAAGGCAAGATCTCTGAACCCACTGTCCAAAAGATCTTAGAATTATTCAATAGAATAATATGAAATATATTACCTCCTTCACACTATGCCAAAACTGCACTCTCTTCTACACAAGATCACAATTCCAGATCTCTATACTCACAAGTCTTCCTTCATTACTGAATTAGCTCTTTTCTTCACTTCATGCATATATTCACATCACAATCTTTATAGTAAACATTACAACAAGGAAAAAATTCCTTCTTATATACCAAACTCAAATAATTACAAATGAGTCGGTCCTCAATTACAAAATAATAAATTCTACATGCTACACACAAAATTCACATAAAACTGTCAGCTTCCAGATACTATAACTTTCTCCAAACATATCCTCAAAGTTTGCACTATGAACCACATCATCATTAATGAGTCTCCAACATCTCTTTAACTGTATAAAATCAGATTCCATCCCAGCTAAGAGATATCCTCCAATTTCTTAACATCGCTTCACAGAAACACTGTCTAAACACTGCTTTCACCAAAATGCTCATAACTCTCACAAATGAATGAATTTCTTTTTGTGCTATTAACCATAGGTTAATAACACACCAAAGAACATAACATCAACTACACAAAAGCCAATTTTCAATACAACATGTGTGCAAAACAAAACTGTACCTACGTTCCTGCTAATATCCATAATATCACTGTGTTGAGATCAATGACAATCCAAGTCATGAATGCAACAACAACTGCTATAGAATGACTGCCAAAATACTTTGCATTCATTCCTAACAACAAAGTGGTTGGATTTCATCATTCAAGATGATATGTTATTTAGAGGGAGCCAGTTGTGCATTCCATGAAGTTCTATGAGGGATATTCTCATCAAGGAGAAGCATAATAGAGGATTGGATGGACATTTTGGTCATGATAAAACCCTTGCTTTGGTTAGTGAGAATTATTATTGGCCATAGTTGTAGAAAGATGTCAAGAAGTTTATACAGAGTTGTAGAGTATGTCAAATGGAAAAGGGAGTAAAGTAGAATATAGGATTGTATCAACCATTTCCTGTACCAGAGAAGCCTTGGGAGGATACCAGTATGGACATTGTTCTTGGTTTACCAAGGACTCAGCAGGGAAATGATTCAATTTTTATGGTAGTTGATAGATTTTTGAAGATGGCACATTTCATTCCCTGCAAGAAGACTAATGATGTTGTTCATGTAGCAGAACTTTTTTTTTAGAGAAGTAGTAAGACTAAATGGTTTGCCAAAGAGCATAGTTCCAGATCAGGACACTAAGTTTGTTGGATATTTCTGGCACACATTGTGGAAGAAGTTGAAGAAAGATTTGAAGTTTGGTTCATCAAATCATCCATAGACTGATGGATAGATATAGGTGGTGAATATGAGTTTTGGCAATTTTTTGAGGTATTTGGTTGGAGATAAGACAACAAGATGGGATTAGATTTTCCCACAAGTAGAATTCACATATAATAATTATGTCAATAGGAGCACTGGTAAATCACCATTCTAGATTGTATATGGAAGTAGTCCATGAAATGCATCTGAGTTGAGAAAGATAGATAAATGAGAGATAAGTAGTGTTGAAGTTGAAGATTTTGTAGAACACTTGAAGAACATCCATGAGGAGGTGAGGAAGCACATTACCAAGATGAATGCACAGTATAAGGCTAAGGAAAATGAGGAAAGGAGGCATAAGGAATTTCATGTTGGAGATGAAATCATGGTTCATTTACAGAAGGAGTGATTTCCAGTTGGAACATACAACAAGCTAAAAATGAAGAAATTTGGGCCATGTAAGATACTGAAGAAGCATGATTCAGAAAATGCATATGAGGTAGAATTGCGTACTGAGTTGAATATTTCACCAGTGTTTAACATTTCAGATTTGATAGAGTATCATGAAGGAGGTGTTGAAGATGAGATCATAGCGGCATAGTGGAGTATTCCAACAACTAGTTTAGATATCAAGGAGATTGAGGACATACTGGATAGTCATGTTGGTAGAAGCATAAGAAATAGGACATATGAAGAATATCTAGTCAAATGGAGAGGATGACCTATTGAAGAGTCATCATGGCTGACAAGGGAGGAGGTTAACTATCTTGGTTTTCCTCTTCACACATGAGACGTGATGGAGTCACTTCATAAATTACCCTAGGTGTCTAATGCAGGAGCATTGTGGGTGTAATAGAAATCTTGCATCACCCAAAAATATTTTTGTTTTCTTTTCAATAAGGGCTATTTTGTGCAGAGCTACTATTTATGGAAACTTGCTATTTTTAGTAAGTTGGTCATATGTTCTCAGAATGTTCTGATTTCACATATGGAGGTTCATCTTAGTCATATCAGCCTGCCAGTAAAGTTTCATTGCTAGATCAAGTCTACTTTTGAAGATATTGAAGATTTTTGGTATTGGCAGTAGGGTACAGAAACTTTGACCTCAGTTTTGAAGGCTTTAAAGGCCCAAAATGAGGTCAAAACTTTGACTGAATGAAGCTTTCTTGATTCAAGTGTTGTAGAGACTTAATGCCCTTTCCAAAATGGGGTCATAATTGTTGGCAATTTGGATAATGTGGATGCATAGATGTTGTCATTATGGAAACATATGATCTCTATTGAGAGCGTAGAATCTGGAATGCAAGTATGAAAAGTTGAAGGAAGAAATTGTCTAAGTTTGGATACAGTGATCCTAACAGAGCACCCGATGAAGATTTAGTTGGTGACATCCACTGGAGAAATATTTTTATTTGCGTAGTTAACTAAAGCTTCTATAGAGTATGAGGATACCCCATCTCAGTGCGCATAAAGTTTAGAGCAGTATGGACAAAGTTATTCAAAGTTTACCAAAGATAGTTTTGCAGAAAGAATAGTTCTGGAGATAGTATTAGCGAAAGAGTTAAGGGATTATTTTTTCTTGTCAAAATAATGACTTAACATTATGAAGGGATGACATCCTAGATGTTTACTCTTGGATAAAGATTTGGGATGCCGACCATGTAAAGTTATTAGCTTTAATAACTCATATATTAGGCATACTTGAAATGTAATGAAAGACAGAAGTGATATGTAAAAAGAAAGAAAAGATAACTTGTGATAGTTGTTTATTGTGATAGTAGCAAAGGCTATTGATGCAAAGTTGTAAGCAGTACCATATTACAGTCAGAAACATTTTTGTATTACCTATTTGGGCAGTGAGCTCAGCTGGTGATCAGGTTTTGTAATCTAACTCCTAACAGAGTTAAGGCTTCTAACAAGGCCTAAAGTCCTTTAACCAAGATAGATCTACTATATATTGTAAATTGACTCCTAACAGGCTCCAATATCCCTAACAAGATACTTTTGATTAGTGATCTTTTTGGGTACCATCCCCACCGGGGTTTTCCCTTGGCCAGGGTTTCCTTGAGAACATATGATGTGTTATGAGTTCTTTCTATTTACTAATATGTTTGTTAATCAGATTGATAATCTTTTTATGCACTAAAGTAATTTGTTATATCCATAAGTGGGCAAAAGAAAAAGTTTGTGAAATACTGATTCACCCCCCCTCTCAGTATTTCCTATTTCTAACAATTGGTATCAAAGTGTAGTTACTCGGAGAAGGAACATTCAAGGAAAGCTTAGCAACTTGAGTAAGATCTCTATGGATATGGATCAACCTCAGAAGAATCGTGAAGAAGCTATTGAACAGATTGATATGCTTACTGATGAAAGAAACTTCTTAAGAAGAAAATATGAAGATGCAAAGAATGCTATTGACAAATTGAAAGGTAAGATTGAAGATCTGAAATCTAAAAAGAAATCTGATATGCTTGTTGAAGATTGTGATGAATTAGAAAAAGAAAATGAGATCCTTAAGCATGAGTTGAAGATAGTAAATCTGAAGCTTAGTATGAAAGATGGAAATTTGAGATCTGATAATGAAAAATTGAAAATTGAGAATGAAGATCTGAGGTCAAGACTTGAAAAGGAAACATCTGAATCTGAAAAAGTAAAAGTGCAGTATGTGGAACTTGAGAAGTATAATAAAATTGTGAAAGGTGAATTAACTCAATCTAAACAACAACTTGAAAGGCTATATTCAAAAAGTGACAAGACTAAAAAACAAATTTCTTTTGAAGAACCATTCTTTGATAGGACTGGATTTGGATATAGTATGTTTAGAACAAACCATGAAAGTAAGAAGCCAAATCTGAAGATATCTGAAAGTAGAGGAAATAAAGCTAGATGAGAACAAATTGGAAGATCCACCTAAAGAAGAACCACCTAGAGAGAAAAAAGAATCAAAGAAAGAAGAATCAAAACAAGAAGAATCATCTAAAGGTATGCAAAGAGAATTCAAATGTAGATGTTTTTCTTGTAATACTATTGGGAACATGAAGAGAGATTGCACAGGTAAGCAATTTAAATCTTTTAATGGACATTGTTATAATTGTCATAGTTTTGGACATAGAGCTAACGAATGTAGAAGACCTAAAGTAATTTTGAATAATTATGATAGAATGATTGGGAATACTAACAATGCAGATAAGAAATCTATTGAAGAAATGAATCAAAGAAAAGTAGTAGTATGTTTTAGATGCAAAAAAGTAGGACACATTGCTAGAAATTGCAGGTCACAGATTAACCAACAAGGATAGAGATTTAGAAATAATGGAATCATTTGTCAGATATGCAACAAGTTTGGACACTCAACAAGATTTTGTAGAATGAACAATGGAGGTTATCATCATAACCCTAACCCTAGGAACAATGCAAGAAGGAATGAAAATGCAAGAAACAAAGAGAAAGGTTGTTGTAGCAGTAAAGATGAAGTAGAATTTGAAAAAGGCATAGATCAAGGAGGTATAGTCAGCATTGAAAGTAGTCAGGAAGGTAATGTAACCGATGGTAAGGATGAATCTTTACCTGACCCTTCTTTAAGCACTTAAATTATGTAAGTTTCTATAGTTTAGGAATTAGGATTAGTGTAGATTAGGAATTTGAATGAGTTAAGTTTTGCATAGTTAGATATAGGTTTATTATGTTGTACTAATGCTATGGTTAAGTGCACAAAAGAAAATATTGTGTTTTATGAGGTCACAGAAAGTTTTATGGTTGCAGGTTTGCAGAATCAGCTTTTTGAGGTTTTAGTGGCAAAATGAATGAATGTGATGTCAGATCGAGTTAATGTGAAGTGTTATAAGGTCAAAATCAAAGTTATTATGATTAAAAAGTGATTGAAAAAAGATTGGAAAGAAGAAAAGAGAGTTGAGGATGATTTGAAGAAGTTTGGAAGTAGTTCGCAGCAACGATCATACCGAAACCCTAGATTTGCAAAGTTGAGGTATTTCTTGATCTTTAATCAATTGATAAGATGGATATTTCTATGGTTCATAATGTTAAGGATAAGAATAGACCAAAGATTAAGAAAGAACCAGTAGAACCAACTGAAATTGATGACAATCTAGCATTATCATCCATACCAGACGGAGTATTGCACATTGAGAATGTTAAAGGATATCTAGGTTGTAAGTTTGAAACTTTGGGAGATGTAGATTTTAGTGATGATTACAGGAAATTGTACAATCAAGACATGTTAGTTAAACTAGCTTATGGGCACTTAGAGACCAATAAAATTATCAAATATTCCATGAAGTATGAATTCAATGATCAGGAATGTACCAAGATCATTTTAAGTAGAATCCACAATGGGAAATTCTGGATGGAGGTTAGAGTTATTGATATAACTGCCGACCTAATTCATGATGTTATAGGATTATCAAAATTTGGAGAGATTCCACTGAATGAAAAGAACATGAGAAAGATTGTTTTAGATAACACTGGATCTAGTTATAATGGTAGAGGAATTGTGATAAGTAAGCTTAAGCAAGATGATGTTAGGTACCTTTGCAAGATCCTAAAAACTAAATTTTGTGGTAGTTTAAGGGAAGATGACATGGCTGTAGGAATGATTCATGTAGCTTATCTTATGTGTATTGAGAAGAAACTAGTAGACCTATGTGAAATCTTGAAAATTTAGTTATTTGAGAACTTAGAAAAGATTAAGAAGGCTAAGTACACTCAGTTTAGGTTTTCATCTCTGATAACCTATATGTTCTTCCATATTTTGAGAAGATTTCCTTACACAGTAGATTGGAGTGACAATGTGAACACAATGGAAAGAATAAACTCAGTCTACATGAAGCACCTTTTTGATAAATTTAATGACAGTGTGAAGCTTGTATTGAAGACTTTCCAGAATATTGTTAAGAACAAATCAAGGATTCCTCAATCCTTAGTTGCAAAGCATAAAGATGACATTTTTTTTATGGTTGACACTAATTTCACCTACATTGAAGTAGTTGAGCCTATTGCAGTAAAGGTAAAAGTTGAAGTACCTGAAAAAGATGAAGGAGATAAATCTTTTTCTCCTATTCCTAGCAAAAGAGTAAAAGTGAGTGCAACAAGACCCGACAAGAGATAGAAAGTGGTTGTACCAACTATACCTAGAAATGTAGTAGTAATTAAAGATGATAATGTAGTTTCAGTCAAGAAGAAAACTTGGAAACCAAGAATTGAAAGAGTTAATGAAGATATATTGAAGCATGGAGACTTCACTAAGTTGAATAAATTCTATGATCTATATGGATCATTTGATAGATTGAACTTTGAAAATGCAATGGTTACAAAAATGATTATGGTAGATAAGAAACTTAGCACCATTCATGGTAAGATCCCAAAAGATTTTTATAACAGACTTGTGAATAGAAAACATAGAGCACAAGAAGAGGACATAAAGATGAGAGAACATGTAATCAGACAGCTCTGTGAATTTAAGGATGAAGATCATTTGAAGAGATTCTTGAAGTCTCTTGGAACTTTATTGAGAACTAAGAGAAGAACAATCCTTATAATGGGAGGCAAAAAGGAGGAAGTACAGAAAGAGACAGAGTAAGCAGTAATGCAAGTTCTTGCAGATATAGTTACAGAAAAGCATGTTGAATCAAACCCTTAGTAGAAGCAATTAGAGGAACCGCATGTAGAGGAAGTTGGTATTAAAGAAGTTCCATCTTCTTCACATATCAATATTGGCAAAGAATCAATGGATATTGAAGGCACCAAAGTGACTTTAGAATCAGATGATGTAGTATTTCATGATCTAGGAAACATTGTTGACAATTTGGCTTTGGGAGAGCAAGAAAAGGTCACAGAATCAGAGAAGAATACAGAGGTAGAGGAAGCATCAACTATATCAGAATCAGTTCCAATAGAGTATTCAGTCAAAGGAAAACAACTTTTGATAGAGGCCACTACCTCTAGTGCACCTTTTAAACTAGTTGAAGACATTAGTGCACCTGACAGTAAGAAGAGGCATATTGGTTCAATGTTTGAAGACCTTGGAAAAGAAGTTGAAGATGATGATCAGCTTGAGTTCATCACATCTCTAAATAAAATTATTGGAAATAATAAGAAGGTGAAAGACCTTGAAGGAAAAGTTAGATTTTTGACAGAGAAACTTGAGAGTGTCATCAACACTAAGGTATCTGAATCAGATCCACTTGAGAAAGCTCAATCAGTAATAAATTATTTTGACTCAAAATTTTCTAACTTGAAGGATATTGCTAAAATAAAAGTTCAGGAAGACTTTGAAGAAGAAATGCAGAAAACTTTGAGTGTAAATATTTGAAATGATATCAATAGTTTAGATGTATGCATAAAGAATTTGAGGAGACATTTTGAGACAGGAAAGAATTTGTACATACAATGCACTAAATTAGAAATCCTAACAGTTGAAGAGGATAAGAAGATCAGAGAGAAGTTAGATGCTATTTTAGCTGAGACAAACACCTTGACAAGCCCTAATGTCAAGATAAGTTTTGTAGAGAAGAGCATAAGGAAATTGAATGATGAAATCAGAATGATATCAGAGGAGAAGAATAGAAAGATGATCAAGGTTAACATCTTGAGAGAGCATGTCTTAATCAAGATATCAATTTTTGAAGATCAAATTGAGCAATGTCTTTCAGCAAAGACATCATTTCAAAAGTTTAGTTTCAATTCCCTACAAGCTTGTCAGACAGCAGCATACGGATTGAGTACTCTACTCAATGTTGCTGAATCCATCAGGAAGGTATGGGAGAAATATTTTGAATCTTGGAAGTTAGATTTTGGTGATTGTGTTGCAAGCCTACTGGCTTTGCCATAACTGATAATAAGGTATAAAGTTTTTGAAATTTTTGTACACCCTATCTTTGTCATTGTTGTCAAAGGGGGAGAGATAGCAAAAAATTGTATATATGTTGAGGAAGGATACTCATAGGGGGAGATATTCTATGGATTATGATATTGTATACATATTGTATAACTTTTTCTTTTGGCCAAAATTTTGTATAAGTGTTTTTAAAGTTTTGTTTGCACACTTAGCCAATTTTCCCATATGTTACCACCAATGACAAAGGGGGAGATTGTTGGAAATTTGGATAATGTGGATGCATAGATGTTGTCATTATGGAAACATATGATCTCTATTGAGAGCATAAAATCTGGAATGCAAGTATGCAAAGTTGAAGGAAGAAATTGTCTAAGTTTGGATACAGTGATCCTGACAAAGCACCCAATGAAGATTTAGTTGGTGACGTCCACTGGAGAAATATTTTTGTTTGTGTAGTTAACTGAAGCTTCTATAGAGTATGAGGATACCCCATCTTAGTGCACATAAAGTTTGGAGTAGTACGGAAAAAGTTATTCAAAGTTTACCGAAGATAGTTTTGCAGACATAATAGTTCTGGAGACAGTATTAGCGAAATAGTTAAGGGATTATTTTTTCTTGTCAAAATAATGACTTAACATTATGAAGGGATGACATCCTAGATGTTTAGTCTTGGATAAAGATTTTGGATGCTGACCATTTAAATTTATTAGCTTTAATAACTCATATATTAGGCATACTTGAAATGTAATGAAAGATAGAAGTGATATGTAAAAAGAAAGAAAAGATAACTTGTGATAGTTGTTTATTGTGATAGCAGAAAAGGCTATTGATGTGAAGTTGTAAGCAGTACCATATTATAGTTAGAAACATTTTTGTATTACCTGTTTGGGCAGTGAGCTCAACTGGTGATTAGGTTTTGTAATCTAACTCCTAACAAGGTTAAGGCTTCTAACAAGGCCTAAAGTCCTTTAACCAAGATAGATCTACTATATATTCTAAATTGACTCCTAACAGGGTCCAATATCCCTAACAGGATACTTTTGATTAGTGATCTTTGTGGGTACCATCCCCACCGGGGTTTTCCCTTGGCCAGGGTTTCCTCGAGAACATATGATGTGTTATGAGTTCTTTCTATTTACTGCTATGTTTGTTAATCAACTTGATAATATTTGTATGCACTAAAGTAATCTGTTATATCCATAAGTGGGCAAAAGAAAATTTTTGTGAAATACTGATTCACCCTCCCTCTCAGTATTTCCTATTTCTAACAATAATAGTCAATCGGGTCAACGAGTGATGACTTATGGTCTTCGGAAGTTGGGCCACCTGAAATGGCAGCAAATAAATTTCCTTCAAAATTTATGTTTGGCTTTCAAAAGTTGTTTTGAGCCAACTATGATTTAATAAAATGAAAAATAAAATAATTCTAAGTTTGGTCATTCTTATTGGCTAAAATTCTAGAACCTTCCTAGGCGGTGGAAAATTGCCTATATAAGGAAGGATGTAGTGTTGTCTTGGGTATTTTGGGATAGTTCTGGGTAGTAGATCTAGGTATTGATTTGAGGCTTTGTCCTATAGAATATTTTAATGGAAATTCCCATGTGGCTTTGCATATTGTAATTCTGAAAGTTTGTAATTCCACATTTGTGGAGATAATAAGAAGCCCATTTTTTGTTCTTGCAAATTATTGTTGTTTCTCTATTTTTGTTATGTGTTTTTTGGTATTAAGGGGAGCACCCTTCATCAATTCCTTTGATTACTTAGGCTTGTAATCCTTTTTGAACTTTCTAGCTCTAGTAGGACACTTAGATGCAAAGTGACCAATCTTATTACATGAATATCACTTAAATGGTAATTGATCTTCATATTTTCATTTTCCTTTCTTTTCTCTTTTGGCAATCATAGCAATGAAATCATCTAGTGTTTTCTATTCATCATAATCATCATCACAATTACCAAAAGTGTTTGCATATTTCTTACCATGAACTCTTGTTTTGAAGGTTGTCTCACTCTTTGGTTCTGTCTTTAGCCTTGAAATCTCAAAAGATGAGATTTTGTTGATCAAGGTCTCTCTCTTGAAATTAGATGTAAGTTGCATGGTCTCAACAAGGATGTTGATCTTTCTTTCATATTCAGGAGTGAGAGTAGTCATTAGCTTGTCCATAATGTCCTCTTCTAAAATCTCTCCACCATTATTTCTGATTCTAGCAATTGCTTCATTGATCCTTTGATTGTAAGCTTTGATATTTTCTTCTGATAGCATCTCTAATGCATTGTTTCTTTTCTTCCATATCTTTCTGCATGCATCCTTTGCTTATTTTCCACCTTCAAATATGTCTTCTAGGTGCTTCCATATTTTGTGAGCTATATCTACCTTTTTTATTTTTGAAAACTCACCATCAGATAGGGCGTTGATAAGAGCTACTTTAGTTATAGCATTCTGATCAAACAATTCATTTTTCCTATTAGTAGCATCATCCTTTGCAAGGTCTTCTAAGGTAGGAATCTTGGCTTCTTTGATAGTTACATCATAAACTTCAAAAGCAATGCACTACAAATGGGTCACCATATTGTTCTTCCAATCAAGATAATTCTCTCCATCAAACTTAGGACTTTCTTTCCTGAAGTATGCCATCTGATCAACCTCAAGCTATTATACTTTCTCTCCCAGGCACTTGGATCTGATACCAATTGTTAGGAATAGTCCCAAGAGATAACTAAGAGGGGGGGGGGGGTAGGGGTGAATCAATTATCTACAAGTTTTAATTCTTTATCCAATTAAGTATACTTAAACATAAACCATAAACACAATGAAACAACACTTGAACTCAACACAATATTTTGGTTATGGGGAAACCCAAATAGGTAAAAACCCTAGTGGGAATTGACACCCACTAATATTCTACACTAGTGTATTATGATCCTTATTAGAAGATCCTTAATCCTATTAGGAGTTTCTTTACAATATATTTAGTACATTAGACCTGGTCAAGGTCAGACCTTGTTAGGAGTCTTTTACAATTGTCCCTATTAGGGGAGAGGATGCACTATCTAAGAGCTCACTACTCAAAGGGGTGAAGGCTACAACCTTCTAAATAATAGATACACACTATATCTAGATCTTGGTGAATTGTACTTAGATGTATTGTCTAGATCAGTTCCAATGAATAGCACAAACACTTTACTTGGTTGCATAGACCTTCCTCTGATGGTTCAACACTTTGCACACGCTTCTCTGCTCTGCTTAATCAACTATGAACCACACTCAAGCAATCACAAATGACTGCCTATACATATATTTCCTCTACATGATATAATCAAGTTGGCCTATTAGAACCACCTTGAAATCATATTAGAGAAACCATAACAAACTCCAATAAACATTATATTGGCTCTATGATGCAAGCAACACATTCTAGGACTTGTCCAATAAGATAATTGTAGACGTACGCTACATACTGTCGGCTCTACCAAAATAACTGGATCTTTTTTCTCAAGTAGAATTACTTCATGCACTCTTAACTAAACATCAATAACTCTTCTCCAAGGTTAAGTCCAAGGGAGCATACCCCAAAGATAGGCGCAACTCTAGAACTAATAAAATATATGTTGGCTCTTCTGAACAAACATAGGAAATTGCTACTAGCAAATAGTGACTACATAACTTCACTTCTATTGAATATCAGACTATGCGTCCATGAATGAAATATCACTAACATGTCTTCAACATATATCCAAGCACACAAGGCTCCATGATAACTATATGGACAACCATAGATAGAACACTACCTGTTACTTTTTTAGGAACACTGCTGACACTAGTTGCTATATAACTATTTCTACTAATAGTTAACCTCTGCGCCCATGATATCATGCTGATATCATGTCCATGCTACATATACTGAAAGCTTACTACATAACACTTCTACACATGCTACTTTCCATATGTTTTCATCAATGACAAACATACAATCAGTACTGGCCTGCTGGCAAATCTCCAACAACTATCTATTGTGCCTTTAGCAAATCCTAATTTTATCAAATACTTATTGAATATTGCATACCAAGTTCTAGGTGCTTGTTTCAATCCATATAAATCTTTCTTTAGTTTGCATACCATATCTCCTATATTAGTTAAAGGAAAACCTCCAGGCTGGTCAATGTAGACCTCTTCTTCCAATTCTTCATTCAGAAATACTAACTTCACAGCCATCTGATACACTTTGAATTTCTTATAGGTTGCATAAGCCAAAAACATTCTTATTGCTTCAATTCTTGCCACTGGTGCAAAATTTTCTTCATATTCAATTCCTTCTTACTATGAGTATTCTTTACATACCAATCTTTCTTTATTCCTTACAACTTCTACTTGTTCATTCATCTTGTTAATTCATCTTGTTTCTAGATTAGTTCTAGGATGAGTTCCTTCATCTGATTCATCATCAAGCATTCTTTCTTGAATTTTGAACTTTTCATCAACTTTAACATTTGTGCTCTTAACAATAGTCTAAGTTCTTTTATTATAACATTTATAAGCTTTTCTCTTCAATGAATAGCCAAGAAATATACCTTCATCACTTCTAGGGTCAAACATTCCAATTTCATCATCTCTTTTAATATAACATTTTCTTCCAAAAATTCTAAAATACTTAACTGATGGTGCATGTCCAAACCATAGTTCATAAGGTGTCTTGTGTGTATCTGCTCTGATTTGTACTCTATTATTTGAATACACTATTGTGTTCACTAGTTCTCTCTAGAATATCTTCACCAAGTAATTTTCAAATAGCATGGCCCTTTCTACTTTAGTCACTAATCTGTTCCTTCTTTCCACAATACCATTTTGTTTAGGTGTCCTAGGGGCTGAAAACTATCTCTTAATAACATTCACTTCACAAATAATGTTAAATTAATTTTAATTAAATTCTCCACCTCTATCTGATCTCAAACATTTAATCTTCATTCCATATTCATTTTCAACTTTGTTCTTAATAATCTTACACTTAACAAATGCTTCAAAATTCTCTTTAAGAAATGCAATCCACATCATTCTTGTAAAATCATCAACAAGAATCATAAAATACCTTTCTCCATAGAATCCTCTAGTCCTTGTGGGACCACTCAAATCTGTATGAACAATTTCCAACTTCTCTTCTATTGTGAACTTCTTTCTAGGAAATGAGCTTCTCTTTTGTTTAGCCATCACACATTCTTTGCAAATTATGTTAGTAGGCTTTATAATTTTAAGCAAATCTCTTACTACAAGTTTAGTACTCACTTTCACAATGTTATCAAAGTTTATATGACAAAATATTATGTGCCATAAACAACTATCATCAATCTTAGTAGGATTCAACTAAAATACATTACCTCTGGTTCTAGATCTAGTACCAATCAAATTACCATCCTTGTCTTTGATTACACAAGTTTTCTCAGTAAACCAAACTTTATATCCCTTATCAACTAGCTTTCCAACACTCAAAATATTATGTTTCAAACCATCCACAAAGTAAACATCATCAATATTAGTCTTTCCATCAAGAGTAATAGATCCTATACCTTTTATCAATCAAGGTGCATTATTTCCAACTCTAAGAACTCCTCCATCATAATTGTTAAACTTAATGAATTTCTTCATGTCTCCAGTCACATTATGTGAACAACCACTACCTATAATCCAATTAGCTTTCTTTTCTACTTGAGAAACTAAAGCTTTTTCTTCCTTAACTTTTGTTTTAGGATTTTCTTCTTTTATTGATACAAATCCTATATCATCATTCTCAATATCACTTTCACTTAAATATTTCTCCATACTAGCTTCAAATTCTTCATCATTAGCATAATAACATTCTTTAGATCTTCTAGGTTTAAATTTCTTTCTATACTTCTTAACTCTCTTAGGATATTTAGATGCAAAATGACCATATTCTTGACAAGTCCAACATTTAAAATTTTTCTTACTATTTGGTTCTCTTTTCACAAGAAAGGTAATACCTTCTTCATTCTTCTTGTCTTCATCATTGATATTCTTCTGATTCTTTATCATTAACCAATAGTCTTCGTCAAGGAACTACTGCTCTGATACCAATTGTTATAAACTAAAGTCCACCAAGATAATTGAGAGGGGTGGGGGGGTGGGGTGAATCAATTATCAAATAAATACAATTTTTATCTTCTTCAATAGATCTTAACCATGTAAGAAATGTAATCAACAACCATAGAAAGATATACATACACAATAACACAATAATGACACAAGATATGTTAACTAGGGAGCCTCGTGATCAAAGAGTAAACCCCAGTGGGAATGATGCCCATGAAAGATGGACTAATATAAAAATTCCTTGTTAGAGGATGGAATCTATTAGGAGTCTTATGAAATACATTTAGTACATATCAGTCCCTTCTAGGAGACTTTGAATCCCTGCTAAAAGATTCTAACTCTATTAGGAGTTATGGAAGATAGAAGGAACCACTGCCCAAACTGCTTTAATGGAAAGATCACTGAACACACTGTCCAACTGATCTCTATATTATTTAATACAATAATATCAAAAGATTAATGATCTCAAAAAATTGTTCCTTCTCCTCTAACTGTACCAAACCACACGAAATGCTTCATTAGATTTCAATACCAGATCTATGTACTTCGCATATCCTCTTTCAACAAGCATTGCACAATTCCACAATTCTCTTTCACAATCTTACAATTCACATCCATATTCTCATATTACAAGGAAAACATTCCTTCCTTTATACCACACTCAAGTAATTACAAATGACTCGGCATACATATTACAAAATAAAAGTGTCCACGTGTTACATAAAAATTCCATAATTACACAAAATTGTCAGCTTCCAATTAACATAATTCTTCACCTATGCTACCTCAGACCTTTTGATAATTTCCACATCACTATCATCATGTCTTCAACTTTTTTTCAACTTTGGATGATCAGATTCAATCCCTATTAGGAGATATCATCTAATTTCTACAAACCGCTACTAAGGAAAACTGCCTGAATACTACTTCCAGTGATTTACACATAACTGTCATGAATAGATGAATTTTTGTATGTGCTATTAACCATGATCTTGTGAAAAATCATAGAGTAAGTTCTCAACTCCGCATGTCTATATCTTCAATATCTCAAGTGCACTAACTCAAACACTATCTGCTTCTCTACTAATCTTCAGTAGATCACTATGTTCACATCAGTGATAATCATGATCATGAATGCAACAAAAATTGCTATAGAATGGCTATGAATAATCCCCCATAGGATATATTCAGCATTCATTCCTAATAGGATATGTGGTCTATTTTCCATAGTGATAATATGTTGGCTTCTTATGTTTTGGACTTGTATACACATTTCTCTACTCAAATTTCTTACATGATTCTCCTTTCTTAGTTGTAGAGTCCTCCATAAAGCCTAATCCAATGATATCTCTTAGTTTTCTTTGGCATCTCAGCTATTCATCTAGTTTCCTTATACTTTCCTTAGATCTCTTCAATATTTCATTCGTTTCTTTTCTAGTTTTGATCTTGTTCTTCAGATGTTCATTTTATAGTCTTAGTCTAACCATCTATTCCACCTTCCTTTCAATTTCATGATTAACACTGAGTAACTGATTTGTCTAATTATAGTGATTTTGTGTCAACCTCTTTATTTCCATATCTTTCTCATCTAGTCTTACAATCATTTGTCTCTTCTTATCTTATATCATTCTCATATCATCTTCAAATTTTCTCTTTTGTTCTAGGACTTCACATATTCTTACCAATTGAGCTTCGTGTTCCCTCTTCAATGATTTTACCTTCTCAGTTAGGGTTTTTTTCTTTTCAGTCAAATCTAATATAGCAGCTTCAGATTCATCAGAAAAGATTCCCTCTAAATTTTCTTCAAGTTATTCAACTTGATCTTGAGTATCATTTAGTTGATGTGCTAACTCCTTTCTCTTTCTTAGTGAATGCTTCAACTTCCTCCTTAGTTCATCAATCTCATAATTTTCAAATTCCAGTTCCATGTTCATATTCTCAATGAACTTTTCATACCTATAGCTTTCCATTTCTTTGGATATTTCCTCTCAAGAGGTTAAAATTCTAAATAGGAGACTTTGTTTTGATACCAATTGTTGCAAAGTTAAGGTGTTGAGGGGGGGAGGGGGCCTGGGTGAATCAGTGCCTTATAAAACTTTAACCCTCAATAATTATTTTACCCTTTGAACCTTATATCTTTCTATGCATGTATAAACTTAAAAAATTATTTGTTTAATGAAAGTAAACAAATTAAACTCTTTCAATCATAAACACATAACACACATGAATACATTTGACATATGATTTTGGTCACATAGAAACCCTTGGTTAGAGGGAAAAAATATGGTGGGGATGACACCTGCAATCATTCAGTAAAGCAGTATAAAGGTTACTCGGTTAGAGCATACAAAAATATCACTTTTGGTGATTTACCTTGTTAGGATTAATACAAAGAAAATACCTTCTAAAGTCTACCTAGTAAAAGGATTTTGCAACACTCATAAGTGTGCACTTTGTTAAGATATTTAAAATATAAAATCTTGTTAAAGCCTACCTAATATGTGGGTTTTGACAAGACAAAAAAAAATAATGTATTCTTATAACAACTAATCTATAATAATGCATTTAGCTATATGCTAGCTCAGTTCCATTATGATCTCTGTAGTCTCATCACCTTTCTCTGACTTATTTCACCAAAATCATCCACTTCCTCTACTTGGTAGCCTTATGTACTTTATGTCTACTATGTGCTCTCTCTCTCTCTCTCTCTCTCTCTCTCTCTCTCTCTCTCTCTCTCTCTATCTATCTATCTATCTATCTATCTATCTATCTATCTATCTATCTCTCTCATCCTTTTCTCAATCCATCCTCATATATTAATTATGTAACTTCCTAATTACTTGACCTGATTAGGAATTGGATCCTTCTAGAAATATTGGACAATTAGATCAATGATCTATATTAATTTCCACTTTCCAAGAAATATTTACTTCATTTTCATTGGTTTAATCTTTTCCTTGGGATCATTTACAATCATCTTTCATTCCTAATAAATCTTACCTAACTTTTACCTCGATCTTCATAAACCATTTTCTTTCTCAGTATCTAGTCACACTTTTATATCCATCGTGTATCTCTCAATAATATTTTCTAATCTTCTCCATTATCATGTTGTTCCTTCTTGGAAATACTCTTCCTAGTTTAAAATACTTATTGGGTACTCTTCCTTCATTGCACTACATTTGTTCAGTGTCCATTTTGTTTAGTATACATTATTTAGATAAAAAAAAAAATCTTTGTGCTTAGTAACTATTTTTCCTTGTGTTTATTGATTGTTCCTTTCTCTTCACGCACTAACTTTCTTTTCACTGACATGATTCTTCATTCATACCAACCTCATTCTGTACAAACCATAACTCATCTTTTCTTCACCAATGACAACACCCAATGAATTTAGGACTAACATGATTTATTTTTTTAGACATGTGATCATATTGATGATGGGATGAAAAGATTATTATGTGATTGAAGAGTCCTAGAGGGATGGATAATGTCAACTATGCCATGTGATTAAGCAAAGACCTAATTGGAAGCCGACTAGTATATGTAGCATGTTCCTGGATGATTAAGCATGGATCTCTAATCCTCGTATTTAAATTATGAATTTAAATTATTGTAATGTTGTAGGGGATACCATTGTTGGAAACATAGATGAAGTAACTGAGAGGGGGGGGTGAATCAGTTAACCACAATAATATTACCGCTGATCCCTTAAATATCTTAACAAATTATTTACTGTGCCACTTGGTAAATATACAGAGAAATGCTGAAAACTTGATCCTTGAAGTGTGTAATAATTAAAATGTTCTTAAGCATTCATCACTGATTAACTTACATGAATAAAGAAAATAACATGAACACAAGAGACACTAGATTTACTATGGAAACCTAATATGGGAAAAACCACCAATGTAACTAGTTACTATTTTTCACTCTTCTGAAGTGATGCCCGGTTAGAAGCCAACCCGGTAAAAGGTTACAAAACACACTATTAGGTGTGACCTTCTTAGAGGATTTAATCACCCTGCTAGGAGTGGCCTTGTAAGAGGTCTTGAAAAAATTCAATAGAACTGTTACCTTGTTAGAGGATTTACAAAATGGTTGTTAAACCAACTTGGTTAAGAGATTTTGATATCACTGCTACAATTGCTAGAGAGTAACAATGAAATGACCTACAACTGAATTGCTGAATATAGATCTCTGTTCTATTTCACTAGATCCTTATTGATCAATTAAATCTTTGCTGCTCCTCAAGCATATCTGACCATCCTTCAAAATTTGCACACACCTTTCTTCAAAATGATTTCTGCATGCTGTATATCTTTTATTCACCACTTGACCTTCTATATATATATGCCATTTCATAATCATTTAGATTGTCAAGTCGGTACTAATAATTATTATAACAGTCGGCAGGGATAAACAAACTGTAATAACAAAATTCTTTGAAAGGGCTGACCTTGCTCAGTAAACATTAATCTTGAAAAGATTTCCTTCGGTGACCGAGAGAACTCGGTAACCATAGTAAATTCTACAATATCCTTTGGAGACCGAGAGATCTCGGTAACCACTAATTTTCCTTCGATAACTGAGGAGGCTTGGTTAACACTGTTACCCTATCATGTTTCCTTTAAACACCCGAGAGAACTCGATAGACACTAAAAATTGCCTAGCTGACCGACTGAGCTCGGTAGATACTGAGAACTGCTTAGCTGACCGACTAAACTCAGTAGATACTGAGAGTGATAATTGATATGACATTTGTGTGACATCAAAGACAACACATAGCTAATCCAACAATGTCCTTCAGACAATTGTATCCAACAATCTCCCTCTTTGGCATTGATGGCAACACAACATGTCATAGCACAATGAAATTTCACAGAGAAACCAAGAGTAAGAAACATATCCTTAGCTTCATTTTGATTCCCACCATCTTCAAACTTCTTTCTTCCACTGAGAACTCTCCCTCTTAACTTCTCAAATTATTCTTCTTAGAAATTTCTTTAAATGACAACAAACTCTCCCTCTTTGACAACACATGCCAAAGACAACTTACACAGTTTCGGTAAATATCAATGTACCTTATGTATTGATTCATATGCAATGATTCCTTGACTATGCTACATCAACTGATTGATCTTCAAGATGTTCTGGTTGGTGCATCACTAAAACTTTATTTAGTGAACCTCAGATAGGGGAGTGACCCCTAACTTGCCTCTTAGATACAAGAATGCATCCTTAGGTAGTGGCTTGGTGAAGATATCTATAATTTGTTCTTTTGTATGCATATATTCCAATCTGATTTCCTTGTTCTGCACCAATTCTCTGACAAAGTGATATTTAATTGCAATGTGCTTGGTTTTGGAATGCATTACTAGATTCTTTGAAATATTTATTGCACTTGTATTATCACAAAACATAACAACTGGTTCTTTGATCTCAACCTTCATGCCTTCCAAAAGTTATTTAAACCATATAATATTAGAGCAGTTTACTGCTGCAGCAACATATTCTACTTCTGCTGCGGATTGGGATGTGCAGTTTTTCTTTTTACTAGTCCAAGATACTAACCTCTTGCCAAGAAAGAATGCTCCACCACTTGTACTCTTTCTGTCATCAATGTTTCCTGCCTAATCAGCATCAGTAAACACTTTTAAATCCAAATTGCCTCCAAATTTATACCACAAGCCATAATCTTCAGTTCCCCTTAAATACCTCAAGATTCTTTTGATTGCCATCATGTGATTTTCTCTGGGTTTAGCTGAGAATCTTGCCACTATTCTAACTGCTAAGACAATATCAGGCCTTGTGTGTACTACATACTGTAATTTTCCAATCATTGATCTATATAAGGTTTGATCTACTTCATTTGAATCATCATCTTTGGTAAGCTTTAGTCTAGTACACATGGGTGTACCAACTGGTTTTGAATCTTCCATACCAAATTTCTTAAGTATTTCCCTGATATATTTAGACTGAGTAATGTAGATACCATTTTTGTTCTGCTGAATCTGAAGTTCAACAAAGAATTTTATCTGACCAAACATAGACATTTCAAATTCTTTGTTCATAAGCTCTAAAAATTCTTTGTACTGATCATCATTTCCTGTAAACACAGTATCATCCACAACTATCTCTGCCAAAACAATTTTGTTATCTGATCCTTCTTTGATGTATAAATTGTTGTTGTCATTAGCCCTTTTGAAATCAATTTGAGTAAGATAGTTATGTAATCTTTCATATCATGTTCTAGGAGCTTGTTTCAGACCATACAATGCTTTGTGTAATTTGTAGACCATATCCCTTTTGTCTGGATCAATAAAACCTTTAGGGTGCTTAATGTAGACTTCTTCCTCAAGAATACCATTGAGAAAAGTAGATTTGATATCCATTTGATATACCTTAAATCCTTTATGTGCTGCATATGTAAGTAAAGTCCTCACACCTTCTAATCTTGCAACAAGAGAAAAAGTTTCTCCATAATCTATTCCTTCTTCTTGAGAATATCCTTTACATACCAATCTTGCTTTGTTTCTTAATACTTGACCATCTTCATTCAACTTATTTCTGAATACCCATTTTGTCCCAATTACATTTTTATTTTTAGGCCTAGGTACAAGAGTCCATGTCTTATTTTTCTCTATTTTCTCTATTTCTTCATTCATAGCCTCAATCCAACTTTCATTTTCTAATGCATCTTTGACATTTTTAGGTTCAAAATCAGCAAATAAACATGTACCTTTTAGTTTACTTCTTGTCATAGTACCATCTGATTTGTTTCCAATAATCTTATCTGGTTTATGATGCTTTCTGACGTACTTGGCTAATATAGGTTCCTTGCTTCCTGAATGAGTTACATTGTCATCTTCTTCATCTTCAGGTTCAGATTGCTCAAGCTCGGTAGATACTTGCTCAGTAGCTTCATACTAAGACTCAGTACTTTGTGACTCAGTCTGAACTTCTTCTTGTGACTCGGTTACTGTATTGGGCTCGGTAGATGTAGTCTCCTTACATGTGTCTGGCAATGTATCAGGCTTGATGTAATCAAATTTCCTATAGTCCTCTGGTTCCTTTTTGCTTTCTTCTTCAATCTTTTCTGCAAACTCATCAATTCTCACATGTGCACTTTCTATGATTTTGTGAGTAGACAAATTTAGACATCTATATGCCTTACTTTTGCAAGAATATCCCAAAAATATTCCTTCATCACTTTTTACATCAAATTTTCCTTTTCTAGATTCTTTTAAGATGTAACATTTACTACCAAATACTTTTAGGTAACTTACATTTGGTTTGTAGCCATACCATAGCTCATATGGAGTCTTGAATGTGTCTTTTCTCAGCTGTACTCAGTTCAAGGTATGAACTTTAGTGTTGATAACTTCCTTCTTGTATTTCATAGGAATGTTCTTTTCAATCATTAGAGTCCTTGCACAGTCCATGATAGATCTATTCCTTCTTTCGGCTATTCCATTCTGCTCAGGAGTTCTTGGGGCTGATACCTATCTTTTGATTCCTCTTTTAATGTAGAAATTATTGAATTCATGGGAGATGAATTCACCAACTCTGTCTAATTTCAAGCATTTTATCATTTTTCTTGTTTCCTTTTCTACTCTTGCTAAATACCATTTGAACTTCTCAAATGCTTCAAACTTTTCTCTTAAATACATAGCAATCATCATTCTAGAATAATCATCAATAAAGAGAATAAAGAATTTTTCTCCGGTATAGCTCTCAATTCCAATAGGTCCACATAAATCAGTATGCACAATTTCCAAAATATCTTTAGACTGATATTTTTTACTTTTGAAACTAGACATTCCCATTTTACCAATTTGACAATTCTTGCATAGACCAACATCAGGTTTCTTCAAAGTAGGAATACCTCTTACTTTCTTGAATTTGCTTATTTTCATCATGTTGTCAAAATTTACATGACATAACCTTTTGTGCCATAACCAACTTTCTTCAATTTGAGCAATAAAACATGAGTAATCACCAAGATCAAGATAAAACAGGTTACCTTTGGTTTGTTTGCCTGATCCTATCAGTTTTCCCTTTTCATCCAGTAGTCTTGCTTTGCCATTCATGAATTCAACCTTGAATCCAATGTTGATTAGCTGTGCTACACTTAGAAGATTATGCTTTAGTCCTTCGACCCAATATGCATTATCACATATAAGTTCTTTGGTTAATGAAATTCATCCCTTTCCTTTTATACAACAGGGTTCATTGTTTCCAAACCTTACATTACCACCATCAAAGTTTTCAAAGTGTTCAAACTTGGTCCTGTCACTAGTCATATGATGTGAACATCCACTATTTATAATCCATGTATCATTCTTGCTTATATGAGAGATAAGTGCCATCTCATCTTCATCATTGTCAGATTCATCTTTTACAGCAATGAAAACAATTTCTTCTTCACTGTCATCTGAATCTTTACCTAAAAAACATGTTTTCTTACCTTTATCCTTGATTGATTTGAAATTTTTCTTGCCATTGTACTTGTAATTTTTCTTCTCATCTTTGCTTTACTTGTTTGGACACCTAGCTACAATATGACCAATTTCTTCACATGAAAAATAGATTAAGGGAGTTTTACCTTTATATTTTCCTCTACCTCTTGAATACTTCTTTGCAAGTAATGCTTCAATAACTTCAAGATTGCTATCAGAACTTTCCTCTGATTCTTCTTCACTTTCTGATTGGATTTTCTTCCCTTTCTTGAGTGAAAGTTTGGCCTCAAAAGCTGATTCAATATTTTTAGAAGTTGGAACATAGTTTTCATAGTTATCTAGTTCAAAGGCTATCAATCTTCCAACTAAGGCATCCAAAGTTATATTGTGATTTTCTTCACATCTTCTTTCTTGAATTATAGAAACTCTTATTGCATAAATAGGGAGTAATGTTCTAAGAAATTTACTTATAATTCTTCATCATCAATTTTTCCTCCAGAGGCTCTGATTTCACTAACACTTGTCTTGATCCTTTCAACATATTTTGCAATGTTTTATTCTTCTCTCATTTTCATTTGATCAAACTGTCCTCTTAGGCTCTCTGCTTTGGCTCTCTTCACATTGTCATCACCACCATAGATTTTCTTTAGCTTGTTCCACATTTCATGAGCAGTTGTGCAGTCTTTGATTTTATCAAATTCTTCATAGCTAAGAGCTGATGCAATGTCTATCATCATAGTGTTATGGTTCTTCTTCTCTGCAATGTCTTCAATAGTTAATGTGCCAGTAGGAATTGTATATTCTTGATCAATATATTTGCATCCTGAATCACCAATGGAAGCCAGATGCAGTCTCATGAGACCTTGCCATGCTGAAAAGTTATTTCTGTTAAGCCTTGGAATTTCTCTTTTGTAAGACATCCTGATCTTTAGCTTAGGTCCTTGAAACCCTTCCTGTAAGCACCAAAAGCTCTGATACCAATTTTTGGAAATATAGATGTAGTAACTGAGAGGGGGGGTGAATCAGTTAACCACAATAATATTACCACTGATCCCTTAAATATCTTAACAAATTATTTACTGTGCCACTCGATAAATATATAGAGAAATGCTGAAAACTTGATCCTTGAAGTGTGTAATAATTAAATTGTTCTTAAGCATTCATCACTGATTAACTTACATGAATAAAGAAAATAACATGAACACAAGAGACACTAGATTTACCATGGAAACCCAATATGGGAAAAACCACCAATGTAACTAGTTACTATTTTTCACTCTTCTGAAGTGATGCCCGGTTATAAGCCAACCCGGTAAAAGGTTACAAAACACACTATTAGGTGTGACCTTGTTAGATGATTTAATCACCCTACTAGGAGTGGCCTTGTAAGAGCTCTTGAAATAATTCAATAGAACTATTACCTTGTTAGAGGATTTACAAAATGGTTGTTAAACCAACTCGGTTAAGAGATTTTGATATCACTACTACAATTGCTAGAGAGTAACAATGAAATGACCTGCAACTGAATTGCTGAATATAGATCTCTATTCTGTTTCACTAGATCCTTATTGATCAATTAAATCTTTTCTGCTCCTCAAGGATATCTAACCATCCTTCAAAATTCACACACACCTTTCTTCAAAATGATTTCTGCATGTTGTATATCTTTTATTCAGCACTTGGCCTTCTATATATATATGCCATTTCATAATCATTTAGATTGTCAAGTCCGCACTGATAATTATTATAACAGTCAGCTGGGATAAACAAACTATAATAACAAAATTCTTTGAAAGGGCCGACCTTGCTTAGTAAACATTAATCCTGAAAATATTTCCTTCAGTGACCGAGAGAACTCAGTAACCACAATGAATTCTGCAACATCCTTTGGAGACCGAGAGAGCTCGGTAACCACTAATTTTCCTTCGATAACTGAGGAGGCTCAGTTAACACTGTTACCCTATCATGTTTCCTTTAGACACCTGAGAGAACTTGGTAGACACTAAAAACTGCCTAGCTGACCGACTGAGCTCGGTAGATACTGAGAACTGCTTAGCTGACCAACTGAACTCGATAGATACTGAGAGCAATAATTGATATGACATTTTTGTGACATCAAAGATAACACATAGCTAATCCAAAAATGTCCTTCAGATAATTGTATCCAACAACCATGTGTAGCTTAGCATGGATCTATATGTATTTTTTAAATAGGATTTATCATATATTGGATAACACATATTTAATGTATGAGAATTTTATTTAAGGAATGAATTCCTTTCCTCTGTAGTGGGTTGCTATATGTGTGAACAAATAAAATGTATGTGAGATTGAAGCTACATCAGCTTCTATTTGGAGAGTTGAGATTTGCATCTAGAGAACAAGATTGAAGTCACTTAGTAGTGGTTGAGTGCTAGGAGAAGTTTTAGGAATAGAATTTTCATCCATATCAGAAGTGAGGATTGAGGATCCCTAAGGTGGATTTAACCTTCAAGCCTTTGATCGCGTGATCTATTTGTAAGATTCTAATAGGGTTGTGACTCCTAAAAGGATCAATCCTTAAGAATAATCACTAGGGACAAGATATTCAAGCTTATATGGTCCCTTTAAAAATTACCTAGACCAATTTGATTCCTAGCATTGTCAACTTAATCAACGAGAGTGATATGTAAGTTTGACTCATCTAGACTTATAGGTGACATTTCTACCACCTTATTTTGGTTATTATAGGCATGAATTAAATCTATCCCTACTACTCTTGACTCAAGTGAGAGAATCTAATTTAGGTTCTTATGTTTTGATATATATATATATATATATATATATATATATATATATATATATATATATATATATATATATATATATATATATATGTATGTATATGTAGAAGTTACACCATGTTTATGCAGATACATTCTCTATTAGGATCTTCAACTTCTGATTCTTCACTGTGATGAGATGTAGAAGTTTCATCATGTTCCAGTGGAGATTCTTCATCATTCCAAAGGATGGAATTAGAAGGAGCAAAGTTTTCTATATCTTGATCAAGAATAGGAGTAGACAAGGTTTCTTCTTTAAATTAAAAATTTTTAGGAGATGGATCAAAAAATGGTTGTGTTGAAAATCCTAGTCCACTCTTATCCTTATATTTTCTCCCATTAGTATGAATCATAGGATAAATGAGAGAATTTCTTATTTTAGTTAGAGGGCCATGACTAGGATAACCCATTTTAGTTAAGATTTAATATCCTTTTCCATATTTTTCAAGAGGTACTGTAGCATTAAGTATGACCTCTTCAAGTTATTTTCCTTTGTCTATCCATTCTTTGATAGCCTAATCTTCTATTTCATCTTCTAAGGATACTGATGACTGAAAAAAGTACCATATAATGTCATGGGAGAAAATGAAGGTTCGTTATTTTCTAAAGGTTTCCCATAAAAGCGAGAGGAAACTAGGAGTGTAGCAATAGATTCAAGTTGATATTCTCCCATTCCAAGGTTAATCATTTTCAAATTTTTCTCACAATCAGCAAGAGTGGTCTTATTTTCATCAGAAGCCCCATTATTTGGTACCAAGGAATCAACAATGAGTGCATTAATGGACATGGAATTATCTCCTTGGATAGAGATCTCAATCCCATTGAAAGGAAATTTTATGCACTGGTGATAAGTAGAGGGGATGACTTGCATGTCATGAATCCAAGGTCTCCCTAGTAGTATGTTATACGCAAGAGAGATATCAAGAACTTGGAACATCACATATTTTTCAATTGGGCCAACTCAAATGGGTAATACAATTAGTCCTTTAGAGGACCTCTCAACTTCAACATAAGCCTTGATAGTGATCTTCTTCCTTGAATCAATAGTGAATTATGATAATCCCAATTACTTTATTATATTAAAAAAATAGATATTTAACTCAATTCTATTATCTATCAGCACACGTTTGACTTGGGTTCAATAGATTTGAATCTCAACATGTAAGGCAAGGTTATGTCGATGACTTAAGGATTTGTCATCTTCCTTTGAAAAGGATAGGTAATGTGAAGCGGCGATATGGTTTACCATAGTCTGGAACTGATCAGTGTCAATGTTCTTAGGGACATTAGCTTCTTGTAAAGCCTTATTTAATATTTCCATGTGCGTAGGTGATAGTTCTAGTAGATAAAATATTGGGATTTGAGTGGGAGTTTAGTGAAGTTGATCCACTAAACTGTAGCTAGATTTTTTACAAATAGAATTTTTCGTAGAAGAGGTTGTTACTTTGGGGTTCTCTTTATTTGAAGATTTTGGACCTCAGAGGATGACTTTGGGTTGACTTCTGGTAATAGCCTTGAGACTTTCCCTAGATGAAGGAGGGTTAACAACTATAAGAATTGTCATATGACTGGACTCGTTGGTAGGTATGGGTTGTATGGAAGAATTACCACTTATTAATATGACCCTAGGTACCTCAATAAGATCTAAATCATAGTTGGGTCCATTATCTTTCACCATGTTAATACTTTCATCCTTTGGTTTGAGCATGTTGATGATATTGTCATTGTTTGTGTAGGTGTAGTTAATCTTATCCCCTTCCTCTTTCTTAGATTTTGATGCCTCTCCTTTATCATATTTAGGGAGTTGTTCCTTAAAATATTTATGATCATAATTCTCAAAAAGGCCATGCACTCCAACTTTTCCATTCTTAATAAGGTCTTGAATGACATGTTTTATCCTTATGCAGTTATCAGTATTATGTCATTTTTTTTTATGATATTCATAGTAATTATTATCATTCCACCATTTAGGTTTTATCTTGGTTTCATAAGGCTTATAAAATTATGGTAATGTGATAATTTTATTGGAAAGCAATGTCTTTAGTATCACATCAATGTGTCTCCCAAATGTGTGAAATCATGCTTGGGCTTAGGTGCCCATGGAGGTCTTATCTTGTTAGAATCATTAGTCTTTGAAGCCTCTTGTTGTTGATTTTTTAAGATATTAATGGCTAAATTGAAAATGGCCTCCTTAGACTTAGTCTCATCAACAATTCCATTGTTAACCATATGCTTATTTTTGTTCCAAAGTTTTTTCTTATCTTCATCATATCCATTATTAGCTTTTGATTTTTCTTTTCTCAAAGTGAATTCACATTTATAGACCAAGACATCTTCTATGTGAAAGGCACTCTCAATAATGTTGTTAAAAGTGAAGAATACTTTCTTCCTAAGATCCTAGTGTAATTCAAGAATAAAATTATTGACAAAGATATCAATCTTTTCATTTTTAGGGAGTTTTCATGGATACCTTGAGTGAAACTTTCTCCATCTTTTCAAGAATGTGATAAAGGGTTCACCTTTATTTTTCTTGATATTTCATAAATCAAGCATAGTTATTGGATGTTGAATATTGTAAGAATATTGTTGTATGAATCTTTGGATGACCTCATCAAAATAATTAAGTGGAGGATTAATCATTGTAAACCATTCCATGGCTTGGACACTTAAAATCCTAGGGAAGAGTCGCATAAGATAGGTGTTATCCTACATGAAATCCATACTTAGGGCATAAAAATGTCTAACATGATCATGTAGGAAAATGCAAGAAAACTAGGCCAAAAAATAGACCATGACAGAGAATAACTCTAGATGAAACTTCACAATCTATGAGGAAAATCATACGATAGTTTCATGCAAACTAGAGGATGCTTTAGAATGATACGATAGTCCATAAAAAAGCCATGAGACACTTTTCCAAAAGGAATAAAATATTTCTCTATATGATAGAGTAATATTCTAGACAGTAAGAAGTTTCATCTAAGAGTATTAAGAAACGTCACATAGGCATATGTTGGAATGTGCTATGACTTTTTGGGCTGCAAAATAGAAATGAAAAACTTGTGACAATAAAAATCTAAAAATGAAAGAAATGGAGCTAAAAATGCATGTCTAGCAATGTCCTATGACTTTTTGGGATGCAAAATAGAAATGACAAACTTGTGACAACAAAAATCTGGAAATGCAAGAAATGGAGCTAAAAATGCATGTCTAGCCCTATGGTGGGTACCACAAATGTGTGATCAAAAGGTGACACACTTCTATAAACCATTTTTTTTTCGGGAATCCATGAAGAGGAGATCCCAAGACTGAGGGTGGAGAATAATCCCCATTTTGACTTTAGGGCACGATATTATCAAGAGGCAAGATCATGTGGATGAGAATGGTTATGTAGAAATGAGTGATGGAGAGTAAGAGGCAAAAGAGATTCCACTTTTTTTTTTTTTCTATTTTTTTCAAATTAAGAAATTCCTTTTTCATGTGCACACATAGGATAAAGTGGATTTTATTTAATTAAAAGGGGACATGTTCTTTTAATCAAATAAGACTTAGGATAAAGTGGCCAAACTTTAGGATATCATCGACTAAATGATTAAAGTGATTATTTGATCAAGTGATAAGATTGACTAAACATAAGATAAGGTCTATTATTTTTAATGTTTAATGTTAGAGTGGAGCTCAAGGTTTACTCAACCATTTTTGGGTGATTAAAAGTATAATTGAGTAAGATGGATGGTCGGTAGAGAAGTATTGAGTAACTAAGAAAAGATTGTTGGTTAATATGATTACTAGTTGGTTGGTCAACGAAAGAGAATTTATTACACATTACCAAACCCTAAATTCCCTTTTCACTATAAATAGAAAAGTAGACATTTCATTTGATACAATGCATTCAAAGAGCATTAAATAGAAAATTGAGCAATTTAAATGAGCATTTGAATTTGAGCTAAAAAAAAGTGAATTTATTAGTAGTTTGAGCTATCTGACTGATCTGGTATAAGAATTCTAGTGTGCCTGAGACATTTAACTGTTATTTGAAAAATCCCTAGTCAAGAAACTCAAAATAGCATCTAGCCCAACACAATCCAAGGCACCAAGGGTTTCTAAACCTATTTTGATAAAGAGCCTAGACTATGAAGAGCTGAATTACAGGTTATATCTCAAAATTCCTATGAAGACTAATGAGACCAGAGCACTTTCATCATTGCCTCTAAGGATTTTACTTGTTCTAGATAATAGATCTTATATTCACTGCAAGATTGGTGAGATATGAAAAAATGAAATACAAGATACATACAAGGCATTATGTGTGGATGGAAAACTAAAAGATGAGCACAAAAATTTGGAAATGAAGATTTTTACTCATGCCCTCCATTTCCAAAAGGTTTTCAAGGATGAATGGATTAGAATTTCTCTTAGCCAAGTGCACAAAAACTCAATGTGGTTTGAAGGTCCTCTCAAAATCACAAAGGATGTTATGCATATGGTTACTGGATATCCAATTGACAAGAAAGAAAAGGCAGTAAGAGCAACACCAAAGCAAGAAATAGAGATTAATACTAGAGAAACATGGGGCAATCAAGGTCTCTAAGTGTCTACAATCAATGATGTAGAAACTAAGTATTCTACATGTGTCATTTCATATAGAATTTATCAATCTAGCAGATTGAATAGTGTACCATGTGGAGCTATTGACATAGCATACAAAATTGTTAAGAAAATGATTTAAAGTTGACCTAGCCAAGATACTTCTGAAGCTACTAGAAGACAACATGCATACCATCCATGTTTCCAAGACCAATAGTCTAAAATACAGATCGTTATTTCTATGTATTTTCTTCTACTTGCAAAAATTATTTCCTAGAATTAGTGATGTGAACTAAAATATAGATAGGCCTATTATTTATTATATTGGTGATTAGATCAATGGTATAGGTGAGAAATTTGATAAAGTAATGAGTGTTTATTTTGAGCAATTTAAGGCCATAATGCATCAAAGATTTAGGATTCCCCCACAGCTAGTCGAGAACTACAAAGGTACAATTTGTTTCCTAATTGATATTAACACATGTTTAATTAAAGTTGTAGAACTAAGAACTTTATGGATAAAACTAATGGGTTATGAGATATGTATTGATCAAGATCCACTTTCCATTGAAACTTTGTTGAAACAACCGTTAGATAAGACAAACAAACTATTTGAAACATTTGAAGAAGCTAAGAAGAGGATAAGGCTTGAAATCCTAGGTCCCAAAATATAAAATAAAATAAAGAAAATGTTAAAACACATCAGAAGAAAAATTTGGTGAAGAAAAGGATAATTCAATTGATGAAGAAAATGAGGGAGAAGAAGCTGAGGAAGAAGAAATAGAAGTAGAAAAATCAAAACCTAAAAGCAAGAGGAAGGCCCTAGGTGAGGAAAATGTTAGTCCGAAGGCTACTAGGTCAAGGACTAAAGATGCATCAACCCCCACACCATCTATAAAAATAGGTAGAGGTAAAAATTTATTCTTGAGGAGAATCAGCCCAAAAATAAGACATATCATAAAAGGAAGTACACTCTGAAGTAACACAAGTTTATGAAGAATGGGGATAATGAGAATATCGAGTCAAATAATGAAGGTCAAGTCAGAGTTGTCAAAAATTTTGTACCTAAAATGATTGATGAGAATGTTGAACCTTTGAGAGCATCTGAAAGTTTTGGTTCCATGCATGTACTAAAATTTCACAAGTTAAATGATGAAGACAAGTTGAAACTTGAAGAAGCGATTATTGATGCATTGTATATATTTAAAATTGTACCTATGGAGCTTGTAGGGAAAAAACCTAAAGAATTATAGAATACAATGAGTGCAATATGGAGATATGCACTACTATCTAAAATAAAAATAAGGGAAACATAACTTGTCTTATCAGTCCCAGCATTATCAATCCAAGAGATTGATGAATCCCTAATTAATTACAAAAAGAGATTTATGATTAAAAAGTGATAATTGAGCATCTTGACAGTAGGAAACATGAGGTAGAAGAAGAAAGAAAGAAACAATGGAAATATATATTCCAAATAACTAAACTTAAAAAGGTAGATATATCTAATACTGAGATGCCAACCAATGCACAAGTGGAAAATTTGGAAGAAGACCCCAAGGAAACTATAAATAAAGTAATTGACGGTATTCCTCACATGGTTAAATGTGCAAAAGAAGAGGTTATAATAAAAGACATCATTGAACAATATCCAGATGAAACTATAAATAAGGATCAAGATGTCATGGATGTTACCAAGGAATCTCCTTAAGATAAATCATTTACCGATCTATCTATAAAAAAAACTAATGAAGGATTGTAATGTCGCTGCCAGGGAACCCATAAGGAATCAGGTCTATGACCTAAAATTACAACTAACAATTTTTTTTTCCTTAACATTCTAACATATCATCATAACCATTCACAAGTACATTCCTTAAGGTTCCCTTAATGAATTAATTTACCATTATCAAGCAATGCATTTTATTACTTAATCTAATACAATTCTATTTTCATTTCAACTTCAAGTTACATTGAGACATTGCTTTCATTCTACTTCAAAATCAATTGCCTTAGTGAATTAATTGAATTCATTTTCTTTACCAAACTAACACATCATTTACTTTTGGAAATGAAACAAGCACACATTACTTATCTCATCCACTAAGTACATTTATTCTTTCCTATTTATTTACTCCTTAACCATATCTATGCTCAACTCAAATGCACCATCAAACTCAATTAAGCTTTTCCATTAAGAGTTCTTACTTTCTATTTTCATTTCAATATAATAATAGAAAGAGCATAAAGTATTTAACCATATATTTATAACCAACATAAATTATTTAATGAAACATTTTTTCCACAAGTTTAACTTCCACAAATTATCATCTATAACCTTGTATAAGTCTACTTAAGAATTGAGATTAAAACCTAGTTTGAATAACCACACATTACTCATATTGAACTATACATTTAAGAATCACATCTCATTACTACTTTCAATACTATATATGTTTCTTACCCTTATTATTTCACCTAGAAATACCCTTAAACCCTTAGCATATCTTTTCACTATTCCACATATCAAAATGAGTATTCCTTAAGAAGTTTACAACTATAAGTTCTTTGCAAAAGCTTACATAGAATCATTACTTTCAATTTCATTTAAAATCACAAGAGAGATAGGGTAGGAATTACTCATTGATTTATCCATATTCAATCCCATTTTTAGATTCATAATTCTACCCTTCCCATCTACATAACTTATTTCTTACAATTTCCTTTTACAAACATAATTATATTTACTGCACATTGTCCAAAGCCATATAGAAAGATAATTACATCAAGTTTCCTAGGGTCTTACTATACATATTTACATCTTGATTTCAAAAGATAGGGATACATGATACAAGAATAGAAACTTCACCATTGAAAAAATTAGAATCCAAGTCATGACTCATACCATGAACAATACCTCGAAAGAGATTTTCCACCCAGCCATGTGAAACTGGTAAAGTTCCACCCCCTGTGCTAGGAGATAGAACCAAGGTAATCTCAAGACCTTAACACAATCTAAGTCTCAAATACCAATAAATCCAAGACTCAAAGCACATGAATAGAGCACATAAAATATCATCATACTATAACACTGAGGTTAAGGTTCTAGGAGAACACCTAAGTGAGTGTCATCACACCACTTGTATATTGGGATCCTCCCTGGAAATAATGTAACCCCAGTACCCCCTTTATGAGTAGGGATCCTCCCTATCAGTTATCCCTAGTCCTGGTACTCTAATCAGGTCTGTGTAGTCATTATTATATTTTCTTTCATTATCTTTTGAATTCCCCCCTCCCAAGTTAATTTTTAAGGTTATTACATTTTTACAACCCATCCATAGGATCATTTGGCAACCACTTTATGGTTCCAACACCTATGGTGAGCCACTCACATAGGTTTCATATTCCCTTACCCCATCACAAGCCACAAATACAAGATAACACTTCCAAGTCCTAATTCATAGGTTTAGGAAACTCCCCTGCGCACTCAGGCCCTCAGAGAAAGTCCTAACCTTAGCCATATAAATAACAGGAACCACTGGAAGAATGTCTATCACAAGACATCTCAAAGAAAAACATAAAACTTTCCACATGCATAAGTACAACTTTCCAAGGTTCATTTATGGGTCTAAGGAACCTCTCATGCACACAGGTCATTGAGACAAGTCGTAGCCTCATAAACTAAGCTCAAGTCTATGCCAAGTGCAAAAACATCATAACTAAACCATATAACCTCAACAAAACAAGTAACGAACATACATAGGTGATAAAAACTTCCACACATATTAAAACAACATCCATTTATGAAAATCTCAGGAGCCTGAAATTTGGCTAAGTCTGATTTTTTTTGGAAATTTCCAAAATCTAGAATTTGCATCTTAACTCCTATGAAGCTAAAACCTATCACAAAGATCCTGGAATGTATTTAATTTCTTTATACAAATATAACTTAAATTATAAGAAATTAAAGTATGAAACTTATACTTAAATGTTATATTTGTATAAATCTTGCAAATTTTAAACCCCTGAAACCCTAAGAAATCCAAATGAATTTGTATAAAGACTCATAAGACAATGTATTCATTCCCATATGGCAATTGACCAAATTTTGTATGGGTATGCCTACAATGTCGTAGGACACTTCAAAACATTTTCACTAACTTAACTTTTAAACTTCCCAAAAAATCCAAATGACTTTACATATGAACCCATATGATAATGTATGCATTCCCATATGAGTTTTCACCAAGTCTCATATGGGTATGAATAAAAACTCATATGAGACTGGAGGATAGTTTTCAAAAATTAATTCAAAATTTCTTGAAAAGGCCAAAAACTGAGTTTTTAAGGCATGAAGAGTGCCTGGGGAAGGTTCCCTGAGGTCAACCTGATGCAGGGACCTTGGTACCACATCCAAAACACAACTTCAATACTACCTATGTCTCATACTAAATTAAATCAAATTAAAAACCACAAATCAGAGAGAGGCTTGCAAATGCAACAATGGAGAAATATGATTGCATCTATTCCCAACACCTCCCTAACCCTTCCTATTTCTTCTTGAAAATCCATAATACATTCAATAACAATATAATACACTATCCTACATGATCAAAACCACTTTTACCATCCCAAGAAGATTTCACCATAGTGAATATACAAACATTCATAAAAATTACTTCTCGGAAACATATTTCAAATACATAGAAAACAAAAGATATATATAGTTCTCATTTTCAAAAAAATAAACAATCATATTCTCATCAAGTAACATATCATTCATATACATAATCATACACATGGGAAGAATGGAGATTCATCCCAGTTTAGACCCTACCGGGGGTCCTACGAAGAATCATCTTCCCTTGGTTGGAGACTCTCTGCAAAATTTCCAGCCTTGAGTAGATATCCTCCTAAAATTTCCCCTAGAAATCAAACTTTAAATAATCCACACATGCTTCCCCTCCAAACTGAAGAACTCCCAAATTCACAGAAAAACTCTAATAAAATTTCCAGAGAAATCAATAAAAAAATCCTCCCAAATTTTCCTAAAAATCTCCTCCATTCACACAAAAGAATCAAATATTTATCATCCAACTATGTGGTTGGAGGAGTTGCCTTACGGGAAGCAACTTCTCCAACTTTCATAGTTGGTTGAATGATCAACAAGTCATTCCCATAAAAGACTTAATCAAAGTTTTAATTAATTTAATTAAAAGAGCTCAAAAGAAAACCATAACAAGAAGACTCAACAAACAACTATCAAGGAAAACACATAGCACACATGGAAACCAACTAGCCTAACTTCTAGGAGGGCTCAAGTTCAACTCCATCCTAGATAGCTAGTTTTACTACAAAGAGCATTTATTTTATTAATTATTATTATTAATATTATTTTCACTTTTTATTTAATACATTTTTTTAATATACTTCATTCAATACATTTATTGAATTCACTTTAAATAACATATCATTTACACAATCAATAAAAACATACAAATATTATTATTTATATAAGCATGGGTATATGTGTGTGCACCCACATATACACATACCTATATAACATACAATAAATATAAAACATATATATAATACATATATATACATATACTAACAAGGATAAATCTAACTCACATCATAAATCATAGAACAACATAGAATCATAAATCACAAGACCACATCACATACTGCATTTGAATTCCCCAACTAGGGTAACTTCCTAAACAAAGCTCTAAGTCCATGGTTAACCTTGAGAGTAATCTTGGTAATATCTCCACACAACAATAGCTCAAGGATTTTAATGCATGCTCAGACCTGTGTAGCCAAGTGGAGTTGATGCCTGGTACCTACATCCTGTAACACCAACCAAGTACACCAATATATATATATATATATATATATATATATATATATATATATATATATATATATATATATATATATATATATATATATATATATATATATATATATATATATATATATATATATATGTACAAAAAATTGCAAACAAGGAGGGAGAGTGCGACATTGTGTGGACCTCTTGGAGGAGTAACTATGACTACCTCCCCTCATTTGACACTCACATCAAAAATTCACATCAACAAAGCATAATTGGATTAGTGTGGTTAGTATCAAAATAATATCTTTTTTATATTGTATAACAATAATGAATCATAACATAATCATGTAAATATAAATCATCTATTATCTTTCACAGACCCATTTAACCATCAGGCATGTACTCAAAATGTCCCATTATCAAATCAAGATAAACAAATCATATAACCCTAAATGCATTAATCATGTCTAATCCCAAGTAACATTATTAGAGAAGGTAACACATCTAACCCTTAAGTGATTATAATCAATTAACCTAATGTACACATAAATATTAATAATGAGAATTTCACATAGAAGCATATAAGTCTATTAGGTGATCCTTTTAGCATTAAGGTCCTATACTATCACTGATACACATGAAGATATAAAAGAACATACTGATGTAAATATTATTATTTCCCACATTAAAATATGAAGTTATGGTAAGTTGGACGAGGTTCAGTTTAAGAAACCATCTCAAGAAGGATCATTCTCACATATAGCTCTACCTAATTTCTAGTGAGCAAACCAAGACTTGACCAGGTTGGAGGGGCATTACAAGGATGCAACTATCTTGCAACAAGTGCATGAATACACAGCTCCTACACCTAGTGTTATAAAACCTATTGAGGTACCACTTGACAAAAATGCTACAATTGATACTAATTTTCCTAAAGATAGTGAGGAAACAACTAAGGAGACTAAGAAGAAAAAGGAAATAGATAAGGGTGAAGAACCCATAGCCATCGAGAAATTCAAAGAGAGTACTAATATAGAGATAGAAGATACTTCTAATACAAACATGAAATACGATGCACCAGAATAAGGAGAAGAGAAAGATCATGAAAATGAAGGAGAGAAAGAAAAGGAGGAGGAACCCACTAAGAATCACACTGAGCCCTCATTCCCTCCAACTATTTCACTTAGTGGAAGTGTACTTACTTCCCATAATAATAAGAAGTAGAAAAGTAGAAAGGACAAGATATCATTGGAAGAAGAGATAGTCATCCAAGTTTATGATCCAACCAAATTGAATCCCAATGAAATGATAAAATATGGTGAATTGTTGAAGAGAAAAGGAGAACATGATAGACTTAAAAAGGAAAGGAAATGACAAAAAGTATTATTATGGGTGAAAGACATCTTACTAAAAATTGTAGGGTGGCTGCAAGAAGTTGAGTCCCACTTTTGGGCAAAAAGTTGAAGTGTTTTCCCTTTTTTTCAAATTTCATGTCAATTGATGTCTAAATTTGAGGTACTTAGAGATTGAATCTAAACAAAAATTAGTAATATAAAATATGGTTCTTAGAGTCTATTTTTCAAATATGTAATTCATTTTAATACCCACATGGTATAAATTTCTTTTTAGTAGGAATGTTTAAATCCCATGTTTTCAAAATCAATGTTTCAGGACCATACCATAGTCGTGTACGACCAGCATATTTTGACCTAAATAAATGAATTTTTGCAAATACTTTTGGGAAAATATACCTAAGACACCGAAGATTCATGAGCATATTTTTTTTTATTTTTTTTAATTAAATATTATTTTTTAATTGACTAAAAAATATAATTTTAAAACCTATGGTGTATGACCACCATAATTTGATGAAAATTTTATATTTTTTCAAAATTATTTTTTCAATATTCAAGAGAATTGTATGCATATTGATATCATATAATTTATTTTCCAAAAAATTGTAAAAAAAAAAAAGTTATTAAAGTTTTAGTGAACCTCACTATTTTACATTTAGGTACCACTTTTAACTAATAAATACTGCAAAAATAGTAAAAGTAATCATATCACTATGAAATTTATATGTTTGAAGTCAGGATAGTGAGAACTCTAATGGGTTTTTGTTTTGTAAAAAAATACAATCAGGAAGGCCCTCAAAAAATTATGACAAGGCAAAAATCTGACATTCTAGTGCCTTAACCAAATGTTTGCAGGTCAAGGCATAGGCTTGGTTCCACCAGGCCTAAACCAAACCTATTTTGAAATGAAATTTGAGGAGGATGTGTGTTTCCCACTCATGTCTTAAGAAATGAGTGCTCATTATTTAAATTCAAAAAACAAGCACCTATTTATTAAAAAAAAAATGGAAGTGTTAAAATATATTTTTAGTCATTAAAAAAAATAACATAAAAAAAATTTAAAAAATTTAGAAATAGGTACACATTTTTTGAATTTTGGATCAGGCGCCTGAACCTAAATCGGGTGTTGGACTACAACTGATTTGGAATTTGATTGAAGAATTCATGATTAAATATCACTAAGGAGTTGCTGACTAGATATGTAATATGATTAAATCAGTATTATATTGTCATTGATGTCAACTAGTTTGACAACACTTATCTTGTAAGTTACTATACCAAGACATCTGAAGAAAGGTGAAAGAGAAGAAGAATAGAGAAATCTACATGAAGAAAAGATGTACATGATAGATGAGGATAAGGAACACATTGAGTAACTTGTTGATGAGTCTATGACTTCATGATATTGACTTTATTATGTTGCATTCATCTATGATGAAGTATAGAGCTAAAAGACACAAAGCAATGTTGTCGGTAATTGAAGCATTTCTACTATACACCGACGGAGTGTAGTGTATACCAATCATAGTATTAACCAAGCAGTGTTCACCAATGCATTTCTTTGTTAACCGAGTGGAATAAAATGAACTAAATGATTAGTTTAGCTGATAAGATTAATGAGCTGTAAAGTACCTTGATTTCAGTGATAACAGATAATGTTTGTTATGAATATTGATGACTAACAAAATTAAAGGAAGACCTAATAGAGAAGATTGAAACATATTAATGACATGTCAGTTGAGAAATTTTGAAGTAGAAAAATATATGAATGTGGTTAAGCGGCAAAATCTGATGGTGGAGAAGAAAATGATTTACTTGTCTATATAAGAGACAAGAATTTCATTATGAAGGATGCTAAAAGAAGAAAAACTATAGGAATATTGTGTGAACAAGGTTTTCATGCATTCTGATCATACTGGTTAAGTAAGAACCAAGCTGCATAACAATTAACGTGCTACAAAGAGCAATTACCGATAGATAGTGTTGATACAGTATTGAATCTGAAGTTAATTATTGGTCAGAAGGATTTTTTAGGACTTAATATTGATCTGTAATCTGCAATTGAAGTTGTATTAAGGTAGGTCATTTAATGTTACATATTTAACCATTGTATAGAGTCAAAATCTCTTAACCAAGTGGACTCTGAAAGTCTTATGATGTATCATTCATAGAATGAACATTGTTATCCTGTCAACCCCATAGTGAATGTTGGTTGGATGATAACTTCTGTTAGAAAGTAAAGATCCCCAAGATAACTAAGAGGGGGGGGGGGGTGAATTAGTTATCAGATAATTTAACCATTCAACTACTTTAAATAATATAATCAATGTACTGATCAACCATAGAAAGATAACCATACACAATTGCACAATAACACAAGATATGTTGACTAGGGAACCTCTTGAAAAGAGTAAACCCCGGTGGGAATGATGCCCACAAAATGATGCACTAATATGAAAGTTCCTTTTTAGAGGATGGACCCTATTAGGAGTCTTATGAAATACATTTAGTACATATAAATCCATGTTAGGAGATTTTGAATCCCTGTTAAAAGATTCTAACCCGATTAAGAGTTTGTGGAAGACAGAAGGACCCACTGCCCAAACAGCTTCAAGGAAAGATCTCTGAACCCACTATCTAAAAGATCTTATAATTATTCAATAGAATAATATTAAATATATTACCTCCTTCACACTGTGCCAAAACTACACTCTCTGCTACACAAGATCACAATTCCAGATCTATGTACTCACAAGTCTTCCTTCATCACTGAATTAGCTCTTTTCTTCACTTCATGCATATATTCACATCTCAATCTTCACAATACATATTGTAACAAGGAAAACATTCCTTTTTATATACCAAACTCAAATAATTACAAATGAGTCGGTCCTCAATTACAAAATAATAAATTCTACACGCTACACACAAAACTTCACATAAAATTGTCAGCTTCCAGATACTGTAACTTTCTCCAAACATATCTTCAAAGTTTGTGCTATGAACCATGTCATCATTAATGAGTCTCCAGCATCTCTTTAATTGTGCAAAATCATATTCCACCCCAGCTAAGAGATATCCTCCGATTTCTGAAAATCGCTTCACAGAAACACTGTCTAAACACTGCTTTTACCAAAATGCTCATAACTCTCATAAATGAATGAATTTATTTTTGCGCTATTAACCATAGGTTAATAACACACCAAAGAAAATACAATCAATTGTGCAAAATCTAATCTACAATACAACATGTGCACAAAACAAAACTATACCTACTTTCCTGCTAATATCCTGAATATCACTGTGTTGACATCAATGACAATCTAAGTCATGAATGCAACAAAAACTGCTATAGAATGACTACCAAAATACTTTGCATTCATTCCTAACAATCTCCCCCATTGGCATTGATGGGAACATAGATGAAAAACATCCAATGTTCCAAAAATCCAATACTGCAACATCACTGCAAAAGATCAAATTAAATCTTGCTTTGGTTTCCTATACAACTCTCTCATACAATCCACAATGTTTTTCATGTATATCTCTCCCCCATTGACATCAATGATTGAAATTTTATCACTAAGTCAACAACAACTTAATGTCAAAAGACACTTTTTAGAAAAATACTATAACAAGAGTCCTCATGACTCGGCTCATAAACTCCCCCATAGAGGAAGTTCCAACATCCAATCCAAAAGAAAGATAGGGCTCATATACCACAGGATGGATGCAATCATTTGCATCAATTCTCAAAAATAGGTTGGGGCATAACCCCAAGCATACCTCTCAGATACACAAATCTATCCTTAGGTAAAGGCTTTGTAAATATATCTGCTATCTACTCCTTTGTGCTTATGTACTCCAATCTTACTTCTTTCTCTGCAACTTTCTCTCTTTAAACATGATACTTGATCTCAATATGTTTAGTCTTAGAATGTAAAATAGGATTTTTTGACATACTCACTGTACTGGTGTTATCACAATGTATAACAATACGCTCATCAAACTTTATTCCAATATCCTTCAACATCTGCTTCATCCAAATAATTTGATTACAATTATTTGCTGCTGCAACATATTCTGCTTCTGCGTACTTTGTGAAGTACAATTTTGCTTCTTACTTAACCATGAGACCAATTTTCCTCCAAGAAAAAGGCTCCACCACTGGTGCTTTTCTTTTCATCAATGCTACCTCCCCAATCTACATTAGTATAGGCACATAAAGTAAAATCATTAGAATTCTCATACCATAATCCATAATCCATTGTTCCTTTCAGATATCTCAATATCCTCTTTATTGCTGCATAATGTGATTCTCTAGGTTCTACTTGAAATCTTCCTACAATCCCAACTGAATGTTCTATATCAAGTCTTGTATGTGTCAAGTACTGCAATCCTCCAATCATAGATCTATATTTTTTCTACTCAACTGTTGGTGTCTCATCTTTGCTAGATAACTTATGTCCAGTTACCATAGGTGTTCCAACAGGTTTAGAATCTTCCATTCCAAATCTTTTCAATAAGTCATTCAAATACTTAGTCTGACTTACAAATATACCTTCCTTGCTTTGTGTTATCTGTAATCCCAAAAAATATTTCATTTCTCCAATCATGCTCATCTCAAATTTAGTCTTCATTTCATCTACAAATTTGTCACTAGCTTCATCTTCTCCTCCAAAGATAATATCATCAAAAAATATAACTATAACCAACAAACCATTCTCAATTTCTTTTGTGTATAAGTTACTTTTTTTGTTCCTTTTATAAATCCCAATTTCAATAAATACTTATCCAATCTTGCATACCAGGTTCTAGGTGCTTGTTTTAATCCATATAAAGATTTTTTTAACTTACATACCATATCTCCTTCTTGTGTCAAAGGAAAACCTTCAGGCTACTCAATGTAGACTTCTTCTTCCAATTCACCATTCAAAAATGCTGACTTCACATCCATCTGATATACTTTAAATTTCTTGTAAGCTGCATATGCCAGAAACATTCTCACTACTTCAAGTCTAGCCATAGGTGCAAAAGTTTCTTCATAGTCAATTCCTTCTTGTTGTGAATATCCTTTACATACCAATCTTTCTTTGTTTCTTATCACTTCTCCTTGTTCATTCATCTTGTTTCTGAATACCCACTTTGTTTCAATCACATTCTTGTCTTCAGGTCTAGGGACCAATTCCCATGTCTTGTTTTTTTCAATCTGCTCCAGTTCTTCTTTCATAGCATTAATCCAATGTTCATCTTCACAAGCTTCATTAGTAGTCTTAGGTTCAATTTGAGAAATCAAACATAAATGTACCTTATTTCTAGTCAAAAATCCTCTATCTAAACTTCCAATAACTTGCTCAATAGGGTGATGTCTTGAAGTATACCTATTAGGTGTCATAGTTACTGATCTTGTTCCAACTGTAGATTCTTCTCTACTTTCTTTTCCATTTTCTTCTCTATTTTCTTCTTTGTTTTCTTCAGTATGACTTTCATTCAGCAAATCACTGTTAGTTTCAAAAAATAATTCTACATTTTCAATGTTAGGCTGAGGTTGTGCCTCTCCATTAGATTCATAATCAAGCATTCTTTCCTAAATTTTAAACTTCTCATCAACTTTTACATTTTCACTTTCAACAATAGTCTTAGTTCTTTTGTTATAACATCTATATGCTTTTCTTTTTAAATAATATCTAAGAAATATTCCTTCATCACTTCTAGGATCAAAATTTCCTATATCATCATCTCTCTTTATATAACATTTACTTCTAAAAATTTTAAAATACTTAACTAAGGGTGTATGTCCAAACCATAATTCATAAGGTGTCTTGTTTGTATCTGCTCTAATTTGTACTCTGTTCATAGTGTATATTGTTGTGTTCACTACTTCTCTCCAAAAAGTCTTAGCCAAGTCATTTTCAAACAACATAGCTCTTGTTGCTTTAGTTATTGACCTATTCCTTCTTTTTGCAATACCATTTTGTTCTAGTGTTCTAGCGGTTGAAAGTTGTCTCTTAATACCACTCATTTCAGAAAAGGTGTTAAACTCTCTAGATGTAAATTCACCACCTCTATCAGATATTAGACACTTAATCTTCATTCCAGATTCATTCTCAATTTTTCTTTTCATGATCTTAAATTTATCAAATGCTTCAGATTTTTCTTTAAAAAATGCAATCCACATCATCCTTGTAAAATCATCAACAAGAATCATAAAATACCTTTCTCCATAGAATCCTCTAGTCCTAGTAGGACCACTCAAGTCTATATGAACAATCTCCAACTTCTTTGTCAATGTGAACTTCTTGTTGGGAAATGAACTCCTTTTCTACTTTGCCATCATACATTCTTTGCAAATCATGTTAGTAGGTTTCATAATTCTAGGTAAATCTCTTACCGCAAGTGTAGTGCTCACCTTGACAATATTATCAAAGTTTATAAGACAAAACCTTTTATGCCATAACCAACTGTCATCAATCCTAGTTATCAAACATGTCATCTTAGTAGTATTCAACTGAAATACATTACCTCTAGTTTTGGATCCTTTTCCAATCTGATTTTTGTCTTTATCTTTTATCACATAATTTTTCTCACAAAACCAAACTTGATAACCCTTATCATCCAATTGTCCAAAGCTTAGTAGATTATGTCTCAGTCCATCAACAAAGTAAACATCATCAGTGTTAGTCTTTCCATCAAGAGTAATAGATCCTATACCCTTAATCAAACAAGGTGCATTGTTACCAACCCTAACAATTCCTCCATCATAATTATCTAACTTAACAAACTTTCTTTTCTCTCCAGTCATATGATGTGAACAACCACTATCTATAATCTAATCAGATTTCTTTTCAACTTATGAAACTAATGCTTTTTCTTCCCTTTTATCAGATTCAGAACTTTCTTCTTTAATTGCTACAAATCCTATTTCCTCAAAGTTATCATTATCACTGTCACTTAAATGTCTTTCAATTCCTGCTTCAAGATCTTCATCATTTTCATAATAACATTCTTTAGATCTCCTAGGTTTAAAGTTGCTTCTATACTTCTTAACTCTTTTAGGACATTTAGATGCAAAATGACCATATTCTTGACAAGTCCAACATTTAAAGATTTTCTTACCATCTGGTTCTCTTTTTACAAGTAATGCAATACCTTCTTCAATCTTCTTATCTTCCTTAGATCTTCTACTACTGGCATAATCTCCATTCACACTAGTACTTCTTGTAGGTCTAATGTTAAGAGCACTAAATGTTGTTTCCATTCTAGGTAGCTCTCCTGATAATCTCAAGTTCATCTATGTTGTTTCTAATCTTCCAAGAAGAGTCTCTCTTGAAAAGTTCAATGTACAAGGTATCACTTGTTCAATCATCTATGTTGTCTACTTGAATACTGGTGTCAAAGTTCTCATAATTTTCCATATCACTTCATTCTCTATCTTATCACCTCCACAAGACTTTATTCCTATTACAATCTCAGACATCCTACCAATATAGCTTCTAATAGATTCATCTTCCATCATTCTGATATCTTCAAATGCACAAATCCAATTATGTAATCTAGCCTTCTTTGCATGTTCATCACCTTCAAAAGTAGAATGTAAAGCTTTCCAAATTGCATGAGATGTTTTCAAACATCTTACCTGACTATATTCATTCTCTGGTAGTGCTGACAAAAGTGCTTCTCTTGCAAGTATGTTACACATGAATAGATCTAGTTCATCTTTAGTTCCTACCTCTAGATTGTCTTCCTCAATGATGGTCTTCTCATTCTTTGTAATCAACCAATAACTTGGTCCTAAACACAATAGTTGAGTCTTCATCTTTTCTTTCTAGCTGTCAAAATTTACTCCATCAAACTTAGGGCTTTCTTTTCTAAAATTCACCATGGATCTCCTTAAGCTATTAAACTTTTCTTTCAAGGACCTGCTGCTCTGATACCAATTGTTAGAAAATAAAGATCCCCAAGATAACTGAGAGGTGGGGGGGGGGGGGGGGGGGGGGTTGAATCAGTTATCAGATAATTTAACCATTCAACTACGTTAAACAATATAATCAATGTACTGATCAACCATAGAAAGATAACCATACACAATTGCATAATAACACAAGATATGTTGACTAGGGAACCTCTCGAAAAAAGTAAACCCCAGTGGGAATGATGGCCACAAAATGATGCACTAATATGAAAGTTCCTTGTTAGAAGATGGACCTTGTTAGGAGTCTTATGAAATACATTCAGTACATATAAATCTTTATTAGGAGATTTTGAATCCCTGTTAAAATATTCTAACCCAGTTAAGAGTTTGTGGAAGACAGAAGGACCCACTGCCCAAACAACTTCAAGGCAAGATCTTTGAACCCACTATCCAAAAGATCTTAGAATTATTCAATAGAATAATATGAAATATATTACCTCCTTCACACTGTGCCAAAACCACACCCTCTGCTACACAAGATCACAATTCTGGATCTCTGTACTCACAAGTCTTCCTTCATTGCTGAATTATCTCTTTTCTTCACTTCATGCATATATTTGCATCTCAATCTTCACAATAAATATTGTAACAAGGAAAAAATTCCTTCTTATATACCAAACTCAAATAATTACAAATGAGTCGGTCCTCAATTACAAAATAATAAATTCTATACGCTACACACAAAACTTCACATAAAACTGTCGGCTTCCAAATACTATAACTTTCTCCAAACATATCTTCAAAGTTTGCACTATGAACCACATCATCATTAATGATTCTCCAACATCCCTTTAACTGTGCAAAATTAGATTCCATCCCAGCTAAGAGATATCCTCAGATTTTTGAAAATCACTTCACAAAAACACTGTCTAAACACTTCTTTTACCAAAATGCTCATAACTCTCATAAATGAATGAATTTATTTTTGCACTGTTAACCATAGGTTAATAACACACCAAAGAACATACCATCAACTATGCAAAATCCAATCTACAATACAACATGTGTGCAAAATAAAATTGTACCTACTTTCCTGCTAATATCCAGAATATCACTATGTTGACATCAATGACAATCCAAGTCATGAATGCAACAACAACTGCTACAAAATGACTACCAAAATACTTTGTATTCATTTCTAACAACTTCTAGTCTAAAATTGTCTAACAAGGTCACACCTAACAGTGTGTTTGTAAACCTTTAATAGGGTTGGGTCTTAACCGACCTTAGTTTAGAAGAGTGAACAATTTTGGGTTGCCCGTCCCAGGTGGTTTTCCTCTTTACAGGGTTTCCACATTAAATCTCTTATGTTATGTGTTGATTGTGATATTTGTTTGTTATCATACTTTTCATGTTACATGTTAGATTTGATCAGTAACTGTTATAGTATTTGACTGGTAATCGGTAAAAGCATAGACAATGAAAGTAATTAGTGTTTACCGAGGAGCAAAAATTGTTTTTGAATTACACATTTTGTATTGGGACACTGGATAACTGATTCACCCCCCTCTTAGTTATTCTAACAATTGGTATCAAAGCTATGGTTCCTAAGAATGAAATTTTAAGGACTTCAGAAAAAAGGTCTCAAGATGTATAAGAGGGAAGTACCGAAGCTAAACAAAGAGAACTTTGTAGTATGACAAAGTAGGATGAAGCTGCACATATCTAGAATTGGGAATTCTGCACTAGATCTGATGGAGAATTGCTACATACAACTGCCCACTTGTCCCTTAACTCTTGATCAACTGAAGGACATGCATGAACACAATATCACTATAATGGAACTTGCTACTACCTGTACCAATGCAAAATTTGAAGACATCAAGGGTTATGATACTGCTAAGAAGATGTGGGACAAGTTAAATCTGATATATAGTGGAGATCTGAATGTCAAAAGAGCCTGAGCTGAAAGCCTAAGAGGCATATTTGATGATATGAGAATGAAAGAAGGTGAGAACATTGCACGATAATCAAATAGACTAAAAGAGGTGGTACATGCTATTAGAGCATCTGATGGAGTGATTGATGATGAAATAGTGATAAGAAAGATTCTCGGAACTTTGCTACCAGTTTATGCAATCAGGATCTCTGCAATTCATGAAACAAGAGCTACATCCAACCTTACTCTTGACACTCTGATTGGTAAACTTACAACTTTTGAATTAAAAAACTTTGATAATAGTGTTGTTCCTTTCATTGAATCCACTTTCATGTCTTCTTTGAAGATTGCAAAGTCTAGCAAGAATAATAAGAATTATGATAGTGATAGTAATACCGATGATGAACTTGATGAGCTTGAAGCTCTTATGGCCAGAAGATTTCCCAAAGGAAAAGGAAGGTATAGAGGTAAGCTACCTTTGGCATGCTTTAGTTGTAAAGAATTTGGTCACATCACTACTAGATGTCCTCAGAAGAAAGATGATGATTGATCCAAAGACTGATCTAAAGGAAGCTATGGGAGAAGAGTCAACAGAGGCTACCAAAACAATAATAGAGACAACCAAGACAATAAAGGCAAAAAGGTATGTTACATAGCCAAAGATATTGAAACTAAATCTGATTCTAATGATGACATACAAGTTGTATTTGTTGCAATGAAAGATGACTCAGAGGAAGAAGATAAACATGAAGGGACAACACTGATCTCTAAAGTAAGCAAAAATGATACATGGATCATAGATAGTGGCTGTACACATCATATGACTGGTGATGTAGAGAAGTTTCATCATCTTGTTGAATATAATGGAGGGTCTGTGAGAATGGGAAATGATGCACCTTATATGGTAAGAGGTAAAGGTTCAATGATGATCAATGACAAAATACAATGTGAAAATGCATACTAGGTAGATGGATTGAACTATAATTTGTTAAGTGTGGCTCAACTAAACAATTCAGGCCACCGACTGGCTTTTGAGAGCAAAAAGGTGAAGATCTATGATGATGGAGGAAGACTTGTCAAAATTGGTACACAATCCAGAGGTAACTTATTCTATCTTGATATGGATTAGTCTTCTTGTTTGTTAATAAAAGATGAAGATGCTTGGTTGTGGCACAAAAGGTTATGCCATGTGAACTTTGACAACATGATCAAGATTAGTAAAAAGAAAAGAGTTAGAGGATTGCCTAGCTTGACAAAACCCGATCATGCCATGTGCCATGAATGTTAGAAAAGTAAGATGACTAAGTCTAGTTTTAAAAGTAAAGACTACTCAACAAAGAAGATGCTTGAGTCGGTTCATACTGACCTATGTGGTCCTATGAGAACTCAGAGCTATTCTAGTGATAGATATTTTATTCTTTTTGTTGATGACTATACTAGACTGATGACTATTGTGTTCCTAAAAGAGAAATCTAAAGCCTTTAAAATGTTTAAGTGGTATAAAGCTAAGGTAGAGAAAGAGATTGGAAAAGAAATAAAATGTCTAAGATCTGATAGAGGAGGTGAATTTATCTCTGATGAATTTACTAATTTCTATAATGAGCTTGGAATTAAAAGACAGGTCTCTACACTAAGGACACCTCTAAAAAATGGCATTGCTGAAAGAAGGAATAGGTCTATAATTGACTGTGCTAGAACATTGATGATACAGAAGAATGTTGCTCAGACATATTGGAGGGAAGCTGTCAGTACAGCTATGTATGTTCTTAACCAAGTACAACTAAAGAAGGACACCAACTGAACACCTTATGAGTTATGGTTTGAACACAAACCTACTGTAAGTTATTTTAGAATTTTTGGAAGTAAATGCTTTATTTTGAAAGATGAAAGAAATGGAAAATTTGATTCTAAAGGAGATGAAGAGATATTTCTAGGATATTCCTCTACAAGTAAAGCATGTAAATGTTTGAATAAGGTTACAAATAAGATAGTTGAAAGTACTAATGTTTGTGTTGATGATTTTGGTGACAAGAACATAGAGGAAAGTACAAAGGAACTGGAAGACTATGGTAGATTCACTTACATTGAATATCTAGAGTATCTAACAATGTCGCAAGCTGTGACAACTGGTTAGTAGGGAAACACTACAGGACAACAAGCAACACAAACCGATGGACAAGATGGAGCTACTGAGCAAGGAAATGACCTTGAACAAGATGAGAAAGAAAGGAGAAATCAAGTTCTAGCTAGTTTTGTCAAAAGACATCATCCTGAGACACAAATCATTGGAGACAGACATGCTAGAATGCAAACTAGAAGCAAAACAAGACAAGGTATATGTCTAGTTTGTGAATTTGAACCTAAAAGTGTGAAAATTGCATTAGATAATGAAGAATGGGTTAATGCAATGAAGGAGGAAATAGAGAAAATAGAGAAGAACAAAACCTTGTCCTTAGTACCCTGACCTAAAGATAAGAATGTTATCGGTACTAAGTGGATATTTAGGAATAAATTGAATGAAAATGGTGAATTCACAAGAAATAAAGCTAGATTGGTATGCAAGGGATATGCATAGGAAGAAGGCATTGACTATGGTGAAACATTTGCACCTATTGCTAGATTGGAAGGAGTTAGAATGCTACTTACATATGCTGCACACAAGAAATTCAAAGTCTATCAAATGGATGTGAAGTCATCATTTTTGAATGGTATACTTGAAGAAGAAGTCTACATCAAACAACCTGAAGGATTTGTTGATCCTGAAAATAAAGACATGGTATATAGATTACATAAAGCTTTATATGGTTTGAAGCAAGCACTTAGAGCATGGTATGAAAGATAGCACACTTACTTGTTAATTATTGGATTTGTTAGAACAAGTGAAAACAACAATCTGTATATGAAAGGTGATACTGATGATACTATTATCATTGCTGAAATATTTTTTGATGATATTATTTTTGGAGGCTCAGAGCTTTTCTGCAAAACATTTGTTGATGAAATGCAGAATGAATTTTAAATGTCTATGTTCAGAGAGATTAAGTTCTTTCTTCGACTACAATTGATTCAGTAGAGTGATGGAGTATTCATCACACAATCTAAATATATAAGGGAAGTACTGAAGACATTTGGCATGGAAGATACTAAACCTATGGGAACACTGATGGCTACTAGATACAAATTGACAAAGGAGGATGAAACTAAAGAGGTAAACTAGACACTTTACCAATCCATGATTGGTAAGCTAATGTATGTAGTTCACAGTAGACTAGATATAGCACATGTTGTGGGTATTGTTGCAAGATTTTCTACTAATCCTAGAGAGTCACATATGATAGCTAAAAAAAGGATCTTAAGATACCTGAAGAAAATAGAGAATTATGGATTATGGTATCCTAAGGAAGGGAAGGTTGAACTAAAATTTTATACCGATGTTGATTGGGCTGGAAATGTGGATGATAGAAAAAGCACCACCAGAGGAGCATTTTTCTTTGATGAAAGACTTGTAACCTAGACAAGTAAAAAGAAAGCTTGTATTTCTCACTCTATAGCTGAAGCAGAGTATGTTGCTACTGCTACTAATTGTTCAAATATTGCATATATCAAACAAGTGTTGGAAGGGATGAATGAGGTAATCACTAACCCAGTGATTATATATTGCAACAACACTAGTGCTATTAATATTTCAAAGAATCCTATGATGCACTCTAAGACAAAGCATATATCTATTAAGTATCATTACTTAAGAGAACAAGTGAAAGAGAAGCAAGTGAAGTTAGAATTTGTCACATCTAAAGAACAACTTGTAGATATTTTTACAAAGCCTCTACCGAAGGACACATTTGAATACTTGAGGACTAGACTTGGGGTCCATCCCCTATCTATCAAACACTAAGGTGACATGGTTGTTGCATTAGCCTACTTTTATTAGAAGATCATTTATTTTGATGTAGCATTGTTCACACTTTGAATCATGTTCAAGGTTGTGATTAAGTTTGGAGAACTTGAATCGATTGGAATATCCGTATATAGAGATATAGAGGATGACATAATTATTTTTTCTTTTGTTTCTTTGGCATTGCTATCAAAGGGAGAGATAAATAATATGAAAATGGACAAGCACTGATGAGAATTATCTAAGGGAGAGACAATCTGAATGAGACAGAGTATTGAAGAAAATAGAGAACAGGAGAACTGAAAAGAGAACTAAAAAAATCACAACTACAGAATGGTAAAGTTGTGTTATCTAATGTTGTTTAGTAACGTAGTGATTAGAAATATTAAGTCTATTTGACTTCTAGCAATTTTTTCACAAAATTGTAGAATATATGTTTGGTATGTGTAGGGTACATTTCATATTACTTGAGTTGCCATCAATGCCAAAGGGAGAGATTATTGGACTACAATTGATTTGGAATCTGATTGAAGAATTCATGATTAAAGATCACTGAGGAGTTTATAATTAGATATGTAATATGATTAAATTAGTATTATATTGTCATTGATTGCAACTAGTTTGACAACACTTATCTTGTAAGTTACTATACCGAGACATCTGAAGAAAGGTGAAAGAGATGAAGAGCATAGAAATCTCTATGAGGAAAAGATATACATGACAGATGAGGATAAGGAACACACTGAGTAACTTGTTGATGAGTCTATGACTTGATGATATTGACTTTATTATGTTGCATTAATCTATGATGAAGTATAGAGCTGAAAGACACAAAGCAGTGTTGTCGATAAATGAAGCATTTCTATTATACACCGATGAAGTGTAGTGTATACTGATCATAGTATTAACCAAGCAGTGGTCACCGATGCATTTCTTTGTTAATTAAGTGGAAAAAAATGAACAAAATGATTAGTTTAGCCGATAATATTGATGAGCTGTAAAGTTCCTTGATTTCAGTGATAACAGATAATGTTTGTTATGAAGATTGATAGCTAACAAAATTAAAGGAAGATCTAATGGAGTAGATTGAAATGTGTTAATGACACGTCAGCTGAGAAAATTTGAAGTGGAAAAATCTATAAATGTGGTTAAGCGGAAAAATCTAATGGTGGAGAAGAAAATGATTTACTCATCTATATAATAGACTAGAATTTCATTATAAAGGATGTCAAAAGAAGAAAAACTACAAGAATATCACATGAACAAGGTTTTCATGCATTCTGATCATACTGGTTAAGTAAGAACCAAGCTAAAAAATAATTACCGAGCTACAAAGAGCAATTACCAACGGACACTAAGTTGATATAGTATTGAATCTGAAGTGAATTATTAGTCAGAAGGATTTCTTAGGACTGAATATTGATCTGTAATCTACAATTGAAGTTGTATTAAGGTAGGTCATTTACTATTACATATTTAACCATTGTATACAGTCAAAATCTCTTAACCAAGTGGACTTTGAAAGTCTTATGATGTATCATTCATAGAATGAACATTGTTATCCTATCAACCCCATAGTGAATGTTGGTTGGATGATAACTTCTAGTCTAAAATCCTCTAACAAGGTCACACCTGACAGTGTGTTTGTAAACCTTTAACACGGTTGGGTCTTAATCAACCTCACTTCAGAACAGTGAACAATTTTGGGTTGCCGGTCCCAGGTGGTTTTTCCCTTTATAGGGTTTCCATGTTAAATCTCCTTTGTTATGTGTTAATTGTGATATTTGTTTGTTATCATACTTTTCATGTTACATGTTAGATTTGATCGGTAACTGTTATAGTATTTGATTGGTAATTGGTAAAAGCATAGACAGTGAAAGTAATTAGTGTTTACCGAGGAGTAGAAATTGTTTTTGAATTATAAATTTTGTATTGGGACACTGGATAACTGATTCACCCCCCTCTCATTTATTCTAACATCGGGTCCCCATTTTGAGTGACATCTTCCAATTCTACAAGACTTCCACTGAATTGGCACCCAACTTCTTGCACTTACCCATACCTGAGACTCAACTCAATGAGAATGTACCTATTTTTTAATCAATTAGTCTCAATTGAACAACTAGTCAATGAATCTTATGTTGATACTAAAGAAATAATGTTGAAGATAGATGAGAAAAAGGATGAACAAAAGTTAGTGGAAAAACTCATGCAAAATTAAATTGTTGAACATAAAGTGGCACTTTCAATCATTTATTCTGAGTTGGAGGACACCATAAAGGTAATAATCAAGTTATTCCAATAGTTATCTAATGTTTCTCATTTTACACAACATGTCCAAAATAAGCTAAAGAGGATAGATGAAAAGATAAATCACAGTGTAGATAAGTTGAATGATGAACCTTGGTCATTTCAAGTTCATTATTATAAGATTTAGCATTTTATGATTTTACAACTAGATTTGAGGAAGGAAGAGGAGAAGATTAGAGTATAAATACTTGAACTTCAAGCACAAATCATTCATGATTTGTAGGTCACTCTTGTAAATGTAATAAAAACCAAGGAACTAATTGATACACCTGAGATGCCTATAATGGATCATATGCAAAATATTTCATCACAGCTCCAAGCAGAACTTTTAGCATTTGAGGCACTAAAGGAAACATGTAAAACTACCTATGATAATACTAAATCTTCTTATAAAGGATTGTTTGATAAACCATGAGTATTCATTATGCTTTATATTTTTTTTTGGCATTATTGTCAAAAAAGGGGGTTATAATATTCTTAATTATTATTAAATTTGTATATATGGAATAAATAATGGATATAGGACAATTATATGTTGAGGGGAAGTTATCACCGAGTTATCACATATTAGAGATACAAAATTTTGACTACATCATGAAATTTTTCATTACTAATGCCAAATGGGAAGAATGTTAATTTTAAATTCATTAAGTGTTGTCACTAGAGAAGAAAATATGAGTTATGGTTAATGAAAAATTAGGTTAGTATGAGTGAAGATTCAGGTTGGTGAAAATAAATTTAGTCAGTGAAGAGAAATTTATTTGGTAAAGACAAGGAAGAATAGTTATCAAGCACAAAGAAAAGCATTTATCTAAACAATGTATACCAAGAAAAAGGGACACCAAAAAAATGTATTACCAAGTTAGTATATTAACTAAGGAAGACTATTCCCAAGAAGGAATTACTGAGTAGGAACAACATGATAACCGAGCCAATCAGGAAAGACTATCAAGTGACCTTTATGCTACAGTAGTGAAGGATTGTGGGTGTCATCCCCACCACGGTTTTCCCCTCTAACAAAGGGTTTTTGTGTGACCAAAACAATGTGTGAAATATATTCATGTTTTCTATGTGATTATGGTTGGAAGAGTTTACTTTGTTTTACTTTCATTCGATAAATAAGTTGTTAAGTTTATACATCCAAAGCAAGATCTAAGGCTCAAAGGGTATAAAAATTATTGAGGGTTCAATTTTTATAGGGCATTGATTCACCCCCTCCCTCTCAAAACCTTAACTTTCCAACAAATCATTCATCCATGGAAGCTATAGTAAAAGTTTAGAGACCAACTATGCAAGTATCCTTGTCACTGGCCTATTTACCAGTCTTCACTATTTTAGTCATAAGCTCAACAAATCAACTCATAGGAATATGTGATCACAAACTATAGTAGTACAAATAATTTAATACTATCAACTCTATTGACATGTTCCAATTCACCATATAGTACTCATACAATTCTCTACAACCTGTCTATCAAGCCTACAATTAGTCTTTGGATAACATCTTTGTAACATATGTTGACATCAATGAGAAATGTTGAATTCCAACACCTTGGAATGCACCAATTCCAATGCTATTCTCAAAATGGAATTAGTTTCTTAGCCACAAATATTGGTAGTGGTTCAACAAAACATGTTCCTCCTATTGCTAAAAGATGAATATTGAGTCCAAATTTATATAGATATACAAAGAAGAAAGAAAGAGAAAATATATTATAAGGGAAGAATCCAATCTTGGTTGAGGTATCAAGAGATGGTGAACCTATTGGGGATAATACTATAAGGTGGGTCTTAGAGTTATTTTTAATATGTAGGGCCCATTTGGATATCTACAAATCAAATTTTGAAGAGAAAAATCCACAAAATGTGGAATATGTTATAGAAAAATGAAAAATACCTTTGACACTATTAATGGAAAAATATATAGAAAACATTAAAAGAACAAGATGAGACTTCTAGTGAACAATTTTAGGTACCATTACAAAAAAAAATTAGAGAGAGAAAAGAGAAGTCAAAATACGCTCTATCTCACAAACAATGTGATAGGAAGGCTCTCTTAAGAACTACTCCTAGTTGCTCACCAAGTCACTTCTAAGACTTATTATGGTTTCTTTTCTTCTATAACCTTAAGAGGTTTCAATTTTCTATCCTCCTACTCTCCTTGAGCTCCACTACCAATTTAAGTACTCACTTTTCTACCATGAACTCACAAGGGTAAGTTCATCTACCACCTTATATGCCTTTCACAATCACCTTGCAAGAGTCTAGGGCTTGTGAATCATCTATTTCATTCACCAAATAGTTCTTTATGAAAGGTCTTACAGTCATTTTCTCATTTCTTGGATTCACTCATCCAGTTAGCTCCTACAAGTTATATGCTATAGTTATTCTTTCTTCCTAGCTAGGCTATGGAAAAGATTTCCTAGGGAAAGAGTTTGAAATTCACAAGAACCACCTCCATTATTATAAAAAAAAAAATGTAAAATACTATACAAGAACTCCAATTGTATTCCCCCAAGGGCCAATTTTTTTCCATGGTGGGAAGTCAAATAGGAGCCATTTTGATTATGTACACCTTGTCTAGTCTAGAGACTCAGAACTAGGTACAATACTTTATTTACATAAAAAACCACAAGAACCCAAACCAGTAGACACACAAAGCAATAAAATGATCAGTTTTAACTATCTACAAGAAATATTTATTGATTCAATCTAATGAACTCAAATGAAAACCAAATCCTGAAACATAGTCAAGTTAACTAAAAATATCAAAATTCTTAGTATTGGAATTCATGTCAAAATAATGCCAATACAATGCCAAAATAACAACTCTCTTTCTAAAAATCTCAAGGCATTATATCTACCTTGGAATGGTTACAATAGTCTGAGTCCAACTATTTGTTTCACTCTAAATTCTATCAACAAAACTAACTCATTGATATAGCCTATGCCTCTGGCATGATCGGGGATGAGCATAACCAATTTACAATTCCTCCACTAGGATATATTTTTCTGATGAGAAGCATAACTTTTCCTGATGTGGTATTTTTCCTTCCATCAGCAACACCTACTCCACTTTCACAATTGGGTATCGGTATAGCAACAAATCCATCCTCCCAAGCATTTGATGCCTTATGTTTTGGTCATCCATAGATATATCAAACCCACTATCTTCATCAAGGAGTGTCATAACCTAAACCACACTACTCAGATAGACCATGGTAGTCTGATGAAATATCATCAGGTTGCCTTAGCCTGCTTCCCTCCTTAGGGATCAACCTATCCATGGATGGCTCCACCAATAGTGGCTGCATTGGATTATCTTGATGGGGTGTCATCGACATGAGGTAACCTGATGGAATGTCATTCCTTTAGCCACTAGAACTTGGACATCAGTCAGAGTTATCCCAATAGAATGAATCTTGAACATCGATAACTTTTGGAAAACCACATAGATAGATTTAAAACCTTCTTAAATTTACCTGATGGACTATTGGTTAGTATTTATTCACTCCATGATCCTAATTGGATCATGCACCAAAATTTGAGGGTTTAAAATAAGTAACCCCTAGGTGCTCCTGCACCATTCTCCCCCAAAATAAAAGACCTTACGTCACATAGCGGGGAAGGTAATCTTAGATCATTTTCGATCTTTGACATAGTAGGAACTTCTTATAATACCCCAAAAATGGGTTTCAGTCCCCTTGACCTCCTATATCAACAAATCGATTTAAATTGAACCTAAAAACCTAACATAAGACACATCTACACATCAAATTATTGAAACCCTAATCGATCCTATCCTAAATCTGCATTGGGGAATATTCCTAAATATCCCTAATCTATCCTAATTATCTCTAATTGGATATTGTTTGGTGATAAATCATATTATGTTATTTATCCTAAGTATGATTAATTAAATATGTTAAATATTTAATTAATTCAACTTCATTTAGCCACTTAATTAATTTAATTAGATTTAGTTAATATTATTCTTAATTAATATTATTTATTTGACAATAAATCAAAAAATTGTAAAAGTAATAGATTAAATATTTATTTAATTGATTAAATCAAATTGTCAAATTTAATAATATCATTTTGGATAAGTTTTGATTAAGTATTTGGTTAACCCATAAATCAGTTAAGCTGAGAATAAAACACATTGAAATTAAATAAATTAATAATTATCTATGCAAAAATCAGAAGAAGTTAAACTCAAAATCAACTCTTTGATTGATTTTGTTAACTTTCTAAATTCAACATGTGATTTTGAGTTAAAAAGCATATTGGAGTGATCTTGTAAGGAAACTCAGGTGCGGAAATAGCTTCCTACGCTAATCTCTATAGGAGAGTATTGTGCAAATTCTTTTAAATCCTTACAATTTCAAATTCGTTAACTACTTTAACAAAGATATTGCAACCACATACCATACATACAAAAAAATAGAGAATGACACAATGATATACCTTAGGGAAACCTTTTGGTAAAAACCCCAGTACTCCAAAACCTGCACAATGTATTGATCAAAACTATTAAAGCTTACAATACACTTGCAATGCAAGTTCTTTCAGAAGATTTCTAAACCCTTGAAGACAAATCACAGCAGCATTAAACATTCCAACAATACACTCACATCATCTCTCTTCACAACCCTAAAAAAGTTTATATCATGTGCTTCACTTTTTAGGGCTACTCCCAAAGATAACCATAGTAGGGTTTTACCATTCTCTGAGAAAATAGGAACCCCAAGATTGGGGAAGAGTGTACAGTACTCAAATTTATCAGTTGCCACATGTCTTCACCTATCATTGAATCTTCCTGACATAGCTCTTATGTGTCATAGGAATCCGTCATAACCGTTTTAGCCATGATCTCCTTACACACAATTCAAGATGCTGACACATCAACATTATTTGCAAGAAATACATTTTACAAAACAAATAATAAGAATAGGAATTATCCAAGGTTGAGATGCCTTATTCCTAATAGATCTCAACTTCCAATTATGAGTTAAAAAGATTACTTGCATGATTTTACTAGATAACTATTTCTAATTTCTTGATTACTTGCCAATCAATTCCAATTCATAAGGGAGTGTCTTTTGGATTTTCCATGAGTTCTCAAACCTATATTTTCTATATAAACAAGCCTCCGTCCTTCACAATCACACGTGTAAATTTTGAGAACAACAATGCTATACTATCAACTTCTTGAGAGATTATGAATTCATTCTTGATATTCATTGCTATCATATTTCTTATTTTTTCCATAGCTAGTTTCTATTTCACTAATATCAAGTTTTTAGATCAATTCATTTAGCTTATATCATTATTATTGAATAGAAAACCATCGATATATAGATTAATATTGCATTCATTTTTATTGTTTTTGTATTCAAATCCTTCATTTAGGCATTGTATTGTCACTGATCTCAGTCATTTCTGAGAATACCATACTCATATCTTCTAGAAGGTAGTAAATAGATTGACTAATGATATATCTATCCATTGTTTATCTTCTTATCATTGATCTATAATGTTTTACTAATGTGTTGTGTCTTTTGAATAAGTAAAATTTTCACACACATTTTTGGCACCCATTGTGGGGCTCGATATCAGGTTTCCATTTCATATTTCATCAATTTTCTGACAATTTTTCAGCAATATTCAAGTTATGAAATTTTTCTATACAATCTCATACAATATTTGCAGATTGTCATTTGGGAAGTCTTTGTCTATCGTATGATAGTCGACATTCCTAAAGTTTCATATCGATTTGTATACATTGTCATATCAGGGTTGAAGTGTCATATAGGTTTGTACACATTGTCATATCATAATTCATTTTTAATATGGGTTAAGGTATATTGTTGTATGACATTTCATGCCAAAATTTCAATTTTTGTATGGATTTTTTGATCATATTTTAAGGTTTTTTCTTTGAAATTTGATTGACTGCTAATCCTGACCCCTGTTGTTTCCTCATGTGTAATTATTTTAGATAGCCTAACAATTTTTGCAAGACAAGAGATGAAGACCCGAGAATTGAAACCTATGTTTTTGGCCTATTATTTTCTTGTCATCTAAGCCCTTATTTGTAGGAAACCCTTTCAAAAATCACTGGACAAAGAAATATCATTCAACAAAGACTTTTGACTTTTGGTTTTACAGGTTACCAAAGTATACATTGAGAAAATATTGTGATTGGTTAATCTATTTTTCATAGGAAAATAGATAATTAGTTACGTTTTGTTAGGAATGAATTCTGAAGCCTTTGGTAGTCATTCTATAGTAGTGGTTGTTCCATTCATGACTATGATTGTCATTGATGTCAACACAGTGTTATTCTAGAGTTTAGCAGAGAAGCAGGCATAGTTTTGTTTTGCACACATGTTATATTGAAAATTGAGTTATTCATAGTTGATGGTATGTTCTTTGGTTTGTTATTAACCTATGGTTAAGAGTGCAAAAATAAATTCATTTATTCATGAAAGTTATAAGCACTTTGGTGGAAGCAGTATTCTGGCAGTGTTCCTGAGTAGCGGTTTTTGGTAATCAGAGGATATGTCCTAACCAGGATGGAATCTGATTATGTGTAGTTAAAGGGAAGTTTGAGACTCATTGGTGGTGACATGATCCATAGTGTGAAATTTGAGGTCACACAATTGGAAAGTTATTGTATCTTGATGCTAATAGTTTTTATGTAATTTTGATGTAGCCTATTGAAATTATTATTTTGTATTTGCATGCCAACTCATTTGTAATTATTTGAGTGTGGTATAAAGGAAGGAATGTTTTCCTTGTTTTAATATGGGATTGAAATATTTGTGATATGAAACTATGAAATTTTTGATGTGAATATATGCATGAGGTGAAGAATAGAGCTAATTCAGTGATGAAGGAAGACTTCCGAAGTACATAGATCTGGGTTTGTCATCTTGTGTAGCAGAGAGTGTAGTTTTGGCCCAGTGTGAAGGAGGTAACACATTTCATATTATTCTATTTAATAATCCTAAGATCTTTTGGATAGTGAGTTCAAAGATCTTGCCTTGAAGCTATTTGGGCAGTGGATCCTTCTGTCTTCCATAACTCCTAACAGGGTTAGAATCTTTTAACAGGGATTCAAAATCTCCTAATAGGGATTCATATGTACTGAATGTATTTCATAAGACTCCTAATAGGGTCCATCCTCTAACAAGGAACTTTCATATTAGTGCATCATTTTGTGGGCATCATTCCCACCGGGGTTTACTATTTGATCAAGAGGTTCCCTAGTTAACATATCTTGTGTTATTGTGTCATTGTGTATGATTATCTTTCTATGGTTGGTTACTACATTGATTATATGGTTTAAAGCTATTAAAGTTGATATTGAAGTTGATAAATGGTTTAATTATCGGATAACTGATTTACCCCCCCCCCCCCCTCAGTTATCTTGGGGATCTTTGCTTTCTAACAATTGGTATCAGAGCGGTAGGTCCTTGAAAGAGAAGTTTAACAACTTAAGGAGATCTATGGTGAATTTCAGGAAAGAAAGCCCTAAGTTTGACAGAGTAAATTTTTACAGATGGAAGGAAAAGATGAAGACACATCTCTTATGTTTAGGACTAGGCTATTGGTTTATTACAAAGAATGAAAGGGCTATAATTGAAGAAGACAATCTTGAAACAAGTTCTAAAGATGAGGTAGATCTATTCATGTGTAACATACTTGCAAGAGAAGCACTTTTATCAGCACTTCTGGAGAATGAATACAGTCAGGTAAAACGTTTAACTAGATCTTATGATATTTGGAAAGCTTTAAATTCTACTTTTGAAGGTGATGAACATGTGAAGAAAGCTAGGTTACATAATTGGATTTGTGCATTTGAAGACATAAGAATGATGGAAGATGAATTTGTTAGAAGCTATATTGGTAGGATGTCAGAAATTGTTGCAGGAATAAAGTCTTGTGGAGGTGAAAAGATAGAGAATAAAGTAATATGGAAGATTTTGAAAATAATGACACTGGTATTTAGGCAGATTACACAAATGATTGAACAAGTGATACCTTGTACACCAAACTTTTCAAGAGAGACTCTTCTTGGAAGATTGGAAGCAGTAGAGATGAATTTGAGATTATCAGGAGAACTACCTAGAATGGAGATAGCATTTTGTTCTCTTAGTATCAGACCTACTTTGTCTAGAAGTACAACTATGAATGGAGATTATGCCAGTAGTAGCAGATCCAAATCTGAAGAAGATAACAAGACTGAAGAAGGTATTTCCTTGCTTATGAAAAGAGAACTAGATGTTAAGAAAATCTTTAAATGTTGGACATGTCAAGAATATGGTCATTTTGCATCTAAGTGTCCTAAGAGAGTTAAGAAGTATAGAAACAATTTTAAGCCTAGAAGACCTAAAGAATGTTATTATGAAAATGATGAAGAAATTGAAGTAGGAATTGAAAGACATTTGAGTGACAGTGATAATGATAATCTTGATGACATATGATTTGTAGCAATTAAGGAAGAAAATTCAAAATTTAATGTTAAAGAAGAAAAAGCCTTAGTCTCCCAAGTTGAAAAGAAAGATGATTGGATTATCGATAGTGGTTGTTCACATCATATGACTGGTGATAAAGGAAAGTTCATAAAGTTTAACAATTATGATGGAGGAGTTGTTAGAGTTGATAACAATGCACCTTGTTTGATTAAAGGTATAGGATCTATTACTCTTGATGGAAAGACTAATACTAATGAAGTTTACTTTATTGATGGATTGAAACATAATCTTTTGAGTGTTGGATAGTTAGTTGATAAGGGATATCAATTTTGGTTTACTGAGAAAAATTGTGTGATAAAGGATAAAGATGGAAATCTGATTGGAACTAGATCTAGAACCAAAGGTGATGTATTTTAGTTGAATCCTACTGAGATGACATGTTTGATTACTAAAATTGATGACAGTTGGTTATGGCATAGAAGGTTTTGTCATATAAACTTTGATAACATTGTGAAAGTAAGTACTACACTTGCTGTAAGAGATTTACCTAGAATTATCAAGCCTACTAACATGATTTTCAAAGAATGTGTAATGGCTAAATAGAAGAGAAGTTCTTTTCCTAGTAAGAAGTTTACATCTATAGAGAAGCTAGAGATTGTTCATATAGACTTGAGTGGTTCTACCAAGACTAGAGGATTCTATGGAGAAAGGTATTTTATGATTCTTGTTGATGACTTTACAAGAATGATGTGGATTGCATTTCTTAAAGAAAAATCTAAAGCATTTGATAAGTTTAAGATTGTTAAGAATAAAGTTGAGAATGAATCTGGAATGAAGATTAAATGTTTAAGATCTGATAGAGGTGGAGAGTTTACTTCTAGAGAGTTTAACAAGTTTTGTGAAGAAAATGGCATTAAAAGACAGTATTCAGCCCCTAGAACACCTAAACAAAATGGCATTGCAGAAAGAAGGAACAGATTAGTGACTGAAGCAGCAAGAGCTATGTTGTTTGAAAATAATTTGGCAAAGATATTCTGGAGAGAAGTAGTGAACACAACAATATATACAATGAGCAGAGTACAAATGAGAGAAGACATAGATAAGACACCTTATGAATTATGGTTTGGACATGCACCCTCGGTTAAGTATTTTAGAATTTTTGGAAGAAAATGTTATATAAAGAGAGATGATGATATAGGAAAGTTTGATCCTAGAAGTGATGAAGGTATAATTCTTGGATATTCTTTGAAAAGAAAATCATATAGATGTTTCAATAAAAGAAAGAAGACTATTGTTGAGGGTGCAAATGTTAAAGTTGACAAAAAGATCAAAATTCAGGAAAGAATCTTTGATTATGAATCTGATGAAGAAACTCATCCTAAGCCTAATACTGGAACTACTAAATTGTTTTATGAAACTGACAGTGATTTGTTGAATGAAAGCCACAGTGAAGTTATTGAAGAACCTACATCTAAAGAGATATCTAAGACAATGACACCTAGCAAGATTTTGTTAAGGAATCATCATTTTGAACAGATTATTGGGAGCATCAAAAGAGGAGTTCTTACTCGAAATAAGGCACAAGAATAGTTATGTTTGATTTCTCAAATTGAACCTAAAACTACTAATGAAGCTTGTGAAGATGAAATTTGGACTAATGCTATGAAAGAAGAACTAGATTAGATTGAAAAGAACATGACATGGGAATTGGTCACTAGACCTAAAGACAAAAATTTTATTGGAACTAAATGGGTATTCAGAAACAAGATGAATGAAAAAGGAGAAGTAGTAAGAAACAAAGTAAGATTGGTACGTAAGGGTTACTCACAATAAGAAGGAATTGAATATGAAGAGACTTTTGCACCTATTGCAAGAATTGAAGTAGTAAGAATGTTTTTGGCATATGCAACTTACAAGAAATTCAAAGAGTATCAAATGGATGTGAAGTCAGCATTTATGAATGGAGGATTGGAAGAAGAAGTCTACATTGATTAGCTTGAAGGTTTTCCTTTAACTCAAGAAGGATACATGGTATGTAAATTCAAGAAAGCTTTATATGGACTTAAACAAGCACCTAGAACTTGGTATGCAAGACTAGATAAGTATTTGTTAAAGTTGGGATTTATAAAAGGTACAACTGATAGCAACCTGTACACAAAAGAGATTGAAAATGGCTTGTTAGTTATAGTTATTTTTGTTGATGACATTATCTTTGGAGGAGAAGATGAAGCTAGTGAAAAATTTGCTGATGAAATGAAGACTAAATTTGAAATGAGTATGATTGGTGAAATGAAATACTTTTTGGGATTACAGATAACACAAAATAGTGATGGTATCTTTGTAAGTTAGACAAAGTACCTGAATGACTTGTTGAAAAGATTTGGAATGTAGGATTGTAAACCAGTTGGAACACCTATGGTGACCAAACATAAGTTATCTAGCATAGATGAAACTCCTATAGTAGAATAGAAGAAATATAGATCTATGATTGGAGGATTGCAGTATTTAACTCATATAAGACCTGATATAGCACATTCAGTTGGAATTGTGGCAAGATTTCAATCTGAACCTAGAGAATCACATTTTGTAGTAGTAAATAGGATACTAAGATATTTAAGAGGCACGATGGACTATGGATTATGGTATGAAAATTATGATGATTTTACCCTATGTGCATATATAGATGCTGATTGGGGAGGCAGTGTTGATGATAAGAAAAGCACCAATGGAGGAGCATTTTTCCTTGGAGGAAGATTAGTTTCTTGGCTAAGCAAGAAGTAGAATTGTATCTCACAAAGCACAGCAAAAGTAGAATATGTAGTAGCAGCAAACAATTGTAACTAGATAATTTGGATGCAGTAGATGCTAAAGGATATTGGAATAAAATTTGTTAAACCTATTGTTATACATTGTGATAACACTAGTATAGTTAGTATGTCTAAGAATCCTATATTACATTCTAAGACAAGGCATATAGAGATTAAGTATCACGTTGTAAGAGAGAAATTTGCTAAAAAAGAAGTTAGACTTGAGTACATAAGTACAATAGAGAAGATAGCAGATATATTCACAAAGCCTTTTCCTAAGGATACATTTGAGTATCTGAGAGGTATGCTTGGGGTTATGCCCCAACCTATTTTTGAGAAGTGATGTAGTTTTGCATCCATCCAGTGGTATATGAACCTTATCTTTCTTCTAGACTAGATGTTGGTACTTCCTCTATGGGGGAGTATGTGTATCTGAGCTGAGTCATGAGGACTCTAGTAAATGTATTTTCTAAAAAGTGTCTTTTAACATTGAGTTTTTGTTGACTTAATGATGGAATTTCTATCATTGATGTCAATGGGGGAGAAGTATGGATGAAAAACAAAATGAGACATTTGTTGGAGAGAACTGAACAGGATAGTGAAGCAAGATTTGATTGATGAAGAGGATTTGAAGAAGCAGTGTTACAGTATTGGATTTTTGGAACATTGGATGTTTTTTTCATCTATGTTTCCATCAACGCCAATGGGGGATATTGTTAGGAATGAATTCTAAATTGTTTGGTAGTCATTCTATAGTAGTTTTTATTGCATTCATGACTATGATTGTCATTGATGTCAACATAGTGATTTACCAAAGACTTACAAAGAAGCGGACAGAGTTTAGATTAGTGCACGTGGGTTATTATAGTTGTGTTGTCTGATTTTTAGTCACCCATTTTTTTGGCAATATTAGAGCTATGTGGTCTGGTCAGTCTGGTGTCTAGGTCTAAGTCTTCCTTAGGATAGGAAGTCTTTGCTGGGTTCCCCTTCATTTTCCATCTTGTTTCAAGCTGGTTGGGTTGTTATCAAGGTCTCATTATTTGGGTAGGTTGTAGATCCTAACCTGGCAGAGACTTGTGCTCTAATGGATGTTCTTTCTCAGGAAAAGTGATGGTTTCAAGTCATGATCTTTAGATGTTGCAAAGAATTAGAAAAGGGAATCTTTATTTGGATAGTGTAGTGCCAGACTTGATGTAGACATTCAAAGAAGTCTATCCATATGTCAATGTGTAGGAGATTTATTTCTTGCATAAGTGATCATTGAAGATTTGATTTCAAAACTGTTACAATATCTCTAAGTCTTCAATAAGGGAAGTGGCAAAGATTATTCTTGAAGTCTTCAAAACACATTGGATTTGATAACAGTGTAGAGTTTTCCTCTTCCTCCATGGCATTTGGAAGGTTTGAAAGGATTAATAGCATCAATTGAATAAAGTTTTGACTTCTCAAGTGTTACAGTTTGTTACATGAAGTACCTCTACTAATGGAAGCTAAACCCTCCTTACATGAAGTCTTTTGATTAAAAAAAATGATGATGATTGATTGTTTCCTAAACTATATTAAAGGATGGAATAGTGTCAATGATCGGCATAGAGACATCATTGGAACATAAATATGAATAATATCATGCTATGATGAGGTGTGATCAGAAATGCGCATTAAATACAGTGGTTGTACATTTAAAAAAAGAAGAGGTCATGTTCTAAGCTCGGGTTATGGCTCTTGTTCGAGCTCAAATACATACACTATCTTCAAGCATGTTTTGATGATGTCCATATACAAGTCCAAAAGGAATGGTAGTATAATGACCAAGTATTGGCAAAGAAGTTGCAAACGCAATCTTTCCCAAAACTGTAACAGTTGAATGTTATGGACTGTCGACTTATTGCATTCTTAGAAAGTAATTAGTTGGCTCTCAAATATTTTCAAGTTGATATGAATCGATATGATCAGGCGTTAAGCCTTCAGATATCTAAAAATATAGAATCAAAGAGTTTTTAGTGTGGTTCAGACATAGAAATGACCGTTAGAAGACATGGCATAGCCAAGTAAAGCATGTTTGATAGTCATCTAAAAGTTATGCTTTTCATTATTTAAAAGGCATATATTGATTCTCTGGGACTAGATGATCCTAATGCAACAAACGGTGAAAGATTTGATTAAGAAGTTGCAGAGAAAAAGCCAGTGGGAAAGTGATGTTAAGATTCCAAATCAATGGTAGTCACATGATCGCAAGAGGAAAGAATATTCCTTCCGATCATGTGCCATCCACCCAATCCTCCAGATGTTAAGTCAGTAAAAATAGTGGAGTCAATGTGTACTAATGATGAAGCGGTCGCATGATCACAAGAATTAAACAAATACCATGCGATCATGTGACAATGAAAATTTATAACTCCAAACCCAAAATTTTGTGATAAAAGAAAAGCCATTTATTATTTAAGTGACCAAATTAACATGTGCCTTAAGTCAAAAAGGAAGCCGTGCACATAAAATGATGGGTGGAAATATAGTAGGTGTGTGGTCACATGATTGCATGACTAAGAGAAGAGCCATGCGATCATGCGACAACATGAGTCCATGACATGTTTTATAAACTCCACTTTGGCATAAAGAAACAAATATAGGGAGACTTAGCACAGAGGTTCCATGTCATGAAGGAGATATATGTTGACTCCCAAGCTAGTACGACATGTTACCAGGAGATCATGCCACTGTGATCGTAAAAGGGAAATGGAGTATAAATTTGGTGCTGTAAAAGGTTATTGCAAGAATTTCAAGTTCAGGCATGGGCATACTTTTATTTTCAGCAACACATAATATAATAGATGAGGGAACATGATATTTAGGGGAGGCTTGCAATTATATGTTGAGAAATTTTCTATTAAAGTTAGATCATGTTGCTCTAACAAAGGACTGTTCAGTTCTTCTTAAAGAAGCTAGAGAAGATGAAGGGACAGAGTTAAATTGATTCATATTCATCATTTTTTTCATAGAGGCTTGTTCTTTGTCTTTTTGTATTCAAGTAATTGGAAGGTCATTACTTCCTATGAGCATTGTATGTTGTGAACTCTATATATACTGTCAAAGAGCTCAATGTAGAGGGTCGGAAAACTTGGCATTGGAGCAGAGTAATTCTATTTGCTAAGCTTTATTTCATGTTTGTTGTGCCAGTAGTTGTTCATTTGCATTTGAATAGACAGAACAGTTATATGTGAAGCTATAGTTGCTTACTGGATTCCATTTCATTTTGGTAATTGTAGTGAAAGTAATTATATTTACCTTTCATGTATGATTCTTCTCCTATTCATCCAATTATTTAGATGCATCTAAATAGAAAGTACAATTGTATATGGAACTGTGATTCCTGCTTAGATTCCATTTCATGTTAGTAATTGCAGCATAAGTAATTCCATTTACTGTCCATGTATAATTCTACTTCTATTCTCCTTAGTAGGATATGCATTCTTAGAGTAGATAGATTTAGGTTAGAAGATAGACTTCATGATAATCTGTGATCAACATTCCATTGGGGATTATAGGTTATCCACTCTTATCCTTGTCTGAATTGTTTGTGCCAACAAACAATTTGGTTAAAAATCATAAGGAATAATTTGATGATAGATAAAAACATATTCATTGAATATTAAACACAATTAGGTAGTTGTACCTATCAATTCAGAGGGTAGTGATAGATGACTTACACTGACCCATTTGTTGGTGAACATCCTTTTGTTCTCTCACCTTGGGTGTTAAGAAGAGTCAAAGATTACAAATCTAAAGGGAGGATAAACTATTAACCAACAAGTTGGAGCTATGTGATGTTGAGGATATACTCTTTGATATTTCATATGTCTATGGTTAACAGCGAAGATAGTAATTCATTGATTCATGGGAATTATGATCATTTTGGTGGAAGCAGTGTTCAGGCAGTGTTCCTGAGTAGCGGTTTTTGGAAATCAGATGATATCTCCTAATCAAGATGGAATCTAGTTTTGCATAGTTAAAGGGAATTTTAAGACATAGTGATAGTGATGTGGATGATAGCATAAACTTCAAGGTCACATGAGTGAGGATTTTTTGTATTTGGAAGTTGACAATTTTATGTAATTTTGGTGTAGCGTGTGCAAACTTTTATTTTGTAATTGTATGCCGACTCATTTGTAATTATTTGAGTGTGGTATAAAGGAAGGAATGTATTTCCTTGTTGATGTGTAATATTAATGTATTAGCATGATTTTTTGATGTGAAAGTGTGTAATTATGATATGGTAGCAGCGGTTGTGATGTTGTATGCATGAAGTGAAGAAAAGGGCTAAGTATGAAAGCGAATTTATGAAGGAAGACATGCGAAGTACAGAGATCTAAAATTGAGATCTATTGTAATAGTGAGTGCGGTTTGGCATAGTCAGAGAAGAGTTAACATATTATTTTTTTGATTAATGCAAAGATTATTTGGACAGTATGTTTAGTGATCTTACCCTAAAGCTGTTTGGGTAGTGGGTCCTTTTGTCTTCTATAACTCTTAACCGGGTTAGAATCTTTTAACAGGGATTCAAAATCTCCTAATAGGGATTCATATGTACTGAATGTATTTTATAAGAATCCTAACAAAGTCCATCCTCTCACAAGGAATATTCATATTAGTGCATCTTTTGTGGGCATCATTCCCACCGGTGTTTACTCTTTGATCAAGAGTTTCCCTAGTCAACATACCTTGTGTCATTGTGTTATTGTGTATGAATATCTTTCTATGGTTGGTAATTATATTGCTTATATGGTTTAATTATATTGAAGATGATAAAATTTATAACTATCTGATAACTAATTCAACCCCCCCCACCCCCCCCCCCTATCAGTTATCTTGGTGGACTTTACTTTCTAACAGAATCAGAAACTAAGAAGGTATCTCCCTTGTGGCAATGTGTGTACTATCTCTCGATTATTTCTATTTGGTGTGTCTTGGATAGGGAAAAGGATAAGGTTAGGAGATTATGCTCTTATCTTTCAAAGAATCAAAAACCCAAATCTTATGGTCCCCAACCTCACATTTTATTTAATCATTTAAAGGGCCTACTAGTTGAGGTAAAATTATCTTGGGAATGACCCAAGTGGGGACAAGTCTTAAGATGACTCTTCCACCCCAGTATAAAATTTGACGCTTCCTTGAGGTTAAAGCCTCGGAAGACATAATTGTGCTTGTTCCTTGGATTTATTCCATGGACATGCTTAGATTTTGTGTAGAGCATAGCCACTTCAATCTTTCTTGCAAGACTACATGTTTTTGAGTACTGATAGGGTTAACAGCCTCAATCCTTCTTATAGGACTATGTAATAAATTTGTGAATGGATGCATTGATTAACAACCTAAGATAGTTTGCCACCAATCTACCTCCAAAGGATTTGTAGTGCTTGGGAGAGGTGAATAGTAATCACCCCAAGACACTCATCATATTGAGCCCTCCTTGACACTCGAACTCAGATAATATGGGATTCAACATCCATTATGTGTTTTTGGACCATGATATTCTGAGGAGTCATTGAGTGTGTTCCTAAGTCAACAAGCAAGTAATACATCTCTTTTCCTAGTTAGGTTAAGCTAGGTGTGTTTGATTCTTTGAGTCAGTTTCGCAATGTTTTTTATGATTGTGAGCCTATTCTTATGTTAAACATCTATAGATAATCCAAAACAAAGATATTGAAAACTAGGTAGAAAATTTGAAAAACTAACTTGTTGGTGTTCAAAATGGACGCTTATGCTCTTAGGCTTCCAATATACCCTCAGAAAGATTTTAGTAGTGGTTAGTTCCAAAATGTAAGTGATCTTAGGGTAACTAGACCAACTGTAGGGACAAGACTTCCCTCTTCACTTCTGGCTCTACAAAACCAAGGTGGGTGCACCTAACCTAGTGAAAACTATACTTCACACACCAAAGACTGGGTTTGAATAATATATTAATAGTAAGAAAGTACTAAATGCTAACCTCACATTCATTGAATCTCCATTACTATTGGGCAACATAACCACACAACCAAGGACCTAAATCTTAGAAAGGTTATTGATTTTAAGACTTTTGAATGTAATAGCTTTAATCAATGTATGTTAACAAGAAAAATACTCATTTAGGTCAATGCCTCATCCATTGGGCAAGATTTCTTAGACACAAAGACACATAGATTTGAGAATATCTGAGAATTCATATCCATAAATACATTTATCCTAATCTTTACTGCTTACAAAAAATCCTTACATAGACAAGGGAAAACCCATATCCCATCTAGAGAATAGTTTAATCCAATCCTAGATTAGAACTCAAGAATGCAGATACATACATAAAAAAATTATGTAATGAGCTAGAAAACTCAAAGATTACTTGACTTGACACAAAGGAGAGATAAGAACTAGATATTTGTATTAAGTATATGGATTCCTTCTATGTATACAATGAATCACAAGACACCTTGCTTGCAAACTATAGCTTAGACCTACAACTTTCTTCTTTCATTAACAAACATCGAATCAAAAACTATTACAAACCCTGACTAAGAATAGGGCTCACCAAGAAAAATTTCTAAACACCTAACTCCCAATGCCTTTGAATGAACACAAAAAATCCCTTTTATCTCAAGGATTGCAACCAGCACTGATGATCATTCAAAGCAACAATTTCAAAACTACCTAGCTCAACAAAAAGAATGAAACCTAGACAAGACAGGCTCCAAGCGCAAGGCTAGTAACATAAAAAAAAAATCATTAAATTATGCAACAGATCCGACCCTGTACTAGCCCAAGGACACAAAAAATTCATGCTGGAACAACCACCAGGACCTTCTTCATAAAATCTCACCCACAACGAAGCTAGGATGATAAAAAATGATCCTGTAATAAAACTTCATTCAGAGCACTGTCTCCAAACTCTACAAAAACAATTTGAATTTGAAAAACAATGGATACATGCTCTAGTTTAAAATGCAATCGTAGATCCTTTTATTTCCTGGTAGATCGAGTGACTCACATTAATCTTTACAATAGTCATGAAACTCTCTTTAAATTCCATGTCCACGCCAGTAGTCAACACCAATAAAAAATACACACGTCAGCTCCCTCTGACATACAGGGCCCACTACGTTAGATGCTTGAGAAAAAGAAAAATCAATGGTTGGCGCAAGATCTCATGGCTCTAACGAAAACCATGAGAACTTAGGCCAACCGTAGATCCTCTATGGATGTCAGGGCCCTCAAAACACATCAGCAACCATGTCCCACTAACACATCTCCGAATTGGCAACACCTCAACCAATCAGGAAAAAGCAAGTCAGCACCATGCGGTACATCAGACCCACCCTTTGTCTTTCACATACTAAAAGATTGGATGGTTGGCATATAATCTCAAGGGCTCCAAAGATTTGTTGAGATCATGCACCCACCATAGATTTTGACTCTTCACACTAGGATACTGGGCCCACCTAACAGAACATCCAACTCACAATCACGCGGACCAATTAAAGAATGCCAACTAAGCCAACATGGTAGTGGACCCGCTACAATGAAAGGATACATCATAAAGGAGAATCAACAATAGTCTTAAGATTGCATGCCTCTAACAAATTTTATAAGAACATATGCCCACCATTAGATTTAGATGGTGTCAGAGAGGCTGGGCCCAGGAATATACAAAGGCCGAAAACATTAGAAAAAATCAAGCACTGGGACTTATGAAAATATTAAACCTGTCGGGTAGTAGACTTAGGAAAGATTTAAACACGTGGGTTTTAGGATTTTTAAGTGGCCCAAAAAGTAACATGAAAATAGATTTAAAATAGGGTGCACTAGGGTTTTTCAAACAAACGGCTAGATTTTTTTAAAATTTTGCCTAGGATTTAGCCAGGAAATGGGAGAAAAAAGACTGCAAAGGCACAAAAATAGGATGAAACCATGGAAAATTTTTACTTGTACTAACATAACTGAGATTGAAAAACACCAAAATCTCAAAAAATTGAAGTGAAATCCTTTTCTGGTGTCCACTATTGTCTAGCCCTAGCAATTGTCATAAGATAATTTCTCAATTTACTGAAGTCTTATACAAGAACCCCCTAAGTATCATACAGGAAGCTACATAGTGTCATATGAGAGTTGTTAGAAATCATTAGTAGAAAACTAATCCCTGGTATCAATTATCGTATGAGTCTCTAGACTGTCGTGTCATGCCCTATCAATTGTCGCATGAGTTTGAATACTGTCATACAAAATTTTACACAAATTGCCATAAAAAGTATAATTTTGGGAGAAATCCAGTCAACTTTCAGCCCTAGTCAAATTCTATCAGAAAATCCATTGTGTTAGGTACAGAGCTAAGAAAAAATAATCCATATCATTTTCTTGAAAAGATCAATTTTTCTTGATTTGTCACCCTGTTGATTAATTTAGACCACGTCTCATCCCATGTGAAAAATCTTGTCAAATCAACCTCAATCTATCAAAGGCTAAGTGTCATGAATTCATGTCCACCAGCCTTTGGGTGTCTACCCATACATCTCTCACACAATATCCTTCACTTATGTCCAATCTATCTCTTCATCAACAACCCAATCCAATCTTTATAAAGTTGTGTCACTTGATATTTCTTGAATCAGATTATCAGCTAGTTGTCTTATCTTGCTCCAAGATTCACCTAAAGGTTAATGGTGGAAACTAGAGCCACTTCACATAGAAAATTAAGAGAAGATCCAAAGACCTCACCTTCATTGTCTCTTATTATTTAGTATCCTCATTAACCATACAATTCAAATCTTTACGAAGAAGATGAACTAGGCAATTTTCTCTTGAAAGGAGGTCACACAACCCCTCCTGAATCAACTCAAGATCTCAATCAACACTCTTCCATGTCTCAAAGAGAAGCTAGCCATTGTTCACAAGGCCACAACTCTGATGAGGGTAGGGCTCAGGAGCCTATAGCTTCTAAAAATACAACATACTAAGATGAGGATCTCTTCAAGAAGCTCATGAAGCATTTCCTACGAGAGGATAAAGAGACACACTTCCTCAAATTGGACCAACAAGGGTCTAAGCTTCCTCACAACTATTAGGAATAATAGACCACCAACACAATTGAGAAGGGGGGGGGTAAATTAGTTGTATGACAAATTATTAAACTTTAAACTTTGAATATAAGAAATGTCAAATCAAATGAACACAATGAATGCCAACATAATAGCACAATATTTTATTGTCAAGGAAACTCCATTAAAGGTAAAACCATGATGGGAATTAATACCCACTAATGATGTACTGAGAGTATATTATCCTTGTTAGAAGATATAGCCCTATTAGGAGTTGATTAAAACATTATAGTACATAGTCCTTGTTATAGGAAAGACCTTGTTAGGAGTCAAGAAAAATAAGGGTAGGCTCACTACCCAAAGAAGGTTATGTCTACCTTAAAATCTCACTATTCACAATACAAGTCTATATAAAGAAATACACAGTCTTTTAAAATGTCTGATAGCAACTATCTTTGCTTGATCAGGTCCAATGAAGTATATAATTTATCCTCTACTCTACATCTAGTAGAATAAAGCTCTCATCTTCCAAAATCCTCTTATTACATCACATTTATTCTCCCATTATGATGTTTTCAAAAGAAAATATCTTACATAAATACCCTACTACAAAACAAATGATTAGGTCAACCAATTAGGGTTTCCTAATAGATAAATTATTACATAACTCCTTGCTAAGATATACACAGTATCTAAAACAAGTATAAAAAAATTACAATTCAATAATTAAGGATTGACATCCATAAATCATGCTCACCATTCATGATACATGCTAAAACTCTCAAGTCAGCTTCCAAATAGGTCTTCTCAAGAACACACGTCACATCTGATATCATCATATTTTTTGTACCTTGCGCAAACCATTGAAATTTTTTTAGTACCCTATATATCATCCCTTAATCTCACATAAACTCAATCCTTATCACCTATAAGATATACCCAAAACTTGAAGACTTACTCTATCAACTTCTATTGTCACTGTCCAGTAACCAGTCTTCACTAAATCTTCTAAGACTCAGTCAATATGCAATATTACATCATGTGATCTTAGATATAAGTTCACACCACCTTCCTATACACACAACTAACTTGGCACATTCTAAAACATTCATACAATATTTGTACACTATAATAACAACATGTTCTTTTCCCATAAAGATATGTTGACATCAGTGAAAAAACACAAATGAAAACAACAATAACTCTAGCATCACTCAACTTAGTGATTAAACATATTAAATATATCTAGAAATCTCTCCAATGCATTAGCAATATCCAACATATTCTCTTTCCCCAATACATATTCTCTTCCCTGTAGGATTTTCACATAGTCTCTTTCCCCCTTTGAAAGAAATGGAAAAGGGTGCCATAAGTCATCAACTATCTTCAACAACTCTCTTCAATGATCACTCTTCCTGAGGAGTAGATCCCTACATCAAGTCTAGAATATGATAAGGCTCTAAAAACCTTTGGTCTGATGCATCCTTGCATTGTTTCATTCTGACTAGGAGGGGCCTGCACCCCAAGCATACCTCTGAGATAATCAAAGGCATCTTTTGGAAATGCCTTTGTAAAGATGTCTGCTATCTATTACTTTGTGCTAATATATTCCATTCTTATTTCCTTTTCAGCTACCTTGTCTCTCAAAAAGTGATACTTATTAGAAATATGCTTAGTTTTAGAGTGCATTATAGGATTCTTTGACATGTTTATTGTACTAGTGTTATCAAAATGGATAACCAATGGAACATCAAAAGTTATTCCAATGTATTTCAACATTTCCTTCATCCAAAAAAAATTTGTACATTTTATAGTAGTAGAAACATAGTCTAATTTTGTAGTAGATTGATCTATACAATCTTTCTCTTTACTGAGCCATAACACCAACTTTTTCCCAAGGAGAAATGCACCTCCACTAGTAGTCTTTCTATCATCAATATTCCCTACCCAATCAGCATTAGTATAAGCATGAAGTTCAAATTTATCATTTCTATGATACCTATTATACACTAAGTTTGCACCCTTGTTTCAAGCTCTCTCAGTTTGGATAACTTAGTATAACATGGGAATCATCTCTAGTTTGTGGGACCTATGCTAACTAAGATGAGACCTCTAGGTTCTAGGCTAGTTCCTCTTGGATAATCACCTTAATTTTCTTCTTGACAAGAAATTAAAAATTGAGGGGAAAAGGGATAGAAGGAATGCATTAAAGGGAAATAATTGAAAGCAAACTACCTAGTAGGTGATACACCGAAATGAAATGAACATGATACACTGACCAAATCAGCATGAAATCTCTCAGATCTAAAAGAAAACAATCTTTCTAAATAGGCTTGCATAAGTGTTTCATAGAGGGGTCTGGACAAAAGACACAAACTATGACCTACAAGCAGATGTTCTCTTCAGCAAAAGGGCACAGGAATGAGATAGAATGATAGGGGGCTAAAGTACACCCACAAACTCATTCAAATCAGATCAGACATAATAGTACACATATAAGCTGAAAGAAAGAAGGGCCTTGGAACTCCAAGATTTCTCTAACAAAGCTAGTACATTATATTTAATAAGAGAAACATAGACAAGGGAAAGACTAGAGGGTAGAGAAAATGCCATGGATAGCCTCGATTGAGTCTGAGATTTCAATGAAAGATCACAAACTGTAAAAGTCAAAGGGTAGAAAGAATGCCACAGATAACTCCTAGAAAGAGAAAAACCCTTTTTACAAAATGTAAACTCTCCAAGCTTCAAAAGCTCCAAAAAATATTATATACATCTCCTTAATTGAATGTAGGTAGGAGCAAACCCTAATTAGGGTTATACAGATCTACATAAAATAATCAAACCCTAACTCTATCAATTCTAATCATAAATGTTCATGAAAATATCCCAACTGATTAGATTACTATTTTTGCATGTCCATCTCTGTACTGTATCTTGCTGCAAACAAGCCACCTTGATCTATCTACCTCTCTACAACTCAGGGTCGCCATAACTATTCAAATCTGGTACTCTTAGATATTTGAATTTTAAATGAATATAATGGTCATGAGTGGAGCCAAGATTTCTTCATCTACAATTGATATTCAAACTTACTTTTCCTTTTAAAACATAGCTATTAGATCTTCGATTTTACCTAGGTACTACTTCTACTTTTAACCTTAACCCTGCATTTAACCTCAGGCTTTATTTTTCCATTTAGTTACTAAATCTCCTGATGTTTCATTTAACCCTAGCTTATTCTAGTGATCATGCAACAAACCTTTATCCCACCTTGATAGTCGTTGAGTCACTTGAAGTCTTCAGAATACTCTTTCCAATTAAGTGATTGCTTGACTGAAGAGAAATCTCACAGTCACTGAATGGAAAAGAATATTCCCCCTGAATCAGGTGATCACCTGACTCAACCTAAAAACTTGGGCCCATCTTTCCATTTATCATGATATTCTTTCTTGACCTATAGACTCCTCAGATTATTTGGCATAGGACCCACTCAACTTTTCTTCAAGCCTGATACCTAATCAATGGTTGTTGCATGATCTCATGAGCTCAGAAGATTCCTCAAATCATGCACTAGTTGCAGACCTTATATTTTACTACCACCTCACTTAAGAAATCTAGACCCACTGATAGATGCCAACTATAATTTCCAGCAACCAATAAGAATTTAGCATGTCAGATGGACCCACCTAACATCAACTTGAACACTGGAAGATTGAACGACCATCTCATAATCGTAAAAGCCCAAAAGATTTAATGTGATTATAAGACAACCATAGATCTTCCTTAAGCTAGCACCCCTATAGATTTTTTGACAATGGTCCCACTGACAAATCCTTGTCATCACTTAGCCAGCCAATGAAATGTGAGCGTGTCAGAACATGAGGACTGACCTAACAGAGCCTTGGCAATAAAGCAAGATCAATAGTTGGCATATGATCACATGGGCTCAGAATATTCCATGTGCTCATAAGATAGCCATAGATCTTCAAGGAAAGACAACCACTAGGCTAGCTCTGACAAGCCTCCACATCATAACTCTACAACCAATTAGAAGCAAACACCTCAGACAATGTGGCAGTGGACCCACTAACAACTCAAACACTACGTTGAAAAGAAGATTGACGGTCATCACATGATCTCATGGGCTAAGAATATTCCATTAGATCATGCACTAACTGTAGATCTTACTTGATCTTAACTACCTTAGAGCCGAGACCGCCAAACAAAATTGTAACCACTCGCCAAGTCGCTAGGTGTCAAGGACTTAATCACTAGGAATAAGAGATCTTGTGAATATAGTTGCTCAGTCACCAAATGAAAAGGTAACTTTGGGTTATATTAAGTGATTACCTAACTAAAGGGACCATCACCAAGTCATGGAAAGAAAAAGTAATATGCCTTCTGACTAGGAGATCTTGCGAACAAAGGGTAATCACGGGATCGGGATATGTAAAGGAATATTCTGCGGGGGCTTAGAGATCTTGCAACTAGCCTACTGGATATAAAGCACACATGGGAAATGGAGGTTTAAGTGGCTAAAAAAGGTAATAGTGAATTAGAACAAGCCATAGGGTTTTGAGGGTTTTTTGCCTCTAATGGCTAGATTTTCAAATAAAAGGGCTCCAAACTAGATTGCTGAGTGTTTGCAGAGACCAAAAGACAAGATACAAGGCCATGAAAATTTGTCAGGGGTTCAACAGGGTTAAAATTAAAACCTCTAGATAGAATCTAACCTAACCATATTTGTATGGAAGAGGAAAAATTGGGTAACATTTTGGTGATTTCTACTGGATGTCCGCCTGGTAGACATTGATCAGTGGCCTTAAAATGATCCATTGGGCATAGGAGTCATCATTGAACATAAAAATTTCTTGATAGAGAGATACCTAGAAGCAAAGGGACAAAACTATACATGAGCATTTCTTGAAAAGTAAGAAAAACTAACCTAGAAAGCAGGGAAAGAAAATAGGAAAAATATTTACAGAGATTTACAAGGAAGGATTGACCTCAAAGCAAGGCTTCAAGTGGAATGCATTAATTGATATGGGCAAGGCACCTCCTCCAAGATTTGATAGCTAGAAATCATTAGGCCCCTTGCATTCTATAATAACAAATGGTCCACCCTAGAAGGAATCAAACTTTGTATGTCTGTCAGGCCTTGATATGAATTCATCCCACTTGAGGTCTACATCACCAATCTTGAAGTCTCTAGCCCTAGCTCTTCTATCAAAACTTTTCTTTGTTTGTACCTGATGGAACTCCATATCCTTCATGGACTTATCTCTGAGTTCTTCTAACTCTATGAGCTGAGCATACCTAATTTGTAAGGGATCTCCTTCTTCAAATAGGACATATTGAGTGGCCAAGTCCAAAGCTAGCAATTCAGTTGAAATGGACAACTTAGCCTCTTTGCCTTATACTAACACATAAGGAGAATTCCTAATAATATTTTTTGGGGTAATCTTGTCTAACCATAAGGAAGACTTCAATTTAGTATGTCAATCTCTTTGGTTATCATGTAGAGTTTTCTTGATTATCCTAATCAAGTTCTTGTTAGTTGATTCTGCCAAACCATTGCCCTAAGGGTAGTAATTTGAACTTGTATTCAGATAGATGCCATTTTTGATTGCCCATTTTGAGACTTTAAGGCCTATGAATGCCAATTCATTATCCTATATTATGGAGTCTGGAGTGCCAAATCTATGAATTATATCATCATAAAAACTTAAGATAGCACTCTCATTTGATTCTTTTAAGGAAGTTGCCTCTATCCATCTAGTGAAATAATCAATTGCAACGATTATCCACTTGTGTCCTACACTAGATGGAGGATTAATCGTACCAATAAAGTCTATGCCCCATCTCATGAAAGGTTGCTCTATTCTAATTAGCTGCAGGGGCAAAGCTGCAAGCCTTTCTTTTCCTACAAACATAGCACATTTGATGCATTTTCTCACATAATCATGACTATCCTTGAAGATAGATGGCCAATAGTATCTTGCCTTCATGATTTTAAAAGTAGTAGTCCTAGGAGAAAAGTGACCTCCAGAAGGTCCATCATGAAATTCAAATAGGACATCAGCTATCTTTTCTGAATCAATACATCTTAAAAGGACACCATTGTGATCCTTTCTAAAAAGAACCTCATCTATCAGCACAAAGGGAATAGATTGTAATCTATAATATCTTCTTTTTGTTGAATCTAGGCTTGGAGGACATTGTCCTATCTTCAAGTAATGAATCATGTTAGGCAACCAACCTGATGCCTTGGCATGTTCCTCTATAGAATGCACAACCAGAGATGCATCTATTTGTTCTAATTTCTTTGAACTTTCATCTTCTACCAAATGCTCACAAAGACCTCTTCCTCTAACCAACTTGGCGTTTTGAATATCAATGTCATATTCCATTACTTTGGTAATCCAACCAGCTCTTTTCTCATTTAGGTCCTTGGAAAGAAAAAATTATTTAACACTTGGATGAGTAACCTTGCTATGGGTCAATAAATATCTGAACTTTTTAAGGCTCTTCACCATAGCAAGTACATGTTTTTCCACAAAAGAGTATCTTTGTTCATACTCTTCTAAACCTTTGCTGAAGAAAGCAATAGGCTACTCCAACCCTTCTAAATTTTCTTGAGTTAGCATAGCAGATATATCATCATGACCTCCATAAGCATAAAGGATAAAATCCTTACTAAAATTTAAGTTTAATAGAGTAGGAGCTTCTGTCAAGGCTTCTTTGATGGCTTGGAAATTGGCCTTCCCTTCTTTAGATCAGCTGAAAATTGAACTCTTCTTTAACATGGTTGTCAAAGGCTTCAATAAATCTGCAATATTAGGTAAGAAAGGCCTAACAAAATTAATCTTTCCTATGAAAGATTGAAAACTTTTCTTATGATGTGGCAATGGTAGCTCTAGAATGGCTGCAATCCTCTCAGGGTCTACTATAATTCCTTTCTTGGATACTATATATCCGAGCAATTTTTCTTCATGAACTGCAAACACACATTTCTTGGGATTAAGAGATATCCCAAACTCTCTAAATCTTTCAAAAATTTTCCTTAGATGTTTGATATGATCTGCTGCATGTTTAGAATAGATAGTTATAGCATCTAAGTAGATCAGTACAAACTTGTACATGAGGCTTTTAAAGGCCATATACATTGCCTTTTGAAAAGTAGCACCTGCATTTGACAGACCAAAGGGCATCTTTTGATAAGCCATGGTTCCCCACTTGGTTGTAAAGGAAGTCTTGTATTGATCCTCTTCATTAACTAAGATCTGATTATATCTTGAATAGCCATCTAATAATGAAAATCTCTCAGATCCAGAGACACATTGTAAGATTTGTTCTATAGAGGATAATGGATGGTGGTTTTTTCAAGAGGCCCTGTTAAGATCCCTGAAGTCAACACATAACCTCAAATCCCCATTCTTCTTCCTTACAGGAACAAGGTTGGAAACCCAACTAGTATGTTTGATGGGGTAGACGATACCACTTTCTATTAATTTGAGCACTTCTTTATGCATAAGTGGCTCAATCTTGGGATTAACAGGCCTTTGTTTTTGCCTTACTGGTTTGGCATTAGGTTCTAATTCAATAGTGTGCTAAGCAAGGTCTAGATTAAAACCTTCAAATTCTTCATATTGGCATGCAAAAACATCATTGAATTATTTAAACAATTGGGTATAAGCCTTCTTTTCTAAATAAGTGTTTACTTTTCCAAATTGTAAGCTTTTTCCTAATTCTAATTCTAATTCAACACAATGTTCTTGTTGAACCACCAGGCCATATTTATTCTTCTTAAATTGATCATCTTTGTTGAAGATAGTCTCTAAGGTGACAAGTCCTCTAGGCATCTTATTAGACTTAAGTTTTATTACTTGGTCACCATAATTCTACAATAATCTGCCTTGGTTATGATTTGAGAAAACATCCTCTTCAAACAAGAATTATAGAATTTTCTCATCATTGTCAAACACTTTCCAATTAGTATCATTATCAGGGATAGAAGGTCTAATAATTACTTTGATATGCTATTGGGTCTCCTCCTTTGAAATACTATTAGGAATGTCATACTAAGATCCAATAGCAGCTAATCTATCTGCATTTTGATTTAGCTTTCTAGGGATGGCAACAATATTGAAAGCACAAAAGTCTTCAATTGTATCCCAAACTCTATGTTTATATGCTCTCAAGGTGTCATTTTTGGTTGCACTTATCCCCCTCACTTGGCTGACTACTAACTCACTGTCACCATAAACTTTTAGGGCTTTGAGCCCTCTTTTTCTAGCCCACTCCAATCCATTTACAAGGCTTTCATATTCTGCAGTGTTGCTAGTGTAGGAGAAACTGAATCTAAAAGTTGTATGGTATCTTTCTTCTTTTGGGGACACTAGCATGGCACAACCACCAGAACCATGTCTTCTTCTAGCTCCATCAAAAAAAAATTCCCAAACCTGATTACTCTGATCCTCTGAATCAGTGTCCTCTTTGAGGAGGTTTGGTTCTATAGATCCACTTTCTTGTATCAAATAACTTCCCAAACCAGCATTCCAAATGAAATTTTCTTGGGCTTCAAAAACCTTTTCTGATTCTAGTTCATCTAATAAAATATCAGGGATATTTTCTATCTTAGTGCCTGCTTCTCTGATAGTTGGGAAATCATTTTCATCAGATACAGGGTAGTTTGTATTGATGGTATTGGACACATATGGCTCTATATGGTGAGCTGCTAATGATTCAGATTTAATGGTGACCTTGGTAGCATATCTTATGTGGAAAAGCATGTGAGACTAGTCAGAAGAAAGGTAGCCTCCTATTTTGGCTATAAACTCCCTTGATAGACATATGGCAAATAAAGCAGGGAGATCTATGATATATATATCAAGTAGGATAGAGAAATTAGGAATTGCATGAAGGATTAGACTGGTATCCTTAGCCACACCTATGGTATTAATTGAGGATCCATCAAGTTGTGTAACCTTCTTTTGGAGGGGTTCATATTTAAGTCCTAATTGGTGAGCCACCTTTTTCAGCATTACAGTACTAGTAGCTCCACTATCTACCATACAATTATGTACTAAGGATTTTCCAATAATTAAAGATACATAAAAGGGAGGTGGTTTTGAGTTCCTACCTTGAATGGTATTGGCTTTGGAGTTGCAACTTGGAGCCTCCTTTTCTTGATTAGTGTTGACCAACACTGGCTTTGTAGCTTCTTTTGTAGGCTGTACAGTTGTCATTTTAGTGATTGCTTTCTTCAAAATCTCAGGTTGTCCTAGAATAGCCAAAGAATCCCACATAGACATAGTAATGTTCACCTTCTTCATGTTCTCTACAATGTTGAAAGGTGTCATAGTGTGTACTCTTTGTTGTGCTTTTGCTATGATGGGCTCCACTTCTTTAAGAGTCTAGCCTTCTTTGCTTGTAAGGATAGGAGCCTTCTTAAATATGATAGGAGTAGCTAGCTGTAGTGGTTCTACAGATGTAGTAGCTTTAGTCCCAAAATTTGCTCACTCCATGTCTTGAGCTCTTCTATTAAACCTTGTGTTGGTAGAAATGGAAGGTTCACCAATGACTCCATTGAAGTCTTGCTAATCCCAATTGAAAAGAGAAGTCTCATTCTCTTGTGGTTCTTGTTGAGGAATTGATCCAGTGGAAGAAGCCTCTGATTGAGCTTGTGAGGAATTTTGAACCATTAGTGCTTGTTTCATCCATCCATTTGAACATGTAGCCTAATTATGAGGCTGATTACAAGGGAAACACCATTCATTATCCATAACCATATTATTTTGACTAGGGACCATGTCCCTAACTAGATTTGTAGAATTAAGAGGTGCAGGGTTGTATGGTTGGAATGGTCTTTGATTAAAATTTTGCCTTTGTCCTTGATAACCTCCTTGGTATGGTGGCCTATTTTGTTGATAAGGCTGTCCCTAATTCTGATATTGTTGATTACGACCTTGTCCTTGTGACTAAAAGGGTGGTTTGATTCCTTTCCCTTGCCTCTTTAGGTTTGTGACCTCTTTAGTCAAAGCTTGCAGAAAATTTATCATTTCTTTCTGACTAGTTTGTTGACTATTCTTCATATCTTGCAGCTCTTGAGAGAAACTTGTTTTTAGCTCTTGACTGCTAGTACTAGCTTGAGGTGCTAATATGGTGGGAATAAGGGGGAATAGGGGTAAAAGGAGGTATTTGTAGAGGTGAAATGGGTTGAAGGCTAGGAAAGATGAGCATGGGTGGCCTTCTAGCTATCATACCTACTTGGATTAAACAATTTTTAGCCTTGACAGCTATGTCAAAAGTTTGGGGTAAAGAGGTACCACCCATAGATTGGATCATGATAGAAATTTCACCATTCAAAATTTTCAAGTATAGGAAAGCATGGTCAGATGATGGGCTTACTGAGACTAGAATTATATTCCATGTCTTGAGGAATCTATTGTTATAATCTATCATTTGTTCTTGAGGGTCTCTTTTAATGGTTGTCAACTGCTCAACCAAAGACAAGTTATCTAATTTATCCTCAAAATGCTTACTCAATGCATCTCCTAATGAATCCCATGAATTAATGGAATGAACAGTTAAAGTTCTAAACCATTCAAGAGCCTTACCTTTGAGAGAGGCTGCTAATAACTTGGTGGCCACATCTTCTTGAGTTCTATTATGTATACTGCAGATAGTGGTCACATCTCTTATATGCTTAGAATCTATAGTTTGTCCCTCACCTGTGAAATCGGGTAGATTCTTTTATTCCACTAAGGGGGCATCATGATATTGAGCAAAGACTAATGGACTCCCTTGGTTGAAAGGTGCAAAAGCATACTGTCTAGCCATTGTAGGAGCTAAAATTTACTAAGTAACAACTGTGTGAGTTGTATTAGATGTTGGATTTTAATCTTCTTCTAGATCTCTGGTTAGAGATCTTCCTCTTCTTTTGAGATGAAAGGGAAAAGGTCTCCTTTCTGAAGTATCAGGTGGTGTAGACTGTACTCTCCTTCTTGGAGATGTTATTTGGGTTGATCTACCTTTGTAGTCCCTTTTTAAGGGAAAATCTCAAAATTTAGTCAGCTTTCAACTTCTAGTCTCAATCTTTCTCATAAACTTTGAACAAGTTTAGCCTAGATCTGTGAAATCAGTGGAGTCGCTAGATATACTTGATAGAAAAACTTCTAAAAGTCTGTATTATGCAATAAGTATATCAGAGATAGCATAATCTTTCAAAGAATGAACTTCTTTTGTTGTGTCCCACCGAGCATGCCAGAATTGTTATGCACTAATTTTTCACCCTTGTTTCAAGCTCTCTCAGTCTTGATAACTTAGTATAACATGGGAATCATCTCTAGGTTGTGGGACCTTTGCTAGCTAAGATGAGACCTCCAGGTTCTAGGTTGGTTCCTCTTGGATAATCACCTTAATTTTCTTCTTGATAGGAAAGTAAAACTTGAGGGGAAAAGGGATAGAAGGAATGCATGAAAGGGAAATAACTGAAAGAAAACTACCTACTAGCTGATACACCGAAATGAAATGAACATGATACACTGACCAAATCAACATGAAAGCTCTCAGATCTAATAGAACAAAATCTTTCTAAATAGGCTTCCATAAGTTTTTCACAGAGGGGTTTGGACAAAAGACACAAACTGTGACTTGCAAGCAGATGTTCTCTTCAGCAAAAGGGCATAGGAATGAGATAGAATGACAGGGGGCTGAAGTATACCCACAAACTCATTCAAATCGGATTAGACACAATAATACACATATAAGCTAAAAGAAAGAAGGGCCCTAGAACTCCAAGATTTCTCTAACAAATCTAGTACATTATATTCAATAAGAGAAACATAGACAAGGGAAAGACCAGAGGGTAGAGAAAATTCCATGAATAGCCTCTATTGAGTCTAAGATTTCAATGAAAGATCACAAATTGTAAAATTCAGAGGGCAAAAAGAATGCCACAGATAACTCCTAGAAAGAGAAAAACCCTTTTTACAAAATATAAACTCTCTGAGCTTCAAAAGCTCCAAAAAACATTATATGCATCTCCTTAATTGCATGCAAGCAGGAGCAAAACCTAATTAGGGTTACATAGATTTACATAAAATAATCAAACCCTAAATCTATCAATTCTGATCATAAATGTCCATGAAAATATCCCAACTGATTAGATTACTATTTTTGCGTATCCATCTTTGTACTGTATCTGCCTGCAGACAAGCCACCTTGATCTATCTACCTCTCTACAACTTGGGTTCGCCATAACTATTCAAATCTGGTACTCTTAGATATTTGGATTTTAAAAGAATATAATAGTCATTGGTGGCACCAAGATTTCCTCATCTACGACTAATATTAAAACTTACTCTGCCTTTTAAAATGTAGCCATCGGATCTTCTATTTTACCCACGTACCACTTCTACTTTTAACCTTAACCCTGCATTTAACCTCATGCCTTCTTTTTCCCTTTTGTTGCTAAATCTCCTAATGTTTCATTTAACCCTAGCTTATTCTGGCAATCATGTGACAAACCTTTATCCCACCTTAATAGTCGCTATGTCACTTGAAGTCTTCAGAATACTCTTTCTAATTAAGTGATTGCCCGACTAAAGAGAAATCTCACAGTCACTGAATGGAAAAGAATATTCCCCCTGAATCATTTCATCACTTGGCTAAACCTAAAAACTTGGGCCCATCCTACCATTTTTCATGATATTATTGCTTGACCTATAGACACCTCGCATTATCTGGCATAGGACCCACTTAGCTTTTCTTCAGGCCTGATACCTAATCGATGGCTGTCGCATGATCTCATGAGCTCAAAAGATTCCTTCAGATCATGCACCAACCATAGATCTAATATTTTATTGCCACCTCACTTAAGAAATTTGAACCCACTGATAGATGCCAACTATAATTTCTAGCAACCAATAAGAATTTAGCATGTTAGACAGACCCACCTGACATCAGCCTGAACACCTAGAAGATCAAACAACTGTCTCATAATTGTAAAAGCCCAAAATATTCCATGTGATTATAGGACAACCATAGATCTTTCTTAAGCTGGCACCCCTGTAGATTTTTGACAATGGTCCCACTAACAAATCCTTGTCAACACTTGGCCAGCCAATGAAACGTGAGCACATCAGAACATGAGGACCCACCTGAGAGAGCCTTGGCAATAAAGAAAGATCAACGGTTGGTGTATGATCACATGGGCTCAGATTATTCCATGCCCTCATAAGATAGCTATAGGTCTTCAAGGAAAGACAACCACAAGGCCCACTCTGACAAGCCTCCACATCATAACTATGCGACCAATTAGAAGCAAACACCTTGGACTATGTGGCGATGGACCCACTAACAACTGAAATGCTACGTTGAAAAGAAGATTGATAGTTTTTGCATGATCTCATGGGCTAAGAATATTCCATTAGATCATGCGCTAGCCATAGATCTTACTTGATATTAACTACCTCAGAGCTGAGACCGCCAAACAAAACTATAACCACTCGCCAGGTCACTAGGTGTCAAGGACTTAACTGCCAGGAATAAGAGATCTTGTGAACACAGTCACTTAGTCACCAAATGAAAAGGTAACTTTAGGTTATATTAAGTGATTTCCTGATTGAAGGGACCATCACCAAGTTGTGGAAAGAAAAAGGAATATGCCTTCTGATTGGGAGATCTTACGAACAAAGGGTAATCACAGGATCAGGAGATGTAAAGGAATATTCTGCGGGGGCTTAGAGATCTTTTGACTAGCCTCCCAAACATAAAGCACACATGGGAAATGGAGGTTTAAGTGGCTGAAAAAGGTAATGGCTAACTAGAATAGGCCATAGGGTTTTGAGGGTTTTTTTCCTCCAACGGCTAGATTTTCAAATAAAAGGGCTCCAAACTAGATTGCTGAGTGTTTGCAGAGACCAGAAGACAAGATGCAAGGCCATGAAAATTTCTCAGGGGTTCAATAGGGTTAAAATGCTAACCTCTGGATAGAATCCAGCCTAACCAAATTTTTATGGAACAAGAAAAATTGGGTAACAATACGATAAGCCATACTCCATTGTTCCTTTCATATATCTAAATATCCTTTTCACATAAGCTAGGTTTGTCTCTTTAGGTTCTGCCTAATATCTAACCACAATTCCAATAGCCTTAGCAATATCTAGCTTGGTGTGTGTCAGATATTCTAATGCTCCAACCATTGATTTGTACTAGGTCTTAAAAACACACTTTGTCTCATTACTATTTGTCACTTTATGATCAGTCACCATGGTGCACCAACTAGTTTATAGTCTTCCATTCCAAACTTTTTCAACATTTCTTTAAGATACCGAGTCTGAGAAAAAAAAATGTCATTGTTGCTCTAATTTATTTCTAGTCCTAGAAAGAATTTCACATCTCAAATTCATTTTTCATCTCTTTAGAAAATTTCTTACACAATTCATCATTTCCTCCAAAGATAATATCATCAACAAAAACTTCTATTATCAAATCTCCTTCTTCACTAGTTCTTAAATACAAGTTACTGTTAGCATTACCTTTTCTGAACCCAAGGTGAATTAATTATTTAGATCTAACCTTTCATACCAGGACCTTGGAGCTTTCTTTAGTCCATACATTTCCTTCTTCAACTTGCATACCATGTCTTCATCTTCGCATAGAGGAAATCCATTAGGTTGTTCTATATAAACTTCTTCTTCAAGATTCCCATTCACGAATGTAGATTTCACATCCATCTGATATACCTTGAAGTCCTTATGTGTAACATAAGCCAAAAATAATCTCACAACTTCTATCATAGCAACAACAGAAAATGTCTCTTCAAAATCTATGCCTTCTTGTTGTGGATAACCTTTACATACTAATCTTTATTTGTTCCTTACAACAATTCCTTCTTCATTCATTTTTTTCTCTGAAAACCCACTTAGTTCCTATTACATTTTTGTCTTTAGGTCTATGAACCAATTCCCAAGTGTTATTTTTCTTTATCTAATCTAACTCTTCCTTCATATCTTTTATCCAAGATTCATCTCTGCAAGCTTCATCTGTAGTGTTTGGTTCAACTTGAGAAATCAAAAAAATTTCTTCCCTTGTCTTTGATCTAGTCATTAATCATTGGCTTGTATTACTAATAATTTGATTTTCAGGATGGTTTTTAGTTACATACCTCAAAGTCTTAGGAATCTTAGTAGCCTCATTGGTGTCATCATCACAAGTCTCATTTTCACATTCATTCTCAACAAGTTCTTATTCTTCTATAGTAGCAACCTCCTTGATCTCTATATTTTGATTACAATCATACATTCTCTCTTGTATCTGAAACTTTTCATATATCTTCACATTGTTACTTTCAATCATCTTTCTTAATCTCATATTAAAAAATTTGTAATCCTTTCTCAAGTAGTAGAATAACCAAGGAATATTCCTTCATCACTTCTAGCATCAAATTTTCCTATGTCATCATCTCTCTTGATATAGCATTTACTACCAAATATTCTAAAATATTTTACAATATGAGAATGATTAAACCACAATTCATAAGGAGTCTTACTTGTACCTTCTCTAATTTGATATATGTTCAATGTGTACACTGATGTCCCAATAGCTTCTGTCCAATGCACATGAGATATATTTCCTTGAAGAAACATTGTTCTAACAGTATCCAGTATTGTTCTATTCCTTCACTCTGCTATCCTATTCTACTGTGGAGTCCTAGGATAAAATATTTGTCTTTGTATTCCATGCTCTTCATAGTATGAATTGAATAGATCTAAAGTAAACTCCCTACCTCTATTTGATCTTAAACATTTTATCTTTAAGCTTGATTCATTCTCTACTTTTGCTTTCAATATCTTGAATTTATCAAATAGTTCTGATTTCTCTTTCAAGTAAGTGACCCACATCAGTCTAGAAAAGTCATCAACATAAAGTATAAAATAATTTTCACCAGTGTATAATCTTGTCCTTGTAGATCCACATAGGTATGTATGTATCAAATCTAACTTTCCTTTTGTTGTATATGATTTTCTTTTATACCCACTTCTAGTCTATTTCCCCATAACACATTCTCTGCATATGATGTTAGATGGTTTCAAAATATTCGGTAGGTCTCTTACTGCATTAGTCAAGCTTTCATTCAAAATATTATCAAAATTAACATGACAAAATCTTTTGTTCCATAACCAACTGTCATCTACCTTCGCAACAAAACAAGAAGCTCTAGATGTATTTAACTCAAATACATTACCTCTAGATTTAGTAATGGTTGTAATCAAGTTTCCTATCTTACCTCTGATAAAACATTTCCCTTCAAAGGAATTTAATTGAAATCCCATATCCATCAATTTTCCAACACTCAACAAGTTATGCTTAAGTCCATCAACAAGTAGTACATTGTCAGTATTAGTCTTTTGATCCAAAGTAATAGATCCTACTTCTATAATAGGTTTAGGAACATTGTCTCTAAATCTTACAATGTCACCATCATACTTCATTAATTTAACAAACTTGTTTTTGTCTCTAGTCATATGATGGGAGAATCCATTATCTATAATCCATTCAGATTTCTTATCAACATGTGATACTAAAGCTTTTTCCTCATGTACTATTTTTTCATCTTTAATAGATATAAATCCAATCTCCTCCTAATCCATATCATCATCATTAGAAATACATTCACTAGCATAATAGCATTCCTTATCCTTTGAATAATTAGGCTTGACAAACTTAGGTTTGTGCTTAGGAAGTCTTGTAGGACATATAGATGCAAAGTGACCTATCTTATTGCATGAAAACCATTTCAAAGGTAACTTTCCTTCAAATTTAGCCTTACCTCTCTTTTCTCTTCTAGTGATCAGTGCAACAAGTTCATCTAGCTTTCTTTCCTCTTCTTGTATATGTTCCCATCCATCAACATTTCACCAAGGTCTTCTTTTATGTTCTCATAGCTACTAGTGCTCGGAAGTGCAGACATTATCTTCCTATGTGTAGATGATTTAAATGTTGTTTCAAATTGAGGTACATAATCTCCCATCTCCATAGCTTCAAAGGTAGTTACCTTTTCAAACAAAATTTCTCTGCTAAAGTTTGGATTCAATGGTATAGTCTCTTCTATAGCCTAAACTTTAGTATTTTAGATTGGTCTTAATGATCTAAGAATCTTTGCAATGACTTCTTCCTCTTCACAAGTTCCACCAAAATTTTGATTCCAATCACAACCTCTGTAACTCTTTGTACATAAGCCCTAATTTTTTCTCATTATCCTTATTTTTAGCTTCTCCATCTTTTTTTTTCCAGTTATGTAACTTCGCTTTCTTTGTAAACTTGTCTCCTTCATACAATGCTTCTAGTTTTGTCCAAATCTTGTGTGATGAATCTAGATCTTTAACTTCAGTAAATTATCCTTTGGAGAGTGCACTAATCAGTGCTTCCTTTGCAACCATGTTATATGAAAATATCTTCTTTTCATCATCAGTAGCTTTTTCCAATTCATCCTCAGCCTTCATAGCCAATTGATTCTTTGTAATCATCTAGTAGTCAATGCCCAAAGATAGCAAATGAGTTTGCATCTTTTTATTCCAACTGTCAAATTTTTTAGGATCAAATTTTGAACTATCCTTCCTATAGAATTCCATCTCCACAATCACCTCAAGATGTTAATATTTATCTCTAAGGAATAGTATCTCTAATACCAATTGTTAGGAATAACAGTCCACCAAGACAATTGAGAGGGGGAGTGAATCAGTTGTATGATAGATTATTAAACTTTAAACTTTGAATAGAAACAATATCAAATCAAATGAACACAATGAATGCCAACACAATAACACAATATTTTTTTTTCGAGGAAACCCTATTAAAGGTAAAACCCCCATCAGAAATAACTCCCACTAATGATGTATTGAGAGTATAGTATCCTTGTTAAAAGATATAGCCCTATTAGGAGCTGCTAAAACATTACACTACATAGTCCTTGTTAGAGGATAGACCCTATTAGGAGGAAAAAAAAAGAAGGGTAGGCTCACCACCTAGGCTTACTTCCCAAAGAAGGTTATCTCCACCTTTAGAACTCATTCTTCACAACACAAGTGTATATAAAGAAATGCACAATCTTTTGAACTATTTGATATCTATTGTCTTTGCTTGATTAGTTCCAATGAAGTATATAATATATCCTCTACACTACATCTAGAATAATCAAGCTCAGAGTTTCCAAAATCATCTTTTTACATTACATACATTCTCCCATTATGATATTTTCAAAAGAAAAGATTATACATAAATACCCTATTAAAAATAAATGATCAGGTCAACCAATCAAGATTTCCTAATATACAAATTATTACATATATCCTTGCTAAGATACACATGGTATCTAAAACAAGTATACAATAATTACAATTCAATAATTAAGGACCAACATCCATAAATCATGCCCACCATTCATGATACATGCTACAACTCTCAAGTTGGCTTCTAAATAGGTCTTCTCAAGAACACACACCAGAGCTAATGCCATCTTTCTTTCCATACCTATTACAGACCATCAAACATTCTTTAGTACCCTATCTATCATCCCTTGATCTCACATACACTGAATCCTTACCACTTGTAAGATATACCCAAAACTCAAAGACTTACTCTGTCAACTTCTACTGTCACTGTCTACTAAACAATCTTCACCAAATGTTCTAAAACTTAGCCAATATGCAATATTACATCTTGTGATCTTAGATATAAGATCAAACCACCTTCCTATACACATAACTAACTTCTCACATTGTAAAAAATTTCTATAGTATACGTACACTATAATAACAAGCATGTTCTTTCCAAAGAAACATATGATGACATCAGTGACAAAACACAAATGACAACTACAGTAACTCCATCATCACTCAGCATAGTGAGTAGAAATATTAAATGTATCCAATAATCTCCCCAATTCATTATAAATATCCTACAAGAGGATAAAGAGACATACTTCCTCGAATTGCCCCAACAAGGGGCTAAGCTTCCTCACAACTTTAATGTGAAAGATATCATAACATAAGAGGAAGAGAGTCTTGTTACTTCCATGATGAAATAGATGCATGCTATGAAAGTCAAACTTAACAAATTGAAAAAAGAGAAAGAGCTTAAATAATTCTCTATGGATTCCCTATGTCCATTCCCATTTGATCGAAGCATGTATATGACACCATTCCCAAAAGGGGTAGAACTACCCAAATATGACAAATATGGTAGAAATTGAGATCGTCAAGATCATGTCATAGAATTTTTCACTCTATCCATGGAGTTCATGCATGAAGAAACATACTTAATGTATCTTTTCCAATGATCTTTAGGAGGGGCAGCCATAAACTAGTTCTCCAAAATACGTCCAACGATCAAAAAGTTTGAGGAGTTGATCAAATTGTTCTATCAGGAATACACCTACAATATCCAGCATTTAGTCACCATGATTGACATCTGTAACCTAAAGTAGAGAACAAGAGAACCATTCCTAATTTTCCTCAAACATTGGAGGAAGAAGTTCTCACTACATTGTTGACAAATTCAGGAAAAAGAGAAACTCAAAATCTTCATCAACAATCTAATTCCAGAAATCAACTATCATCTCCAAATGCAAAATCACACTTTATTTGACAAAATGGTGGATAGTGCCATGAAAATAGAGGACATACTTGTTTGGAAGGGGGATATCTCACTTCATAAAGAGAACAAGTATGATTCAAGTTCCAGTTCCAATAACAAAGATAAAGTCAAATTCTAGAACAAAAATAAAAATCTTGTCATAGATGGTGTTGGTGATCACATCAGTGCTCCACCCAAAGCACAAGCATTTAACCTCCCAATTGGAACTCAAGGCATAAAATCCTCTGAGAAGTAGAGAACTAATCTTTCTAAAAAGTCAAATGAGAACAAGCCATGGGCTACAAAACCAAAATGCAAGTTCACTTCTTTGGGTGAGTCCTTAGAATCTTCCATGAGAACTTTGTTGGAAAATAACATCATCACATTACCTGAGATCAAACCATATGACCCCAAAGTCAAACCTAAATGGTGGAGGGAGACTGATTTATATGACTTCCATCAAAACAAGGGTTATAAAACCACTAACTACATGCATCTAAAATATCTTATTCAAGACAAAATTGACACCAGAGAGATTGTGATTGACAACCATAAATCCAACAAAGATCATACAACATTCACATAACCTTTTCCAAAACACACTCAAGGAGAATCATCTTCCCAACCAAATGTGGGTGCTAAATTCAATTACACATACTCTGGTGAAAATGATGTCATGAACATGGTAGAACCACACACATCTCAACACTACAATGTTATCACCATTGTCAAAAAGGACAAATAAAATAGATCGACTAAAGCAATCACTTGATCTCAAGCTCAGGTAACTCTTCTAGGACCAAACTCAAGTTCATCAAACACCTAGAAGGTGCCATTCAATATTGCATCTACATCTAAACAAAGGAATGCACCTAAATCTTCCAATTCTAAAGACTCCAAAATAACATCTTACAACATTATCCAATAATTGCACCATACAAATGTGAAGATCTCTATATTTTAGCTACTTCAAATCTCTCCCTTCCTCATCGAGAAGTCCTAGAAAAATCTCTCATCAGTTCCAATGTTGTAGAAAATCTTGATTTTGATTGATTTCAGACCATGGTGGGTCATTTGACTTCTCCTTAATACATTTCCTTTTCAGAGAAAGATGATAATTCATTGAGTCATCTGCATAATCAGCCCTTACATATCAAAGTCTTAATTGAGAACCATCATGTCAATCATGTTTTGATAGATGGAGGAGTTGGTCTAAACATTTCTTCTTATAAATTGGTTACACAACTAGGATTTTCAGAAGATGTTATTGATCCAAAAAATAAAATAACCATCAAAGCATAAGATGAGAAAGATTGATCTTCCAAAGGAGTCATTGTGCTACCTATTAGAACATGACATGTCATCAAAGATGTCACGTGTCAAGTATTGGACCTTTCACTTGCCTATAACATCCTTTTAGGAAGGCCCTAGATTCATGAAATGCAAGTTATCCCATCAACATATCATTAATGTGTCAATTTTCCCTATGATGGAGTAGAGGTCACAATACCAGCAGACATGTTAGCATCTTAAAATGCTTTAAAGGAAAGTGCTGACAACCTTGTTCCACATAACAAAGAGTCTTGTACCAAACAAAGTGACATAGCATCCCCATCCAAAATGGAAGACATAGCTAAAGAGGTCAAAATCAAAGATATAGGTATGGAAGAATACATAATAGAACTAGTTCTATCTCTTACATCTCTCTTGATCTCACCTAAATCTTATGGACAACCTTAAGAGAAAATGAAACCTATAACTAAAAAACCATAGGTTATGTTTAACGTGAGTTTCATAACAAAACAAGTATCTAAACACAAATCTGATGAAGAAGAAGATGTGCTTTCCTTGTTATTTAAAGATAAATCTCAGTTACAAACAATCCAAAAGTGTGACTCTAAATCACTCAAGGTCCCTTAAAAATCATATGGACTAGGACACAAGATGATTTCCAAAATAGGATATACTAGAAAGGGACCTCTAGGAACAAGAGGCAAAGGAAACCTTTCCATCTTAGTGGAAACTCTCCTCATGTGATAGAAAAGATAAAACTAGTAATAGATACTCAACAAGAGGAGGAAGCACATCATTCAAGAAGTGATGATTTAGACACAACATATATTTTTCCTTATGAGCGTATACATCAATACATCTTAGATATTCTTAATGATGAAAAGAAACCTAAGGAATAAGTCAATGTGGTAGACACACAAGAACCTACTACTAAAAAAGAACAAAATAGTCTAGAAGAAGGAGAGGCATCCCTCACTATAGATGAACATTTGGGACACTATAGTTATTCTAAGATAGATTCTAATGAAAATGATTTTTTCTCAAACTTTGAAGGCAACCATTCTTGGAGAATTTTCCCTGATTTCACACATGTTCTTGACTTTCCTAGAGATCCTGTGAAGGAATCTAATGGCTATGAATGGGGAATTGTTCCAGAACCAAATGAAGATGAGCTTATAATAGATAAAAATGTGGATGTTAGTCACCAATATGCACCTACATCTGACATGGGTCTAGAACTAAATGACAAACCTCATGATTCTAATTCACTTATTAATAACATAAGATCCAATGATGACATCGAGATGCTTAATGGACTAAACATCTTGAGTAGTAATAGAACCTTTGAATTCAAGCATCAGATTAGAGCCAACAATAACAACACTATATGTATAAATACTATTTGCCAATCCTTCATTACACTTACTATCCAATAGTTAGGAATATTCCTAAGAGATAACTAAGAGGGGATTACAAGATTCAATTCTTTATCCAAATTTGTATAGAATAAAATTAAGCATAAACACAAAAAGATAACACTTAACACAACATGATGATTTTGGTTATGGGGAAACCCAAAATAGGTAAAAACCCCAGTGGGAATTGGCACCCACTATAAACTGCACTAGAGTATAGTGATCCATGTTAGATCTTACAACCCTATTAGGAGTTGATATTTACAATATATGAAGTACAATGACCTATTCAAAGGTCAGACCCTATTTGGATTCTTGTACAACTAACCCTATTAAAGGTGAGGACACATTTTCTAGGAGTACACTGCTCAAATGATGAAGGCTACAACCTTTTGCACAATAGATACACACTATATCTAGATCTTAGTGAATTGTGAATTAGACCTGCTATCATGATCAATTCCAATGAATCACATACACTCTCTGCTTCTTCACATAAATCTTCAACTAATGATTGATATGGCTTTACTAGTTCAATACTTACACACTTTCTTATACTCACTCCATCATTGACAATCAACAACCACAACTGACTGGCTATAAGTAGCCTTCTAAAAAAGATATAATCAAGCTGGCCTATTAGGACCTTCTTGAAATAATATTAGTGAAACAATTTAACTCTCCAAAAAACACTCCAATTTCTATACTAAGCACACAATACAAATAGGACCCCACAACCCAATATGAGTATACACATCACTTCACATAGTCAACGACACCAAATTAATTGAAACTTTACTCTCAAGATGAAATACATTATGCGCTCTTAACCAAACAACCTTAGCTCATAACAAAACATGAAACCAAAAACAAATACCATAATGATAGGCGCAACTATAGAAATAATATAAATACTATCAGCTCTCAACAAATAATCTCCTGAACTATGACTGGAAAATAGAAACATCATAACTCAATTTCAACTACACAACTAACTTTGCATTTATGAACATAGCCTCATTATTATGTCTACAACACAAAAATAAATATAGAAGGCTCCATAGTAACCATACTATGAATTACATATAGAACTCTTCTTGCAACACTGTCAGAAACACTATTGTTACAAACAACTACACAGCTGTCTATGCTCAGAATCAACCTTTGCATCTATGATATCATGGTGATAACATATCCATGCAACATATACCCAAGGATCTCTACATATAACTAAAATGCATGCTACTTACTATATATTGTCATCAATGACAAACATAGAGTCAACACTAGCTTACTAGAAAATCTCCAACAATCTCCCCCTTTGGCACTAATGGAAACATATGAAATGAAAAAAACCATCAATCCAAAAATATAATAAAATTCTCCATTTCCTCAAGAATATACTCCCGTAAAAGTGATTTCTCCATCTACTATTGAATGCCCTAAATATATGTTGTTACATCTTCTTACTATATATTCCTCCTTACTTCATACTCCTTAGAATAGATCAACTATTTTTTTTTTCATGACTATATACTCCCCCTTTGACATCAATGTCAAAGGGTGCCAAAAACAAATAAGCATAGGTACTACTCTTGAGGTAGAGTAGTCCACCATTCATCAATCACTGAGGACTGATGCAATACTACAAATCCTAATCAAATCTAGGGAAGATAATTACTCCCAGCTTCTCCCTAAGATACTCAAATGTATCCTTTGAAAATGGTTTTGTCAATATGTCTACTAACTATTCTTTAGTACTCACATGATACAACTTTACTTCTTTCTCTGTAACTTTCTCTCTTAAAAAATGATATTTAATCTCAATGTGTTTTGTCTTTGCATGCATCACAGGGTTCTTTGACATATTGATAGTGCTAGTGTTGTCACAATGAATAATAATAGGATAATCAATCTGGATTACAAAATATTTTATCATCTTCTTGATCCAAACAATTGTAGAGAAATTTAATGTTGTCGCTACATACCCTGCTTCTTCTATTGACTGAGAAATATAATTCTTCTTCTTGCTTGTCCAAGTAACTAGTCTATCTCCAAGAAATACTACTCCTCCTGAGGTTCTCTTTCTGTCATCAATGCAACCTACCCAATCTACATCTGTATACACATGAAGTTCTACATTCTCCAAATTAGGATACCATAAATCATATTCTATAGTTCCTTTCAAGTATCTGAATATCCTCTTTACTTCCATAAGATGAATTTGTTTAGGTTCAGCTGCAAATCTTCCAACAATACCAACTGCATTAGAAATATCCGGTCTAGATTGAGTAAGATATATGAGTTTACCAATCATAGACTTATATAGAATCTTGTCTTCTACTATAGAATCATCATCTTTCAAAATCTTGCTTCCTATTATCATAGCGGTGCTTACTGGCTTGCAATCATCCATCTTGAATTTCTTCAATATCTCTTTCACATACTTATATTGATTAATAAATATACCTTTGTTTGTTTGCTGCACATTCAATCCCAAAAAGTACTTGATAGTTCCAATCATGCTCATTTCAAACTCTCTCTGCATCTCTTTAGCAAAATATGCACTAAGCTTGTCATTACCACCAAAAATAATGTCATCAGCAAATATAGCAACTAGTAATAATCCTTTAGAGGCCTCTCTTATGAGTAAGTTACAATTTATTGCTCCTTTCTTGAATCTTAACTTTGTTAAGTAACCATCCAATCTTTCATACCATGATCTAGGGGCTTTCTCTAGTCCATAAAGGGCTTTCTTCAATCTACAAACCATGTCAGGTTTATCTGATAAATTGAATCCTTCAAGCTGCTCTATTTAGACTTCTTCCTTCAACTCTCCATTTAGGAATGCTGACTTGACATCCATCTGATATACATTAAAGTCTTTTAATATTTCATAGGCTAGAAATAACTTTATAGCTTCCAATCTTCTTACAAGGTAAAATGTATCAGAGTACTCAATTCCTTCTCTCTATGTATATCCTTTACATACTAGTCTTTCTTTGTTTCTTACTAGTGTACCTTCTTCATTCATCTTATTTCTGAATATCCACTTAGTTCCAATCACATTTTTGTCACTAGGCTTGGGGACAAATTCCCATGTATCATTCTTAACTATCTAATCTAATTCTTCTTTCATTTCTTCATGCCAATCTGAATCATTACATGCATCTTCAACACTTAAGGGTTCAATTTGTGAAAGTAAACATACCATATCATCAATTGTTGAACTTTTTTCTTTTGATCTTGTCATGACTTTGTTGTTCTAATCTCCAATGATGTCTCATTTTGAATGGTATCTAGATGTGAATTTTGGAACATTAGGTGTGACTCTCTCATTTGTCTTATGTGATTATTATTCACTTAATTTAGGTTCATTGATTCATACATTAATGGTGTCAAACATTTCTTCAATATTTTCTTCTCTACTGATAGGTCTAGGTTCTTCTTTGATCATAGCTGTGATGAAGGGTACTCCCCTTAATGCCACAAACACATAACAGAAATAGAGAAACAACAACAACAATATGCAAGAACAGAAAATTGGCTTCTTATTATCTCCACAAATGTGGAATTACAAACTTTCAGAATTACAATATGCAAAGCCACATGGGCATTCCCTTACAATATTCTGTAGGAAAAAGCCTCGAATCAATACCTAGATCTACTACCCTAGAACTACCCTAGACAACACTACAGGCCTTCTTTATATAGGCATTTTCCACCGCCCCAGAAGGTTCCAAAAATTTAGCCCTAAGGGCTGACTAAACTTAGAATTATTTTATTTTTCAATTTATTACATCAAAATCAAATCAAAATAACTTTTGAAACCTGAACAAAAATTTTGAAGGAAAATTATTTTCCTCCATTTCAGGTGGTCGACTTTCGAAGACCATAAGTCATCACCAGTTGACCTAATTGACTATTATAACCCCATTTCAGAAATGCCATGAAGTACTCTATAGGCTTGAGTAGCGCAAGCACTTGTCACCCAAATTTTTGACCTCATCTGGGGCCTCTAAAGCCTTCAAAACTGAGTTCAAAGTTTATGTACCCTGCTGCCAATACCAAAAATCTTCAATATCTTCAAAACTAGACTTGATCTAGCCATGAAACTTTGTTGGCAAGCTGATATGACTGAGATGAACCTCCACATGTAAAATCAGAACATTTCAAGATCATAAGACCAACTTACTAAAAATGGAAACTTTCCATAAATAGTAGCTCTACACAAGATAGCCCTTATTGAATACAAAAATAGAAATATTTTTTGGTGATGCAAGATTGCTCTTACACCCAGGATGCTCTTGCATCAAGGTGCTTAATCATAGAATCTCTCTTGAATCATAAACTTTTCATCAATCTTTACATGTGCACTTTCAATGATCTTCTTCAATCTCAAGTTAAAACATCTATAAGATTTTCTTTTAGTAGAGTAACCAAGAAAAATGCCTTCATTACTTCTTGCATCAAACTTACCAATGCCATCATCTATCTTGATGTAGCTTTCTTCCAAAGATTTTGAAGTAGTTTACTGTAGGTACATTCCCAAACCATATCTCATAAGGTGTTTGGTCTATGTCTAGCCTTAATTGTATTATGTTGATAGTATAGACTGTAGTATTGACTACATCTCTCCAATAAGTGTGTGCAAGTTTTCCTTCAATCATGATAGTGCACACTATGTCAAGTATGATCCCCTTTTTTATTTCTGTAATTCCATTCTACTAAGGGGTTCTAGGTGCACTTAGTTGTCTTTTTATCCCATGTTCTTTGCAATACTCATAAAATTTATTAGAAGTGAATTCTCCTCCTTTATCTGATCTTAGAAATTTAAACTTTAATCCACACCCATTTTCAACTTTAGCTTTGAATATTTTGAACTTCTCAAATGCTTTAGATTTATCTCTCAAGAACGCAACCCACATCATTCTAGAATAATCATCAAAAAATAAATAAAGTAACTTCCACCATAGTATGATCTTGTTTGAGTTGGTCTACATAGGTTTGTATGCACTAGATCCAATTTCTTCTCTGTTGAATTATGCTTGCTTCTAAATGAGTTCTTTACATGCTTTCCCATCACACATTCCCTACACATTGTATTAAATGGTCTTGCAATATTAGGGAGGTCTCTTACTACCTTTACATTTCTTATCTTTACTATATTGTCAAAAATGATGTGACATAGTCTTTTGTGCCATAACCAACTATCATCTACTTTTGAAACAAAACAACTTTATTCTGAATTAAGCTGAAAAACATTACCTTTTATTTTTGAACTTGATGTAATCATTACTCCTTTTTTATTAATGATGCACTTGTTTTTTTTGAATTCCAACTGATATCCTTTGTCAAGTAACTGTCCAACACACAATAAGTTATGCTTCAAACCATCAACATATAGAACATCATTAGTGTTTTTATTTCCATCCAAACTGATAGCTCCTCTACCTATGATAGGTTTAGGAGTGTTGTTTCCAAATCTAACCATGCCACCTTTGTACTTATCCAGATGTAAAAATCTATCTTTGTCTCCTGTCATGTGATGTGAACAATTGCTTTCAATGATCCAGTCTATTCTGATGTTTGCTTGTCAAACTAATGCTAGCTCCTCTAATTTCTTTTCATCTTCAATATCCATGTCATCAAACATTTTATCCATATCTTTAATTGCAATAAATCCAATTTCATCTTCTGCCAAATCTTCATCTGTTACTCCATCTTCAACATAGTAACATTCTTTTGTATACTTGGGCTTGAAATTAGTTTTGTACTTCTTGACTCGTGTAAGACACTTGGATGCAAAATGACCAATCTTGTTACATGAAAAGCATTTAAATGGTAACTGGCCTTCATATTTCCCTTTCCCTTTTCTTTATTTCTTAGCAACCATATCAATGAATTCTTCTAGTTCTTTATCATTATCTTCATCATCAAAATTACCAGAGGTGTTCAAAGATTTCTTACCATGGACTGAGGCTTTGAATGTTGTTTCACATTTAGGCTCTATCTTTAATCTTGATATCTCGGATGCTGAAATCTTGCTGATTAAAGTCTCTCTTTTAAAGTCTGTTGAAAACTGCATAGTCTCATCTAGAATGTTTATCTTGTTCTCATATTCTATTGTTAGAGTAGTCATTAATTTGTCCATTATGCCTTCTTCTGAGATCTCTCCACCATTGTTTCTACTTCCTACAACTACTTCATTAATTCTTTGATCATAGGCTCTTATGTTCTCTTCAGGTAGCATCTCCAAAGTATTATATCTTTTCTTCCATGTCTTTCTGCGCACATTCTTGGCTTGGATATCTCCTTCAAACATGCCTTCTATATACTTCCATATTTGGGTATGTGCAAGATCATGAGGGGCCAAAAAGTGGCGATGTCAGTTCAAAACTTTGACAATGTAGCTGACAACTTTTTTTTCACCCGAATTTGATAAAATGAAAAGGGTATCTTAAGGAGATTATCAGCTTTCTATCGATATAATTGCTGTCAAATTTGGAATTTGGTAAGTAATTATTAGTTATTTTCTAATTGAGCTACCTCTAAAGTGCTGATTTATATACTGATTGAAAAATGACTATAACTTTCAGACGGTATAACATTTTTGAAATCTAAAAAATGTGTCACATTCTATGCTTCACCTACTATAAGGAAAAATAAATAAAAATTGAATTTTGTAAAGTTTTGAATGAGTTAAGGTGGTTAGACACAGGAGTTTTTTTATTCTGAAAATGCTGTAGAAAAAAATTCATAATTAATTATTTTTTTGGAATAAAATTACAAAAAAATATGAGTCACATCCGAGCATGAGTCTACTACTCATATATAAAATATTATCATTTGATTATGCTTAAGGTGGTCAAACATACACCTACTTCTTATTTTTTTCCTAAAATTTTTGTACTGCTGCATTGAAATCTATACTTTTCACCAATCATACTAACTTTTTCTGAAAATAGGTCTAGTATTTTAGAAACTACATTCAATTTTCTATAGATTCTATTCTTTCAACTTTTTGATATTGGGTTCATAGCTAGTTAAAATTTTCACGTCAAGTTGACTAACCCTAATTTGCTGATTTTTCATTGCCACTTAAGGGCATAGTTTGGCCCATCATGATCTTTCACATACCCATTTTGTAGGCTTTATCTACTTTCTTGATCTCTGAAAACTCACTCTCAGATAAGGCACTGATAAGGGATTCTTTGGCAATTTCATTTTGAGTGAACATTTCTCTTTGTTTAATAGTTGCATCATCTTTGGCAAGATCTTTTAGAGAGGGAACCTGAACACCTTGAGTAGCTACTTCAAAAATCTCAAAACCAATGCACTGCAAATGTGTTATCATTTTTTTGTTCCACTCTAGATAATTCTCTCCATAAAACTTAGGACTTCCTTTCCTAACAAACTCCATCTAATCAACCTCAAGTTGTTAAACCTTCTCTTCAGGGCACTTGGCTTTGATACCAATTGTTAGGAATAGTCCCAAGAGATAACTTTGGGGGGGGGGGGGGGGGGGTGGGGTGAATCAGTTATCTACAAGATTCAATTATTTATCCAAATTAGTATGGAAGAACATTAAGAATAAACACATCAAGATAACACTTAACACAACACCATAATTTTTGTTACGGGGAAACCCAAAATAGGTAAAAACCCTGATGAGAATTAGCACCCACTATAAACTACACTAGAGTATAGTGATCCCTATTAGAATATCTTACAACCCTATTAGGATTTGATATTTATAATCTATGAAGTATAGTGACTTGGTCAGAGGTCAAACCTTGTTAGGATTCTTTTACAAATAACCCTATTAAAGGTGAGGACACACTATCTGGGACCACACTTCTCAAATGGTGAAGGCTACAACCTTCTGCACAAAAGATACACACAATATCTAGATCTTGGTGAACTATGAATTAGACCTGTTGTTTTGATCATTTACAATTAATAGCATACATTCTCTTCTTCTTCACATAGATCTTCAAGTGATGATTGATATGGCTTTACTGGTTTAATACTTTCACACTTTCTTATACTCACTCCATCATGAACAATCAACATCCACAACTGACTGGCTATAAGTAGCCTTCTACAAAAGATATAATCAAGTCAACCTATTAGGACCTTCTTGAAATCATATTAGTGAAATAATAAAACTCTCCAACAACCACTCTAATGACTATATTAAGCACACAACACAAATAGGATAGCGCAACCCAATATGTGTAAACACATCGCTTCACATAGTCGGCTCCACCAAATTAACTGAAACTTAACTCTCAAGCTGAAATATGTTATGTTCTCTTAGCTAGACAACCTTATCCCATAAAAAAACATGAAACCAAACACACATACCATAATGATAGGTGAAACTACATAAACAATATAAATATTGTCATCTCTCAACAAATAATCTCCTGAACTATGACTGGCAAATAGAAACATCATAACTCAACTTCAACTACACAACTAACTTTGTGTTTATGAACATAGCTTCATTATTATTTCTACAACACAAAAATAAACATGCAAGGCTCCATATTAACCATACTATGAATTACATATAGAACTCTACTTGCAAAACTGTCAGGAACATGGTTGTTACAAACAACTGCAGAATTGTTTGTACTCAGAATCAACCTTTACATCTATGATATCATGCTATTAACATATCCATACAACACATGCTCAAGGCCCTCTTCATATAACTACAATACATGCTTCTTACCATATGTTTTCATCAATGACATACAGTCAATACTGGCTTATTGGAAAATCTCCAACACTGACATCTCAAACCTATTGACCAAACATCCAATGATCCAAGCCAAGACATCCATACTTTTTGAACAAACTATTCTCTTGCATGATACCTAAATTTCATAGAACCCATGACGAATTCCATTAGCAAACCTAGCATCTGCATGATAGATTTGAATATCAAGTATCTAAGTCAAAAGAATAAAAGAAAAAAGAAAAAGAGCTCTGAGGGTGAAAAACACTATGTGGCAATCTCAAAGCCAAAAAAACTAAAAACAAAAGACATATCCGATGGTGAAACCTCTTTGAGGCACCCCATAATGAGATATTTGATTTCATTCCAATTCATTTATAGGATACATCATCATTTTTGATAGAACCAACTCAGTCTATCAATTTGGGTACAATAGAGGAACCTCAAATGATTCATGTTGCACAATTCCTATCAAAAGAGGAGTAACAGGCATTTACCAAATTTTTAAGAGAGAAAATGATCAATTTTGCATGGAAATATTTGGATATGCTAGGATTGGATCCTAATATCATCATCCATCATCTCTAGATGGCTCCAGGAGTTAAACCTATCAAGAAAAAGCTGCGCAAAATACATCATCATATCAAACTCCTTGTCAAAGCTAGACTAGAGAAATTACTCAAACCTAAATTTATCTAGGTCATAGATTATGATAAATGGATATTAAACATTGTTTCTATTTCCAAACTAGATAAATCTATCTAATTATGTACAAATTTTAGAGATGTAAACAAAGCATTCCCTAAGGATGATCTTCCACTACCAAACATCGATATGATAGTGGACATGACTGTGGGATTTCAAATGTACTCTTTAAAGGATGGCTATTTTGGATACAATCAAATAAAGATAGCATGGGAATATCAAGAAAAGATAGCTTTCACCTATGTATGGGGTACTTTCTACTGGAATGTAATGCCTTTTGGTCTTAAGAACATTGGTGCAACTTATCAAAGAGCCATGACATCTATCAAAGACTATGTAGATGATAAATTGGCTAAATCAATTACAAGATCTAAACACCTCGTTGACTTGGGTACAATAATAGATAGAATGGAAAAATTAAGTCTTAGGATAAATCCCAAAAAATGTGCCTTTGGTGTCACTTCAGGAAAACTCCTCAAGTACATTGTTTTAAAGAAAGGTATCGAAGTAGATCCAACAAAGGTCAAAGAAATCATGGAGATTGAACCTCTTAAGAACATTAGTAAAATGCATACTTTACAAGGAATGGTATAATCCATTAGATGCTTCATCTCTTAGTTAGCTGATATATCACAACCTTTCACTAAAACATTGAATAAAGGTGTGACCTACAAATGGAGAGAGGAATGTGAAAATAATTTCAATGATATCAAGAAATACTTCTCAAATCCACCAATTCACATGCCTCCTATTCAAGGGAATCAATTGATATTATATGTCTCTATAATAGATACATCATTGCGGGAATTATTAGCACAACATGATGAGAATAAATGTGAAAGGCCTATTTATTATATCAGCAAAACCTTAGTGGCTTATGAAAATAATTACTCTATAATAGATAAGGCATGTGTAGCTATCATCTTTGCATCATAGAAACTAAGACATTAGATGTTGGCTCACACCATACAGCTTGTACCTAAGATAGATCCACTAAAGTACTTGTTAAGAAAAGCTTCTCTCATAGGTAGATTGGAAAAATGGGTAATGCTACTAAGAAAATTTGACATTGAGTATGTTGAAAGGAAAGACATCAAATGAAAAGTGATCATATATCAACTAGCTCAAGCTCCAATGTTTGATGATCAAATGAAGCAAGTGGAATTTTCTGATTCTTCTATAATGCACCTATCTTCCAAAGCATGGTAGTTATTCTTCGGTGGGTCCTACACACAAAATGGATCTAGAGCCAGTATATTTTTTATCACTCCTCAAGGTTACTCCATTCCAAAAGCATTTAGAATAAAATTTCCTTGCACCAACAATACAACACAATATGAAGCTCTGTTAAATGGAAAGAAATTGGCATTAGAATGGAGAGTAACAAAACTACACATTCATGGAGACTCTCAGTTGGTCATTCACCAAGTCAATGATGTGTATCAAACAAAGGCTGAGAAGCTGATTCCATACAAATAGATGGTAGATGATCTCAAGTAATACTTCATTTCTATCATGTTCTTATAGATACCAAGAATGGAAGAAAATAGATGATGCTATGGCTACACTATCATCATTACTACAACAACCAAAACATGAACTATGCTATGAGTTCTTGGTGGAAGCACTGTCATTCCCTACCTATGATTTCCTAGAAACCTTTATGATATGCACTATTTTTGGTCATGATTTTTCATGCTATAAGAATATCTATTCCAACCTTCGAGAAAAAGTCATTCCTAATACCTTTAACCATCATGAAAAATGTTACCTTATTTGAAACACATCATGGTATGTCATCATTGGTAATGATCTATACAAAAAAATTCTAAATGGTACACTTCTTAGATGTTTAAAATGGGATGAGTCACAATGCACAATAGAGGAAGTCCACAAAGGTATTTGTGGATCAAATTCCAATGGTGTAACACTAGCTTGAAAACTTATTAGGGTGGGGTAATATTGGCTAGAAATGGAAAAAGAGGTCGTAAAATATGTTAAGAATTATCAGAAATGGCAAGTGCATGGTAACTTAATTCACAAACTAGGCAGACATCTGATTCCACTTACAACACAATGGCCTTTCCAACAGTGGGCATTCAATCTCATAGGAGCCATATATCCACATTCATCAAATAGTCACACCCATATAATCATAGCAAGTGATTACTTTACAAAAAGGGTTGAAGCAAGTCTTTTGACATAGGCAATTGGAAAATAGATCTCCATGTTCATTTTGAACTACATTATTTGTCTATATGGAATCCCACACTCCATCATCACTGACAATGGAGGCCAATTCAAAAACAAGGACCTATATTCCTTATGTTCTAAATTCAATATTAGTCAACATTGGCCATTTCTTTACTATCCACAAGGGAATAGACAAGTTGAGGTGTCCAACAAGAAATTATTGAAAATCTTGCACTGCACAGTCAACAAAACAGGGGGAGAATGACATTTAGTGATAAATACAGCTCTCTGGGCTTCTTGAACAAGTATCAAAATGCCCACTAGGGCTACTCCTTTTTCTTTAGTATATGGGACTGAAGTGGTACTACCTATAGAGGTTGAAATCCCATCGCTCAGAATCATAATGCATTGTCTAGTAACCAATGATGATTACAGAGTGTCTAGGTTGTCAAGAAATTGAACTACTAGATGAGGGTAGACAAGCTTCATATGATCATCTCAGAGTATATAAAAACTAAATGTCTAGCAGCTACATCAAGAAGTTCAGTCACAGAATTTTAGGTGGGTGATCTAGTCTTGAGAGAGAACACAAAAAATCAATCCCATCGAGAATGTAAGGGGAAGCTTGAACCCAACTATTTGGGTCCCTTTGTTATCACTACTTATTTTGGCTCTAGCACCTATCAACTCTCAATTACTGATGGATAACGACTCATTGAACTGATAAATGTTCTTGGGTATGTGCAGGATCATGGTATCCCAAACTAGGCTCTTAAGTGGCAATGAAAATTCAGAAAGTTAGGTTTAGGAAAGTTGACATAAAAATTTTAAAAAGTTATATATTTTATATAAAAAATATGTAAGAAGAGAATCTATAGAAAATTCAATTTAGTTTCTAAGATACAGGACCTTTTTTCAAAAACAATTATTCTATATGTTAAAAATTTCAAATTTCAATGTAGTAGTATGAAAATTTTGAGAAAAATAAGTAGGTATACGTCTGACCACCTTAAACACAATCAAATAATAATTTTTTTATAAGATTCCAGATATAAGTAGTAGACTCATGTTAGGATGTGATACATATTTTTTTTATAAAAAATTCCATGTAAATAATTAACTATTATTTTTCTTCTACAACTTTTCAAAAATATGAAAACTCTCATGTTTGACCACGTTAACTTAGTCTAAACTTTATCAAATTGAAATTTTTTTTTATTTTCTTGTAGTAGGAAAATCATAGAATGTGACACATGTTTTGGATTTAAAAAATGTTATACGGTTTGAAAGTTATAGCTATTTTTTAATAAGTCTATCAATTAGGACTAGAAAGATAACAAGTAGGTGTATGTCTGACCACATTAAAAAAAATCAAATGATAATATTTTTTTATAAGATTCTAGATAAAAGTAGTAGACTCATGTCTAGATGTGATGTGTTTTTTTTTGTATTTTTTTCCAAGTAAATAATTAATTATGATTTTTATGCAACAAATTTTTCTGAATATAAAAACTCTCATGTCTAACAACCTTAACTTAGTCTAGACTTCATCAAATTGAAATAATTGTTTATTATTATTGTATTAGGTGAAGCATAGAGTGTGATGTATATTTCAGATTTCAAAAATGTTATACTGTTTGAAAGTTATAGTAGTTTTTCAAATATTTTATCAATCAAGACTTATTTTTCACATTGCCACTTTTTGGCATACCATGATCCTCTTGGAAATTTGACTTTACTAGTATATATGACTAATATTTATGTTGTCATTATGGAAAAAAAGTCATATGAAGTTTTGAAGTCAACGCACTAACCTAGAAGATCAGAATTTGGCTAAGTATGGAAGACAAAGTAGTTAGAGAAGTACCTGATGATCAGAGCATCGACACACATGTGGATGATCAAGTTTTGGTATGCACCATTAGATATAAGATTTTGAGTATGTTAATATGCTATGTCTAAGAATGCATGGTCATATATGAGAATATGAAGAAGTTATAGCAAGTCTAAGTGACATAGTCAGTAAGTGGCATAACAAAATAGAGCATGGAGCTGACATATAGTATTTTGATTAGCGTATATCATTTTGTTTTGTAAAGGTTATGCGTCTATTCTAATTGTTTTATAAACATGTTAATATCATTGTATGTAAACATGCTTGAGTTAATTAACTTGGAAGCGTTGTATGTGTTAAGTTATAGGCCAACCTAGTAGTTAGTTTTGGTTGTGTTTATTCAGCGTGTATTTATATGACATGCACTTTTGTATTTGAGCATGACATGGCATATAGAGATGAGAAGAAGTATGCAAAGTATGTATTAGAGAAGTAAGAATGATATAGAGCTTTACAAGAGGTTAAAGAATCAGTGCACAAATGGAAATGATCAGAGAAGAGTGTTATAGAAGGAGTTCACCTTGTAGATATAGTGTGTATCTAATATCCATGATGTTGTAGCCTTCTTCATTGAGCACTGAGCTCGGGTAGTGAGCCATCCACCCCTAACTGGGTTTGTTACTCTAAGACTCCTAACAGGGTCTAACCTTTGACCAGGTTATTGTACTCAACTTTGTAAAGACTACTCCTAATAGGGAAAAGGAACATTAACAAGTTCATAATACTAAGTGTAATTATTCATGGGTACTAATTCCCACCAGGGTTTTCATCTAACCAAGGTTTCCCCGTAAAAAAATCTTGTATTATTTGTTATTTTTGAATAATTCATTTATTTACTATTGATTTTAGTATTTAAGTAATTGAGTTAAGTATCATGTATCAAAAATTAATTATAGAACATTGATTCACCCCCCTCTCAGTGTTCTCATTCCTAACAATTGGTATGAGAGCTTTGGTCCTCTAAAGATAAGTTTAACCACTTGAGGAGATCATGGTTTCGGAAGAAGTAAAACATATGAAGAAGAATCTTGAAGTAGCTCTTCAAGCTCTTCATAGATCTAAAAAATAAATTGACAAACTGAAATTGAAGGTCAGTGGTTCACAAGTATTCATTAAGAAAGTGAGAAAAGATTGGAAAGATTGTCAAAAAAATGATTTGGGAAAAATGGTCAAAATGATGAATGAAGAAAACACATCTCTAAAAGATCAAATCGAAGCTTTGGATGAAAAGATAACTAACAATCAGGAAGCCTATGAAGAATAGATCAAAGAAAACTAATAGTTGGATGAAGAACTTAGGCAAGAAAACATAAAAATCTTGGAGTTAGAAAACATCAAGAAAAAGATGGAATCTGAGATGACAAAAGAAAGGAACCATTTTGACAAATTGCACACAAGTACTAATCTAATAGAGTCATAGTTGTATGCATAGAAGATTAAAGGAGATACCAGTGGTATTGGATTCAATGAAGCAAAAAATCAAATCAATGCTATGCAAGAAAGAATGAAGTCACCAGAAGAATCTACATAAGCTAAGAAGACTAAAAATCATACTGAAGCTAAAGAAAAACCATCTACAGATGAAGGAAAGCCAATAAACCAAACTTGTTATGCCTATAACAAGCTTGGACATATAGCAAGAGATTGTAAAGAGGTAAGACCTTTCAATGGTTATTGTTATTCATGTAATAAATTTGGTCATAGAGCTATGAATTGTAGATCAAATCAAAGAAGTCAGACATAGCACAATTAGAGAAATCAACCTCAACAAAGTGTTAGAAGTCCTTTGAACATTACATGTCAAATATGCAATTACAATGGTCACATAACTAGACAATGCAGTATGGTAACTCACATCAATGTGGCAAGGAATATGATGCCTATAGTCATTTGTCACTCTTGTAACAAGGTTGGACACATCTCAATTTTTTGCAAATCACAAGTGCAAAGACAAGAAAGACTTGATAAGTCTCAAGGATCAATATTGGATGAATCTGGAGAAGTCAAGTTTGTGAAAGCTGGAGAAGATGCGAGAAAGATTTGGATGGAAGTAAAGAAAGATAATGCTAGTGCCATAGTAGTAGATACATCCTTAGTGGACACACCTTCTACTTCTAGATAAATGACCCTCATAGTCATAGGGGGAACTAGATAATCTCTAGACCCTTGCATGGATGGTATACTCACCCTTAGAGTATGTGCCTTTGGTTTTAGTTTTTTGGTTTCTAGTTGATAATGTATGAAAAATTGCACAACCTGATTGATAACAAGAACAAAGATTAGAATTCACTGATTGCAACTTGTGTTTACGTGGAAAGCATTAATTGTAGAAAGTTGATTTATAAGTCATTGGAGATCTATTATCTTAACTTTTTCATTTGAGATCAAACCTTTGGAGAGCATAGGAGATCATAGAAGCTAGTAATGAAGGATTGAATTTGTTTTCATCAGCAAAGAAGTATTTAAATTTTTGTGGAACCCTAGCTCAGACATGCCATTTCAAAATTTCTTTGAAACCCTACTTAAGTGTAGAATAAAGTAAGTTATGGCCACTCTTGTTGTATTTGATGTCATAGAGAGGAAGAGATATGTGTTCAAGAAGCAACCATTTAAGTCATTCTTAGATGACCTAGAAGGAGCATTTTGTAGAACTCTGATGGGAGTTGTGCATATAGAAGATATTCACACCTACATCTATTGCAAGAAGAAACCAGTAGGAGTAGATAGGATAATGTCACATATAGAAAAAATGGTTAACCCAGACATGACATTCAAGGATGAATTCATGAACTTATCTAATAACCCTATAATTGAATATGCAACTACGTATGAATTCTATGAGTCAGAATGGATCAAGATCCTTCTTAGCAGAATTCATGATGATCTATTTTGGATTGTAGAAGTTCCTATTTGCATAACCAAAGATCTCATTTATGAGATGACTGGACTTTCCAAGACCGGGTCCATTCTTCCTACTAGTAAAGATGTCAGGAAGCAAGTTGAGTAGGCTTGTAAGTCCTAGAGTGACAAGCGTGACATGAAAATTGAGCCTATAGAGGAAACAAATATCAAACTATTGGCTATGACCCTTGGATACAAGTTTTAGCATGCTAATAGAGTGAAAAAGGTATCTGCAGGAACAATTCTAGTAGCTATAAGGATTGTGAGAGAGAAGAGAGAGTTTAACCTCTATGAAATCTCATGCACATAGTTGTTAGACAACATTAGATCCATAAAGCATGACAAAAGAAAAGTGTTCATTTTTGGTTCACTGATCATCTACATGTACTTTCACATTGTTGGTAGAGTTTTCGATCTTTATCTTGACAAGAGCCTACCTACATTGCCTCATATCTCATTTAAGGAAACATTAGAGAGTACCTTGAAGGATTTCATGGATCTTGAAATCAAAAAATTTAGAATTGAGATGGATTGAAGGTACAAGATACCTGAGAGTATAGCAGAGAAGTATAAAGATACTATATGCTTCATGGTGGAAACTAATATCACATGCATGGAAGTAGTTGAGCCTAGGACAAAGTGGATTCATTCACTTGGATATGAAGTAGAGGAACACATTTTGGAAGCTTATGTACAAGTCCTCATATTAGTGCCTAAGGATCCTAGTGGACCTAGATGGGGAATTTATGAAGAGAAGACAAGACAAGTAGAATCTATCTTATACAGTACTGCAACAAAGAGAAAAGTATCAAGGATTACTTCATACAATCTAAAAATTCATGGTGTCACCCAAGAAGACTTGGATAAAGAAAGGGAAGCCAAGATTTCCATGAAACTTGAGAGCACACCCTCATCTGAAGTGAAAATAGAGAAATCTAATGATCCAAAAGAGAAGAAGAAAAAGACTGATGATAGCACCTCTGCACCTACAACCATAATTGATTTGGAGTCCACTCCACCTCCTAAGCCAAGTAAGATTCCTAAAAGGAAGAAATAGACTGGCACAAGCCACCCATCATCAAGGACAACCAAAAGCAAAGGGAAAAACACTCAAGCATCTCTTGAGGTAGGATTCAGACCAAATATGCAAGTCTTGAGAACTAGAGTACTTTATGAAGGAAGGATAGATCAAATAGAAAAGTTTTATGGCAAGTATCATGAGATTGACAAATCAGAGATTCATTCTATGATTATCATGCACATGATTAAGTTCAAAAAGATAGTTTTGGAACTTAAGATAGTCATTCCTGATAATGTATGGAAAATTTTGGATTCTTTGAAGAGACAAGCCATAGAAGAGGATTTTAGGATAAGAGAAAAGACACTAGATGACAACCTTCTTATTTGTTCACTCAAAGAGAAAAAATTGTTGCTAGATTTGGTAAAGCCACATCTAAGAACCAAAACCAGAACTCTACAAATAATAAATAAATAGTATAAGTTAGTTGCAAAGGAGATAGAATGGGCATTTGAAAAAAAAAATTCTTGGAACCCAAGCTCCCTCCAAGCAAGAAAAGGAATCAAAGATCCCTAATGCACCTATGACAGGTCCATAGGAGTCTGCGCCCATGCCTAAAGCTAAGGATGAAAAAATTGTAATTGATAATGTTGAAATCACTATGGCAGAAACAAATAATGAACTAGATAAGTTTGAAGAAACTTTTGTCAGTATTTAGGAAGTGGAGATTCTATGTGGTGAAGAATCACCTAAGCAGCAAGAGGAAGTCCAAATTGAGGACTTAACATGACAAGAAGAAGAGAAGGAAGTTGAAAAAGAAGAGCCTTCTATTGAGATACCAATTAAGGTAAAAAGTGAATTCATGGATGTAAGTCAATGAACACTCCTTACTCCTAAATCATCTAATTCATTATTGTCAAGTTTGACACCTAATACAACAAGCCTAGACTCTTGGGGAGAACAAGATCTGATGAAAATAAGTGTGTTAGCTATGGAAAAAGAAAAAGAGAAACAAGTCATGAGAAATCCATTATTTGTAAAATTAGTTAGCATACTAAATAGTTTACTACCAAAGGATAAGAAAGTGATAAGTTTTCATTCAGTAGATGATGTTAGCACTATCTCGTCAAACTTCAAAGAAATTTCTCAAGTCTAGAAGAATTAGCATCAAAGATTGTAGAGGAGAAATATATCAAGAAAAGGTTGAATGAATTAATAGGAAAATTCTCACTTGACCTTAATTCTATAAAGGTTGGTCAAGCTATGTTGAAGGAGTTATCAACAAAAGGAAGGAAAATAATTGCTGACTGCATGAACAAAGAAAAACTCACCTCAGACTTGTCTAAGAAGATTCAGGAAGAAGAATCTATGATGGCAACAATAAGAAAATCAGTGGTAGATCCCTCTCAAGATATTAACATGTGAAATAATGTTTATCAAGGATAGTTGGATAAGATTGAGAAGGTAGGAAAAGACATGGAAAAGATAAGGTCCAAATAAACTTAGCTAAGACATGCACTAGCACCCTCTCTACATGTGTTGAATCAAAAAATCAAGGAGATAGATGTCACTATTGTAACATATAATCAAGATCCCTATACATATTTGGAAAAGATGGAGAAGCCAAAATATGCATTATGCACCCATCTACAAAAAGTTGATGCACTCAAGGTTTTTTACCAGCAAGAAATAACAAACCTTTAGATTGCATACCTAGATGTACTTTCTTTGTAAGTACATAGAGATTCATTTTTTGAGAACCTTTGTCATTAATGTCAAAGGGGGAGTAGAGGATGAGTAGAGTATATGGATTAAGGGATATAAGGGAGATATAAAAATATATTATGTACAATATACAACATAGGATAAGATAAAGGATAGCAAGTTTTTGTGTAAAGATGTAGTTTAGCAACTTCACCATATTCCTTTGTTGCCATTAATGAAAAAGGGGGAGATTGTTGGAAAGTTTACTTTAGTACTATATATGAATAATATTAATGTTTTCATTATGGTAACAAAGTCATATGAAGTTTTGGAGTCAGGACACTAACTTATAAGATCAGAATTTGGCTAAGTATGGAAGACAAAGCAAATAGAGAAGCACCCAATGATCAGAGCATCGGTGCACGTGTATGATCGAGTTTTGGTATCCATGCTTAGATATAATCTTTTGAGTATGTTACTATGCTTAGTATAAAAATGAATTGTCAGATATGACAACATGAAGAAGTTATAGTAAGTCTAAGTGACACAGTCAGTCAGTGGTAGAACAAAATAGAGCATGGAGCCGACAAATAGTATTTTGATTAGAGTATATTAGTTTTTTTTGTAAATTCTATGCTCCTATTTTAATTTTGTTATAAACATGTTAATATCAATGTATGTAAACACACTTGAGCCAATTAACTTGGAAGTGTTGTATGTGTGAAGTTATAGGCCGACCTAGTAGTTAGTTTCAGTTGTGGCTATTCAACATGTATATATATATATATATATATATATATATATATATATATATATATATATATATATATATATATATATATATATATATATATATATATATATATATATATATATATATATATATATATATATATATATATATATATATATATATATGACATGCACTTTTTTATTTGAGCATGACATGGCATATAGAGATGAGAAGAAGTATGTGAAGTATGTATTAGAGTAGTAAGAATGATATATAGCTTTACAAGAGGTTAAAGCATCAATGCAGAAAAGAAATTGATCAGACAACACTATCATAGGAGTAGTTCACCTTGCAGATATAGTGTGTATCTGATATCCAAGAGGTTGTAGAATTCTTCATTGAGAAGTAAGCTTGGGCAGTGAGCCATCCACCCATAACCAGGTTTGTTACTCTAAGACTCCTAATAGGTTCCAACCTTTGACCAGGTCATTGTACTCGGCTTTGTAAAGACTACTCCTAACAGGGAAAAGAAACACTAACATGTTCATAATACTAAGTGCAATTATTCTTGGGTACTAATTCCCACCAGGGTTTTCCTCTGGCCTAGGTTTCCCCATAAACATATTTTGTGTTATGTGTTATGGTTGAATACTTCATTTTCTTTACTATTCATTCCACTATTTAAGTAATTGATTTAAGTTTCAAGTATCAAAAATTAATTATAGAACACTGATTCACCCCCCCCTCTCAGTGTTCCCATTAATAGGTCTTGCACATACCCTCTTCATTTGAAGAAATTCTACACCTAGACATTTAGTATGTGGAAAATGTCTATAAAAAGATATAAAAATAAAAAAAAGTCTTGAAAAAATGGCCCTCCTGGTGAAAACCAAATAATAGGTTCCTTGATGGTACACAAAAAAAAATTGAAAAGTGAAAAAAAAAAAGAAAAAAAGAAAAAGAAAAAGTGCCTTGGTGAAAACCTGGTAAACAAGTGCCTTGGTAGTAAAAATAGAATCTCTGCCAAGATGGTGAAAACTCAGAAAATGGGCACCACTTGTTCAAAACACTCCATCTATCAAAGCAATCTTGGTAATTTCCCAACTTTCTTTCATGCTTTAGTTTGTACATATCTTGCAATTCAATAAATTTGGTCTATGCATGACATGAGAATATGAATCCGATCAATCTTTACAACTTGGGGGAAATTAGTGTCATATCCCATGGTCCTTAATACCTCAGACCATTCATATCCAATCAATGTTCTTCAATATTTATCTGAGTCAGTTTGTCTATCTCCCTACTAGAAAAGGATTTTGTAACTGACACCAACACAAGGAAACTACAACACTAAACAAATCAATCTCTTAGATATGTTAAAATATTTTTTTATGTTCATTGTTTTGCATAAGATTTTTGCATAATATGTCCCTTTGAGATCATCAATGATTTCCCTTAAAGGATATAGAGAGCAATGACAGGGGGCATAATCTTTTCTTTTTTTTGTGTGTGAGTGACAATTTAATTACTTTGAAAACTCTGGATTGAATTGCTAAATAAGTGCCTTCATCATGATTCAATCACCATGTGTACCTTGACCTTTGATACCCAAACTCTTTAGAGACATTGGATCTAACTTTTTATTTTGAGTGATTTTTTTCTCCTATTGTGAAACACGACATTACCCAAGGATGTGAATGATAAAGGGTCACTGCGGGTAATTCACATTGGAACAAGGTGAATCTCTCAATTGCTTGTTGTGTTTGTATGAAAGGCATATTCAGGTCATCAAAATGTTTTTTCTCTGATGCTTATACAAATTTCTAAATCAAAATGGACATGATATTCAAGTCATCGTGGCTCTTGTGCCTTGGTGCTCATATCTAATCTGACATATCTGACTAAAAGTCAATATTCATATGTTCATGGTTGTCTAACCAGTGGACATTTTGTTGACCATCAAGTGTTATATAAAATATTTAGTGATGAAAAAGACCGACAAATGATCAGTGACTAAGTCCTACGATTGCATTTCATTTGCATTTTGCATTTAGTCTGGTTGGATGTCTTTCATGATTTGAATTCAGCATGGCATTTGATGTTCTCAAATTTTCACTTGACACATCACAAGGATTGAGGGTCATGTGAAGGTTTCTCTAAATTGACAAGAAAATAGTCATCATTTTGAGCTAAACATCCTTTTGACAATGATTGAGCACTTCAATCCTTCATGTACCTACAAAAATATCATGTGTATTGTTGCATTTACATATGACATCATTTACATTTTATGTATTCATTTCATTCATTGATAGGATTACATCCATAAACATAATAAAGAAATTCATTTTCATTATTCATTTAACAATCATCAATGCATCCATATTGCATAATCACAATCATACATTCAACAAAAATATTAAACATTTACATTTGTTAGTCAAACTGAAGATCTCATATATATATATATATATATATATATATATATATATAGACACACACACACACACACACACACATATATTGTTGGAAACAATTGTCTGAAGGAAATTGCTACTCAAATTATGTATTGTCTTTGATGTCACACAATGTCATAGTCCGTAGCAATCAGTTCCTTCGAGCTCAGTCGGTCTGCCAGACAGGAATATTAGTGCTTACCGACTCCACTTGGTTATCAAAGAAAATTCAGTGTTTACCGAGTTCAGTCGGTCGTCAAAGGAAATTTAGTGTTTACCGAGTTCAGTCGGTTATCGAAGGTAAAGGATTGTCGGTGTTTACGGAGTTCCCTCGGTCTCCGAAAGATTGTAGAAAATTATGGTCACCGAGCACTGTCGGCCCTTGAAGGATTTTTGCAAATAGAGTTTGCTTAATTCAACCAACTATTATACTAAATAATGTCAATTTGACAAATCTAAAATCATATAAATAAAAGGTCAAATGTGAAAAATAAAAAAAATATAGCAGAAGTTTTACAGAAGAAAGATAGGAAAGGTGTGTGCGAATTTGTGAAGGATGTTCAGATATCCTTGAGGTGCAGCATAGATTTATTCGATCAGGAAGGATCACACATATGTAGAACAGAGATCTGTAATCAGCAAGACAGTTGCATTATTATATAGGTCATTTTTCATTGTTACCTTCCTATCATTGTAACAGTGAATTCTAAATCTCTTAACCGAGTTGGTTTAACAACCATATTGTAAATCCTCTAACAAGGTGACAATTCCATTGAATTGTTTTCAAGACCTCTTACCAGGCCACTCCTAGCAGGGTGTTTAAATCCTCTAACAAGGTCACACCTAACAGTGTGTTTTGTAACCTTTTACCGGGTTGGCTTCTAACCGGGCATCACTTCAAAAAAGTGAAAATCAGTATCTAGATACATTGGTGGTTTTTCCCATATTGGGTTTCCACGTTAAATCTTGTGTCTCTTGTGTTCTTAATTGCTATCTTAATCATACACCAGTGCTGATGAATATGTAAAAGATAATTTTGCTAATACTTACTACATCTTCAAAGTTACTGCAATCTATTTACCGAGTACTAAAATAGATAACATTTTTAAGATATCCTAAGGGATCTGGAAAGAATTAATTGTGAAGTATTTTATGGTTGACTGATTCACACCCCCCTCTTAGTCACTTCATCTATATTCCATCAATTGGTATCAGAGCATTTGGTGCTTGCAGGAAGGGTTTCAAGGACCTAAGCTAAAGATCAGGATGTCTTACAAGAGGGAAATTCCAAAGCTCAACAGAGATAACTTTTTAGCATGGCAAGGTCTCATGCGACTTCATCTGGCTTCCATTGGTGATTCAGGATGCAAATACATTGATGAAGAATACACAATTCCTAATGGCGCATTAACTGTTGAAGACATTGCAGATAAAAAGACTCACAACACCATGATGATAGACATTGCATTTGCTCTTAGCTATGAAGAATTTGATGATATTAAAGACTGCACTACTGCATATGAAATGTGGATGACACTGAAGAAAATATATGGTGGTGATGCAAATGTGAAAAGAGCCAAAGCAGAAAGCCTAAGAGGACAGTTTGACAAGATGAATATGAAGGAAGATGAAAACATTGCAAAATATGTTGAAAGAATCAAAGCAAGTGTAAGTGCAATTAGAGCTTCTAGAGGAACAATCTCAGATGAAACTGTTATAAGTAAGGTACTCAGAACATTACTCCCTATCTATGCAATAAGAGTATCAGCTATTCAAGAAAGAAGATGTCAAACAAACCACAATATAACTTTGGATGCTTTAGTTGGAAGATTGACAGCCTTTGAATTAGACAACTATGACAACTATGTTCCTAGTTCCAAAAATATTGAATCAGCATTTGAGGCCAAGGTTTCACTAAAGAAGAACAAGAAAATTAAAGAAGTTCAATTAGAAAGTGAAGAAGTATCAGAAGAAAGTTCTGATAGTGATCTTGAAATTGTAGAAGCATTACTTGCAAAGAAGTACTCTAGAGGGAAAGGTAAATATAAAGGTAAAACTCCTTTAATCTATTTTTCATGTGAAGAAATTGGACATATTGCAGCTAGGTGCCCAAACAAGCAAGTCAAGGAAGAGAAGAGAAGTCACAAGTACTATGGCAAAAAGAATTTCAAATCATTCAAGGATAAAGGTAAGAAAACATGTTTTATGGCTAAAGATTCTGATGATAGTGAAGAAGAAATTGTTTTTATTGCTATAAAAGATGAATCTGATGATGATGAAGATAAGATGGCACTTATTTCTCATATAAGCAAAGATGATATATGGATAATAGACAGCGGATGTTCACACCACATGACTGGTGACAAGACAAAATTTGAATATCTAGAAGACTGTGATAGTGGTAATGTAAGATTTGGAAACAATGAACCTTGTTGTATAAAAGGAAAAGGAAGAATCTCACTAACCAAAGAACTCATATGTGATAATGCTTATTGGGTTGAAGGACTAAAACATAATCTTCTAGGTGTAGCACAGCTAATCAACACTGGTTTCAAGGTTGAATTCATGAATGGTCAAGCAAGACTGCTGGATGGAAAAGGAAAACTAATTGGATCAAGCAAACAAACAAAAGGTAACTTATTTTATCTTGATCTCAGTGAATATTCATGCTTTATTGCTCAAATAGAAGAAATTTGGCTATGGCACAAAAGGTTATGCCATGTGAATTTTGATAACATGATAAAAATAAGCAAATTCAAGAAGGTTAGAGGCATTCCTACTTTGAAGAAACCTGATACTGGTCTATGTAAGAATTGTTAGATTGGCAAAATGAGTAAAACGAGTTTCAAAAGTAAGAACTGTCAGTCTAAAGAAATTTTGGAAATTGTGCATACTGATTTATGTGGACCTATTGGAATACAAAGCTATACTGAAGATAAATTCTTTATTCTTTTCGTTGATGATTATTCTAGAATGATGAATGTTATGTATTTAAGAGAAAAATCAGAAGCATTTGAAAAGTTCAAATGGTACTTAGCAAGAGTGGAAAAGGAAACAGGGAAAAGATTGAAATGCTTAAGATCAGACAGAGGTGGTGAATTCATCTCCCATGATTTTAAAAACTTTTGCATTGAAAGAGGAATCAAAAGATAGGTATCAGCTCCTAGAACTCCTGAGTAGAATAGAATAGCAGAAAGAAGAAACAGATCTATTATGGATTGTGCAAGGACTCTAATGATAGAAAAGAACATCTCTATAAAATACTGGAAGGAAGCTATCAGCACTGCAGTTCATACCTTGAACTGAGTACAATTGAAGAAAGACACATTCAAAACTCCTTATGAATTAAGGTATGGCTATAAACCCAATGTAAGTTACATGAAAATATTTGGTAGCAAGTGTTATATCTTAAAAGAATCCAGAAGAAATAAATTTGATGTGAAAATTGATGAAGGAATATTCCTAGGATATTCTAGCAAAAGCAAGGCATACAAATGTCTGAACTTATCTACTCACAAAGTCATAGAAAGTATACATGTAAAATTTGATGAGTTTGCAGAAAAGACTAAAGAAGAAAGCAAAAGGGAACCTGAGAACTACAGAAGATTCATTTACATTGAACCTGAAACATTGGCAAACACTACTATCAATAAGGAAACTATATCTACCGAGCTGAGCACCATTACCGAGTCACAAACTGAGTCACAGGAAGAAGTTCAAACAGAGTCACAGGAAGAAATTCAGACCGAGTCTCAGCCTGAAGTTATCGAGCAAATATCTACCGAGCCCCGAGCAACCTAAAGAAGAAATCCTAGAAGACAACAGCATGAATCATACAAAAGGCAAGGAACCTATACTAGCCAAATATGTCAGAAGCCATCATACACCAGATCAAATCATTGGAAACAAATCACATGGTACTATGACAAGAAGCAAGCTAAAAGGTACATGTCTTCTTACTGACTTTGAACCTAGAAATATCAAAGATGCATTGGAAAATGAAAGTTGGATTGTAGCAATGAATGAAGAATTAGAACAAATACAAAAGAACAAAACATGGACTCTTGTACCTAGACCTAAAGATAATAATGTTATTGGAATAAAATGGGTATTCAGGAATAAACTGAATGAAGATGGTCAAGTATCTAGAAACAAAGCTAGACTGTATGTAAAGGTTATTCTCAAGAAGAAGGTATAAATTATGGAGAAACTTTTTCTCCTGTTGCAAGATTAGAAGGTGTAAGAACTCTACTTGCTTATGCAGCACACAAAGGATTTAAGGTATATCAGATGGATATAAAATCTACATTTCTCAATGGAATTCTTGATGAAGAAGTCTACATTGAACAACCAGAAGGTTTTGTTGATCCAAATAAAAAGGACATGGTCTGCAGGTTACACAAAGCATTGTATGGTTTGAAACAAGCTCCTAGAGCCTGGTATGAAAGACTTCATAACTATTTGATTCAGATTATTTTCAAAAGAGCCAATGATAATAGCAATCTGTATATTAAAGAAGGACCGGATGACAAAATTGTATTGGCATGAAATATTTGTGGATGATACTATATTTACAGGGAATGAGGATCTGTGCAAGAATTTTCAGAGCAAATGAACAAAGAATTTGAAATGTCTATGTTTGGTTTAATAAAATTCTTTGTTGGTCTTCAAATTTAGCAAAGCAAGAATGGTATATACATTACTCAATCCAAATACATTAAGGAAATACTTAAGAAGTTTGGTATGGAAGATTCAAAACCAGTTGGTACACCTATGTGTACTGGACTGAAACTTACCAAAAATGATGATTCAAAAGAAGTTGATCAGACCCTATACCAATCTATGATTGGAAAATTGCAGTATGTAGTACATACAAGACCTGATATTGCGTTAGCAATCAGTATAGTAGCTAGATTCTCAGCAAAACCTAAGGAAAATCACATGATGGCAATCAAAAGAATCTTAAGATACTTAAGAGGAATTGAAGAATATGGTTTGTGGTATAAATTTGGAGGCAATCTAGACTTAAAAGTGTTTACTAATGCTGATTGGGCAGGAAACATTGATGACAGAAAAAGCACAAGTGGTGGAGTATTTTTTCTTGAAAAAGACTGGTATCCTGGACTAGTAAAAAGCAAAATTGTACATCTCAATCCACAGCTGAAGCAGAATATGTTGCTGCTGCAGTAAACTGTTCAAATATTGTTTGGTTTAAATAGTTATTAGAAGGTATGAAGGTTGAAATCAAAGAACCAGTTGTTATATTTTGTGACAATACCAGTGCAATAAACATTTCAAAGAATCCAGTGATGCATTCTAAAACCAAGCACATTACTATTAAATATCACTTTGTCAGAGAATTGGTGCAGGATAAGGAAATCAGATTAGAATATATTCATACAAAAGAGCAGATTGCAGACATTTTTACCAAACTATTACCTAAGGATGCATTTGTGTATCTAAGAGGTAAGTTAGGGGTCATTCCCCTATCTGAGGCTCACTAAATATAGTTTTAGTGATGCATCAACCAAAAAATGATTGAAAATCAACTAGTTGATGCAGCATATTCAAGGAATCATTGCATATGAATCAGTACTTGAGGTACATTAATTTTCACCGGTAATATGTGAATTGTCTTTGGCATGTGTTGTCAAAGAGGGAGTGTTTGCTATGTCTTTTCTATTACTTCAAGAAATTTTCAATAGTCAGAAGGAAGAATTTTCAGGATAAAGGAAGTTTACTGACAGAGGGAGATTTGAATCTAAACCGAGCTAACTCTTTCAAATTTCTTATGCTATGACATATTGTGTTGCCATCAATGCCAAAGAGGGAGATTGTTGGAAACAATTGTCTGACAGGAAATTGCTACTCAAATTATGTATTGTCTTTGATGTCACACAATGTCATAGTCCGCAGCAATCAGTTCCTACCGAGCTCAGTCAGTCTGCCAGACAGGATATAGTGCTTACCGAGTCCACTCGGTTATCAAAGAAAATTCAGTGTTTACCGAGTTCAGTTGGTCATCAAAGGAAATTCAGTGTTTACCGAGTTCAGTCGGT